>CM051028.1:26249342-26639211 GCA_027627225.1 Congeria kusceri
TGGGCCTAATGGCCTACTTTTATTTTTCATTTTGAAACAACAAATAGGAGCGTTGTAATGCGATGCACATATATATAGCGATACCACGCTTGGATTGTATGCTGCGTCCACACTAAACCTCTACATAGAAATAAGTTGTTGTGAGGAAGCTTTACATGAAGATACCATATCACGAGACCTAACAAGTTATGTAAGATTCTCGTCATTGTCACTGTTGTTTAAATGGCATATTTAACATACTTTGTCTGAAAAAAATGACACATACATGTATCTCGATTGGCCAGCGTTAAAGGTGGTTTTGTTTTTGAAAAATCTCACGTTTACCATACATGTAGGTTTGCAGCCATTAAATTTTACTTCAAATTTACGTTATGTATTAAATGGAGATCTGCTTAATGATTTAATGCTCGGGTCAAGGGACCTGTACTTTTCACTGTAATACCGCTGCATTTTTCAAAGACATAATATAGCAATGTTTCGTCTGCAGTATTAAGGCGTAGTAAAAATACGCTTTTTTCGGCATTAGGGCAAACTGACCAACAAATATAATGTTTCCTAATATTCACCAAAAACGATATTGTTTTGTGTTTTGTTGATGTTGTGTTGAGTTTTTTCTTTATTCATAATTATGTATCATGTTAAAAACATCTGAACGGTATTGCGTACAATGTTTCATCTGCAGCCTTAAGGCTAAGTCAAATACGTTTTTGTTCGTCATTAGGGCGAATTGCATTTTTTAGGGGGAACTATTACACGGATGAACTGATGACACAAATAAGGGTTTCTATATATTCATCAAAGACTGATATACGACATTGCTTTTGCCGTTGTAACATATATTATTTGAATTACAATTGTTCGTTTGATTTTTTTTTGTATTATTTTCCAGTATCACACTTGAAACCGAAAGTTAGTTTTTGAGAAATTAAGGCGAATTTTGATTTGCTACTTTTGCAGTATTAAGACGAAACGCAAGATTGGTTATTTTTATATTTTTCTCAAATTGTACATGTACACAAATCGTTTTTAGTTTTCTACAAACTTTTCCCCTTAACAAGTCACGTTTAAACTTTATACAATTTGAAATCACCAAACGAAGCAAACGACAGCGTTTAATCAACTAAACGCTCTTTTCAGATTTCTGTGTTGTGTACGCAGTAACAACAATTATCGACCCGAATTATTCAGTTCCCCTTGGTCGACATAATGGGATAAACATAAACAACAAAATTTCAGAAACATAACAATATGGTGATACGTTTATTTTGACAGCCATCATGCGTATTTGAGAAGCTAAAAGGTGGTAAGGAAAATCGATATTTATGGGTTAACTTATAATTCGTAATTTATATTAAGATTTAAGTCTTCCAATAACTAAATCATTTTCACATAGTTTTCAGTCCTCGAATGTTGGAATATTCGTTACCATCCGTAGTTTTTGTTAACTACAGCTCTTTCTTTGCTATCATTCAGTATTAAGGCGAAGTCAAACATATATTTTGGCGGCATTAAGGCGAATAAAGTTTCTTACATAGAGGTTCGAATATGATAACATAAAACGTGCGAGCATTTATTAAATTGTAAACATTTAACATTATGTTACAACATACATATCATATGCTCATAATTGGTTAAATAGTGAATGCTTATGTTTAACTTCATAAAGGTCCACTACAAGGAAATAAGAAAGGCGACTTGCGAGTATTCGTGTAGGGTAAGGTTATGTTGATAAAAACCGACGTGGTTGTTTTATTATTTGAATATTTTAATATTTTATTAATGTTTATGAGTCGTAAACAAACCCCATTTTTGGTACGTTACAAAACTGACACAGTTTGTTCATAAGATAATTAATTGTGTACGCTGAGCGGTGTACATCTTTGCAAATATATAATAATATTTGTCCTTTAATTCAGACACACTGTTTGAAGATACCCAACGTGTAAGTTTACCCAAATGTAGATCTGTTTGCTTATATAATGTATACTTGTGACATTGCTACGGTTCATGTACTTGACTTTGTTAGTATTGGCAGTACATTGTCGTGCAGAGTGGCGGTTGTGCGCCCTGACCTCTGACCATGCGTCCGAGACTGTATTTGAGTAACTGGAAACTTTTCATCGAGGATTTACGGCTTAATCTTAAACATCTCATTGACGATGTAACCCTGAATGTCTGGTAGTCAGCTTATGCGGTCCTATGTAAGCAACAGCCATTACTTAGACGATTTATTTAGGTTATTTTCGATCGAGTTATAGTTCTATTCACACGGGAATGAGATATTTAAAAGTAGGCGATAATGATTGTATTTTGTATATTTCTGTAATAAATATACGTGCTGTATGTGAACTACATGTGTATATTAATACTTAGTTTCTTTTCATGCAGTATAAAGGCGAAGTCAAATATATGATTGGGCGGAATTTATTTTTTTAACTTGAATACATATGACAAATGACAAATGATGACAAATACATAAAACATTCCAGCGTGTTTTTGTTCATGTTAAACAAGATCTTATTCTATGCGCAATGTACGCAGAATTAAGAAAGGCAAATAACCTGCTCCGTGTAAGATATGGGTAAGATGAAAATAACAATCACCTCGATACACTGTAGCTTTATGAATAAATATTATTGGTTCAAGCACCGTAATATTGTTAATCAGTGTAAGCAAGACCGTGGGCAAACAATCATTCACTAAAAAAAGAAAGAGGCAAAACCAAATAAAAATGTGCAGAAATCACTGTAGTGGTTTGGTTCTCGCTGTCATGGTTCGGTTCAACCTGATTGGCCTGGATCACGCCTTCCTGGTCGCTTCTTAACCTGTTTCTAAAGTTTCGCATTTTCAGACTACAGGCAATGCAACACCCTGGTATCTTGGATCACATAGTGCGAAGGGTTATTGTACATACAGGCATGCGCTAACATTACAGGACTAAGCCAAGATGATAAGACTGAAAAACTGTATGTTGGATTTAAGAATACTGACCCAGCAAACATGCACATATGGGTCCCGTATGGGCTTGCTCATATTGGACCCATATGGGACCTATATGGGCCAGCCCATGAAGGCTTGCCCATAAGGGTCCCGGATGGGTCCCATATTACAGCACTGTGGTGAAAAATACTTTAAAAGGTATTTATTTATTATAAACTTATATTTTTGTGCTAGTATGTGACTGCATTGATCTAAGCTACTATTGTTTTATAAAAAAAATAGTAATTCAACCATAAGCATATAATTTACAACCCATATGGGCCCCATTTGGGCTCACATTAAACGACAACAGCCCTGAACAAGTTCCCGACATACATTTGGATTGTTTTTTTTTTTTATAGGTTTTATTTTTATGAATAAAACATTTAATCTATCATTTAGATGTTATTTTTATCAATAAAGTGCATCGAAGTTTTAATCATCGCATAATTGCATAAAATAAATTATTTCGAGCTTGCGCATACGAAATTTCCGGTAGCGCCAAAAATGTTCGAAACAAACGGTAAGTCGTACATTTGTACAGGTAATAACATTACTTTTTAATTATGTTCGACGACATCTCACATTATCAGTCTGCAATTGAAATGCATGCACATATCGTGTGTACAGAATAGTTGTAAACGCGTTTTGGGGGTATTGTCCAGTTTTGTTTTGCATTTGCCATGCATTTTCACGATGGCAGTCGTTTGTTTTCAATTTTGTGACATTATGTTGGAAAATATTGCAGGGTATACAGAAACTGTGCTGCACTGTCGAACTGTAAACTGTCAAGTTTAAAAATTCATTATAATTCTATATTAATAAAAAAGTTTTTTTTATTCAAGGTGAGTCACCTTTGAGTTTACATGTTTGGTGGGCAGACAGTTGACATTCACAAGGAGGTTGCGTTATACCAGCTGGTGAAGCAATTCAATATGAAGGTGCTAAAGAGAAATTCGCGATCTTTCAGCTTTGAATTACTTGTATAGTTAGTCTAGTTAATGTTTTATGGAATACGCAAATTGTAGTTTCATTAATATGAATGTCATGTAGATGTCCAAAAAGATACATAAATGATACAACGTACTAGCATAATGTAATTCAGGTAATACAATACATATTGTCTTATTTGTGACTTTTTTGTCATCCCAAAACATCAAAGCAACTTTTCAATAATCAACTCTTGATACTTTAAAGTTTTAAATTTGATAACATGCAATGTAAAGTTGTGGTGCATAATCATAATATTGATTCAAATGTTTGTTGAGAATATATGTAAACTTATTTCCATTCGCAAGTCATTGGGTACCCAGGTAGTGAAAATGGATCCGGGTACTCGTCAACGCTTATCTGACCCGCGGGTATCCGGGAACACTTTTAACTTAAATTGAGTTAATCCTTGACACAATAAATTCATGTAACAATAATCGTGGTAGTCGTCGGCATTGCCATAATTCTCAATATTGTACATAGTGCATTATAAAGTACAAATTAATAAGCTTTATTAGTGATGTTGTATTCTTCATATACATGTATCTTTAAATGCAACTTATAAAAAAACACACACATTTCCTTTAAATTATAATGATCATCAATGTCCACCAAATATCTTTGTTTTAATCATCAACATAGTGTGGCGAATCATTATGAGCCTGCGGCTAATAGTTATGAAACTGTTGCAAATCAGCATTAAACAGTGGCGAATCGATATTAAACGGTGGCGAAGCTTTACTAATTCTTCACAAGGCATAGAAATAACTAGCCTGGTCAAATATTTTTTGAAATAAAACACAAGGGAAGTAATTGAAATTTCGATATATTCTGTCAAAAAAAATCTATACCGCGACTTATTATTGATTTTGTATCTGATGGTTTTTACCTATTGTTTATTTGTTTGTACGTATCAATTTTGAAGCATACCACGAAGACTTGTGGACCGTGATGAGGCAGCCAAAAATTAAACCACACATGTTGCATGTACCACCAGCCTGTTATACATTATGCTACTCCAATAGCTAATAATACAAAATATGGATGGACCAGCACACGTACCAAATAAAAGAATGATTGTGTCACTAGATTAACCGAAAGCGCATAGAAACTTACCGAAAGCCACCAGGAATGCAGAAACATCAAACATTTTATATTAACAAGTCTACCACATGGCTGATTCCTTAACGTGGTGTGGTGGTTTGAGTGCCTCGATGACCCGGCGAGCTACGCCAGCGGGAGTGTAAACTCCTGGCAGGGCTTCCCAAGCTGGACAGGTCGAAGGGTAGAGGACAGACGAATATCAGTCACCTCTCCTCGAGGCTAAGGGGTATGAGAAGGATCACTCAGACAGAAAAACCAAGGGCAGGAGATGCTCTACAGCCATGGCAGGCAAGTCTCCTACGACAAGGAAAAGTCGGAGAATAAACCACTGCTGAAGACGGATGCACTGGGCCAGAGTGCGCATAACGACAGTGCAACGCTTTCCACTCCAATGATGGACAACAATGGATCTTTGCGTGATGGTGCTCTGCCTGTGGAGTCCCCCGGGCTGGTAGAGTGCCGGACCCCATGCCTCGAAGGGGTCCAACCCAAGCTACCGGAGGTCACCCCGTCCCGCTGCGAGGAGCCAGGCTACGGAGGCGGAGGGTAAATGCGGCTGGCCAAGAAAGAACACCAAGCACTCAAGAGACCCCTCGACCGCTGAACATCCTTCAATGGAATGCGGAGGGAATACACAACAAAAAGCTTCCTTTCACTGAAAGACGGCACGCCGACAATATTGATGTAGCCTGTATCCAAGAAACCCACCTGAATTCAAACCACCGGTTCACCATCAGAGGATACCAAACCTTCAGGCTAGACAGAGAAGGAAGACACAAAGAAGGAGTGCTGATGCTCATCAAGAACAATATCCCAGCACAAGAAATTAAAGTAGTCACTAACCAACAAGCTGAAATCCAAGGAGTCAATATCACAATGGACAGGTCTGTAATTACAATATACAATCTGTACTGCCCCCAAGACAAAGAACTTTCCCTGCAGTACCTGGAAAACCTACCCACTGAGAACTGCTTGGTTGTTGGAGACTTCAACAGCCACTCAACCTGTTGGGGCTATGAAGAGACGGACAGAAGAGGAGAGGAAGTGGAGGACTGGCAGATTGATACCCAAATGGTTCTGCTGAATGATCCAGAAGACCCACCCACCTTCTTCTCACGCAGGTGGCTGTCAACTTCTACCCCAGATCTCGCCTTTGCAACTGATGATCTCTCCAAGAAGACCACCAGAGGGGTACTGAGCCAGTTAGGAGGCAGCGACCACAGACCAGTAAAGCTCGCCATCAACCTGCAGTACAGACCACAGAACTCAACAACGTTCCCAAGGTGGAACTACAAGAAGGCAGACTGGAACATGTTTGCAAGCCTCACAGACCTCTACACCAGGGGCCTAAAAACAGACGACCTTAACATCAACCGAGTCACCAGGAACTTCAATCAGGCCATTCTGAAAGCGGCTTCCGAGACAATCCCACGGGGCGCACGTAAGAACTACAGGCCCTACTGGACGGAAGAGCTTCAAGAACTTGAGGACCAAGTCAGCAGCAGCAGACAGGAAGTAGAGGAGAATCCCTCTGTTGACAACAACATCGCCCTGAAAGCAGCCACTGCCAAGTACAGAAGAGCCTACCTTCAAGCAGCAAGATCTAGCTGGAGAGAAAAAACCGAGAAGCTAAACTTAGATAGGGACGGAAACAAGCTGTGGAAGCTGACCAAAGCGATGAATGGTGAAGACACAAGGGCAGAGCCAATTACCATCTCACAAGGCCAAGAGTTGCTGACAGGGAGAGAAGCTGCCAACCTTTTTATAGATAATTATGAGGAAGTCAGCAACATCACTGTACCTGAAGAAAGAAAGGCCCAGGTACAGGAGGAGAGAAGAACCTCCAAGGAGTATCAGCCAGAGGAACACATGAACAAGCCGTTCAACCATCATGAACTAGCAGACGCCATGAAAGCCTTGCAAGAAAGAAAATCCCCAGGGCCAGACAAAATAACCAATGAGATGCTTCTACATTTAGGCACAAGGGCAAAAACATAGTTATTGAAAATCTTCAACAACAGCTGGAAGACTGGCCATGTTCCACAAATCTGGCGAGAGGCTGATATGGTCCCCATCCACAAGAAGGGCAAAGACCGAGCAAAGGTGGACAGCTACAGACCCATCAGTCTCACCAGCTGTGTGGGCAAACTCATGGAACGGCTAATCAACACCAGGCTCACTTGGCATTTGGAGAAGAACAACACTATTTCCCCAGAGCAGGCAGGATTCAGGCAAAATCGTTCGACTGAGGACCAGGTGACGTATATCGCCCAGAAGATTGAAGATGGCTTCCAGGACAAGAAAAACACCCTGACGATCTGGATTGACATGGAGAAGGCCTTCGATAAGGTCTGGAAGGAAGGGCTGAAGCTGAAGCTCCAGAAAAGTGGTGTGGCCGGTTGTATGTTCCAATGGATCTGCCAGTACTTGAACAGCAGGAAAGCAAGAGTCCATGTAAGTGGACAGTACAGCCGGAAGAAGACACTGAAAGACGGAGTCCCGCAAGGCGGAGTCCTCAGCCCCACCTTGTTCCTAGTCTTCATCAACGACATCGTCAAGGACCTCCCTCGAAATGTCCATGGGGCCATCTATGCGGACGATCTTGCACTCTGGTGCTCAGAAGAACACATCACAACCGCAAACTACCGGATGCAAGAGGCGCTGAAAGTTCTTGAGGACTGGACAAAGAAGTGGCTCATCACTCCAGGAAGACCACTTACACGATCTTTAGCCTCTCCCCAAAAGAAGTGAAGGCCAATCTCAAGCTCTGCGGACAGACGCTGCAAGCTGACCACACACCCACGTATCTTGGCGTGACCTTCGACAGGCGACTCACTTGGAAACAGCAGACAGAGAAAGTCGAAGCTAGAGCCAAACTGCGGTTAGCACTCATGAAAAAGCTAACCGGCACAACATGGGGGGCAGATGCAGCAATCCTCAAGAAGATGTACATGGGCAGCGTTAGACCAGTCCTTGAGTATGGGGTGACGGCATGGGGCACAGCAAGCAAGTCAAACTTTGACAGAGTCAGCAAGGTGCAGAACCAGGCGGCCAGAATCATCACTGGCGCCATGCGGTCAACCCCTATTCAAGAGCTGGAAACCATCATGGGTATTGAGCCCATAGAAGACAGAAGGGACACCAAACTCCTCACCCAGGCAGCAAAGTTCAAAAGACTGCCAAATCATCCCATGAAAGACAGACTGTGCCAACCAACAAAAGGAAGACTGAAGAGAGGGAGCTTCATCCACCAGACGAGGGTTTTGGAAAGGAAATGCCAAGATATCCTGGATCAAGAACCCAAAGATATCCCCCCGTACCTTGAAAACCCAGGCTGGAGCGATGCTGAAAGACCCCAGATACACAGCAGTATTCCTGGCATTGGCAAGAAAGACTCCCAGAGCGATGCTGAAAAGAAGTCCATCTCCATGGAACACATCAACAACTCCTACCCACAACACAACTGGACTCATGTCTACACTGATGGGTCTGCTGACCAGGCTGTCAGAAGTGGTGGTGCCGGAATCTACATCAGGTATCCAGGAGGTAGAGAACAACACATCTCCCTCGCTACTGGCCTCTACTCCACCAACTTCAAGGCTGAAGCAGTAGCGCTCAAGACAGGTGCAGTCCACATTGAGCACAGTCCACTCTCCTCCAACAACGTTGTGTTCTTCAGCGACGCAAAGTCAGTCCTGCAGGCCCTAGACACTGCCAGAGACAAAGAACTGAACGACCTGTCATCTGCCTTGACCTCCCTGTGCAGAGCCCACACGGTCGTGCTGCAATGGGTCCCCTCTCACTGCAACATACTAGGCAATGAAGCCGCAGACACTCTGGCAAAGGAGGGCACCACAAAAGAACAGAATGACAGGTCAACCACCTTCAAAGAAGCCAAGACCATCATCAAGGCAAAGCAACACACCAAGTGGCTACAACAGCACCCACGATACAACCGGAATGACCCATACCACCTGCTCTCAAGATCTGAGCAGGTCCTCATATTCAGGCTGCGGACAGGCCACAACCGTATGAACCACCACCTTTTCACCAAGTTCAGATTTGGCCAGTCAGACCAGTGCCCCTGTCAGACAGATAGCATGACAACAGAACACTTGCTGCAGTCCTGCCCACTACACAATGGCCTCAGGCGCCAGATCTGGGCGGAGGAGACCACGATGCAAGGGAAGCTCTATGGCAGTCTGGAGGACCTGCGGCGCACGGCGACCTTTGCGCAGAGAGCCGGCGTGTCCATCTGAGTGATCGACAAGAAGAAAGAAGAAGATATTAACAAGTTATTTACGTTTTCAAAATAAATTGCAATCAAAAGTGTATGTAAAATAAATAAAACATTTATATCTTAAATACATTAACAAATACCTATCACGACATTTCGTGGTGTGTAAACGCGGCCCATAAAAGCCTTTCAGATAGTTGTAAAATGTGATGTTTATGCATGCCAAAACAAAGGAAATTTTAAATAAAAAGAAATAAAAGTATAAACATCATCAAAACAGTATGAACAATATTTATTTGTTTTAAACCGATAGCGTGTTCAAGTAGTCGGAAAGATACACTAGAATCTTTGAATCAGTTTGATCCAATAATAATAACCTTTGGTTTTGTAAAGTATAAGTATTTTAACATGTTTATGTGTTAGTTCACAATCAACGTTTAAAGTGAATAAATTGTGATTTTTTCCTTAATAGCGCGAGACCTAAGAATCTTCATCATGATGTTTAAGGCTTAACACTCGACTCCTGGGCTGCAACGACAAGGCTATGGAACATTCAACAACCAAATAACAGACTAAAGCAAGGGTGGCGGGTGGAAACAAAGAAGGTTTATAAAGTCCATCGTTACATAAATCGGTAGTGATGTTCAATTGATTACGAGCATTCCAGCCTTGAGCATTCAGAGTGTTTTGCACTGACTTTGAGTTGTGAAATTCGCCACATAGAAAAAAACTGTCGCCTCGTTTCACGATTTGGTGACTTTGGTGATCGACAGAAAAACCCTTCATATGTGACATTTTGTGTTAATCATTTACATTAATAGTTTATCTTCTCTTGCGAAATAACTTGGCTGCTTTATCAATTGCAATAACAATAAAGTATGTCAATTGTGTGGCAATGTAATGTTTGTATGTCTTTTTAGTCTCAAGTATAGAGTAGAAAGTGTTTCTCTATATGTGTGAGATTTTATTTACTGCTTATGCTAACCATCTGCATGTCATGCAATTGTTTGTCTTTTATGTGAATATAGTCTACAATAACAAGATATGCATGCATATATAATAAGTGAGTACATTCAATAATTGATTGTGACTACTCTATATAAAGAGAAACATCATTAAAGTTGGGAATTTTATCCTTGTTTGCGTTTTAACATAATGTGTTTCATATTGTTTAATAGTTTTCATGTAATAATTGATTTTGAAGTGATTTGGTGCATCCGCTTCAAATTTGTATGCCTGATAAAATTATATACCTGGTAGATAAGTACATTTCCTGTATTGATATTGAAGGGTTTTTTAAGCATCAGCTGTATGATGTATATATCATGTCTGTGTATCTCTCCAGATAATTTAAATATCTATAATCAAAATACCGGTATTCTGATAATTCTTTTTGTGTGTTAAATAACGAAATATTTTGTTTAAGAATAACATATTTTTATATTGAAATTTCCCTGGTTTCTTTGTTGTATTGACTAGTTTTGTACGCTTTTGCTACATGTACAACTATTAAAATATGCTGACCATGATATGATTGTCAGATTCAACTGTAAATGTTTTTGATTGATTAAAACTGTATCTTATCGATAAAGTTCGTGTTTTGTTTACCTCTGACAGGTATGACTTACAGAATATTGCAGTATACCTACCATATAGGATGAAAAAAGGATCATATATAGACCCAAATACTGCCCGTATGCAGACCATATTGAACCCATATAGGACCCATATGCTGCCAAAATGGGACCCATATGGGCTGCCCATATGGGTAGTGCAACCGGGAACCATGTGGGTCCCATATAGGCAGCCCGTATGGGACCCATATAGGACCCATATCCAGCCCATATGGGCTGCCCATATGGGTCCCACATGGTTCCCGGTTGCAATACGTCGATACAGACCTGTTTATCTTACAGCAACGGCTACATTCGGTTTAATATAAGAAAATTAGGAGTGCGCATGCGTCATAAATCGATCTGACTCTTCTAGACGCTGTGTATACATTTATAGAATAGTTCGCTGCGCAGCGAAGTATTATGTTAGTTTAAACGTTCTCTCTTAATATGGGTTTCTAAACATAGGTCATTCTGAACATTTAGTATAATATTATTTTTAAAATATACTGACATCATCAGAATCAATGGGTGGTTTTACATTTTAATTTTCGTACCAAATCGTACCAAATCGTACAGTCCCATTTTTAACAATAACAGTATGACTGGAACTATCAAAAGAATCGCATGTTTTGTTTATAACGGAACGAGTGAACTTGTTGTTGTAGAAAAGAAACATATGCTATGCTATGCTATGCTATACAAACATTCATTCGAGTGCGGCACTTGTTTGTTCAATCGTTTCAGAGTCCGATGAACAGACAGCTCGGAAGAAACGCTCTGTTCACTATAAAACGTGCGAACTATGGGAACAGACGTACCATACGATATGCAGCAACTGGTGCTGCAGATATTTCCTTATCTTTTGCATAGGTCGGTGCAATTCCTGTACTACATACATTCGCTCGGTGAGCCGCTCGATTTCCGGCTACACCAGCAAGCCACATTAAAATGTACAAACACGTGGTCAGACACGTTTAACATATAACCACGTATTGAGACACATTTAACATATAACCACTTGGTCAGACACATTTAACATATAACCACGTGGTCAGACACATTTAACATATACACACGTGGTCAGACACATTTAACATATAACCTGAACTGAGTTTGCTGTGAAAATAAATGTGATTGTCTTGTACTATGTCCATTGAGAATAAACAAGAAACTATACTGTCTGTTTTATTTTTCTTATACCTTACATGTATTTATATATTATTTTGAAATTGAAAAAATGATACAATTTAAAATGACCAACAATTACGCGCATCATGCAGGTTTGTCAATTTTGTTCATTCGGAACTAAACGATTTTTCTCTAAAACGAAGCCTTAAGTGATCGTGACTGGGGTGTTTACTTAGTGACTCGATGTTTAACTAATGTGTACAATTCTTTTACTCAAGACTTATTATTATACTGTTTGTAATGAATAAATTAAATACAACTATGTATAGAAAATAATATTACGCATCACGAATACTCACATATGAAAAAAACACCGTGCGGACGACGGATGCGGAAACGGATGAAGACATGGATACGGAAAACGAATCATGTTTTCATGTATGCAACTGCATGATTCAAAATAATTGCACCGTTTCCAACGTTTCATCACATATCGGATACAGGGTGTCCTTGAACAAGGAGACTGTTAAATATAGAATCAATCCACAACTTACTGCAGCAATTGAAAGTATTGTTCCATCTGTAGGTATTTTATATTCAGACACAAATTAGGTCCAGGTTTTCCTCCAGGTCTATAGGACGAGCCGGTGCCGACATCAGGGGTGGTCGTCCCCTTATTGCCGCGAAATGCCTGAAATGGACTATGTCAATGAAAACGTGATCTCCTTCTGCACATTGTATCATGTTTATTATGTTACAGAAATGAGCAATACGAATGCTTATACAATAGATAAAGAATATGACTGTTGACAGAGCTCTAACTAACTGCGCTATTCGGACATGTGAAAGTACATTTGCATACTATGGTTATATAAGATACCCACTAATCTGACATCAAAGTGTAAACAAGAAAAGGGCCAAACAAATACGAACTAAATAATATAGTTATTTGTCCTCAGACAGCAGAATATATATATATACATTATTTTAATCATTATTCAATGTCAATACTAATATTTATATTTGAGATTTTTTGCTGCAGTTGCCCCTCTTGGGCCCCTATTCGTTGACACAGTCCCTTTAATCATCTGCCCGACATTTTATAAATGTAAAGCAATAAACCGTGAAAATAATGTTTATTCTTAACACGTGCGGCTCGCATGTCAAAGATAATCGATTAAATTAGGCTGCTCTGCAACTAAAGACAGTCTTCGAAGTTTATAAAATCATAGAGATGAAACAAGAAAATGTCTTTAAAAAAGACAATCGGCGTTGAAATTTATATTGAGACGCTTCTTAGACCCCAGATGTTTTGGTCCCCACCAATATTAGGATACTTATTGGACCCCAGACCATAGGAAAACTTCTCGGACCCAAAAATTAATTTGAGATAAATGTATTAATTTAAAAATTAAACAAAATTATCATTAATATATATGCCGTGAATAAACCAATCATACACCTCCGTGTTTCCACCAGTGATATATGAATAACCAAAATAATTTAGGTTAACATAATTGTTATCTGAATTTGACAAGCCAATTTAACAAATTAACAATGTAAGAAAATAATTTCGGGAATGAATTAAAATTATTATGTATCATACGAGTCTATATAGTTATTTATAGTACCGGAAATATACCATTCATGTTAGTTATCTAATATAATAACGATTTGAAGTCAAATAAGCATTTATACTGTGTATCCCAATAAAAAGCAATAGTCAGGGAACATTCAGAGATTTTTGAAATGTTAAGACTTTATTTTTGAAAACGCAAACATACAAATTCATTAGACAATGACGATGTTAAATTATATCAGTAGAAATATGATTTATCAAGGGTTCTTGTGTATAATTAGTATTGCAAATTGTGTATCCATGCTACGCGAATAACAATTCGATGTATTCCGAATCTTTTGTCATAACATTTTATCTAGGCCTATAGAAAATGTAGTATCTTTTTACAGATTAAATAACATCTACTGGAGAAATTGATAGAAAGATGCAATTATAAATAATAGTTAATAAATCGTAACCACAATTTTAATTCAAATTAACAGTAAGTTTATAAATATACATTCCCCATGTATTGAAATTGTTATGTTTACGTTTCTCTGAACGCTATTATTGATGCATGTACGAGTATATATTAATACAGCTATACAACTAGCTACGCGCGCTATTTTTAGAATGACACTACTGTTTCTGGAATGTGATGAACTCAATAGAATCAATGGGCTACATGGAGCGGCAACGCTGTGAATGAGATTTATGAATGGGAACATTGCACAATTGCTATTTATAGAGCGTACCACTTGTATAAATGTAGGCTAAACTAAATAGTTATTTCGTTACGTGAATTAATATAGCATTCTGTTTATGGAAAACAATGAGACAATACGTTCATAATTAGCCTCAGTTCTAGAGTATATGTCGAGGATATGTTTATACTTCATTTTAACCGCTTAAGTAAACAATTATGTAAATGTTTAATCCCCAAAAGTATGCAACAGTTATTGGTATACGTTAAACAATTGTTTGAAGTTTGCATTCTCTAAAATTAGAAACTTTTCCCAATTCAATTGGCATTCAATTTTCCAGCTGCATAATTATCGCAAGAAATCCAGGTTAAAAGTTATGTTAGACAGCTACGCCAAAAAAAAGTTAACTTGATTTATCTTTTTTAATATATTAATTATTATATCACCTTATACATTGGAATAATTTTTTTAATCTTATAAAACATGACAAGTGAACAAAATTTGCATTTTATGTTGTTCGTTAATCTCGGCAAAATGCCAAAACGAAAGGCCGTAGATTCAGGTCCTTTAAATTCTTTTTTTTCCAAGAAAGTATGCCCTGAAGTGCGCAAAGATACACGGACGTCAGCCCCGACATCACCAAGTACAAGTATTTACGAACGAAAGTATTTATTCCGAGACCATTGAATAATATAAATTATGCGTTCATTATTTGTTTATATTTTGTTGGGCATCAAATCAATAAATTAGTGTACACACACCTTTAAGTATATCCCAAATGTATATGGATCCATAACTAAAGACGAGTAGCACTTGTATTGTATTGCCTAGGCATATACATTCGTTCCCGAGGGTTATTTAAAACAAATCATTTATAAAAAAATAAAGTATTCTTCGCATGAACCGTATAGGGAATTATCTGCAAATTCATGTTTTGAGAAAAATGAAGTTACAGTTTTGAACATTGTTTTTCAGCTTATAGTTTGTCCTTTTGAGCCCAATAAAAAAAAAAAGCGTTAATGGTACGATAACACCTTTCTAAAAAGTGATTTAAACTTTATTAAACCATTAAAATTGCTGAATTATTCAGGAATTTTAGTTTGGAGTTAGCTCAAAATCGACAAAAAAATATAACATATTTTATTCTTATATTGCGTTTACTGGACTTAGCTCACTATGAGCAAAACTATTACTAAATAGTGATAAATATGCACATTTCTGAGATAACTCATAATAAAATAGACTTGAACTATAACTCATTTTATTTTCAATTAAATGAACATTCTTATAATATGTAATATATAAACAAATACTTTCTGTATCATAAAGTTATCAAAATAAAACAAACATGCTCAACGGACCCTTTATATTACTTTCATTTAATGTCATAGTAAAAGTGTAACTGTAATTTGAAAATGCGCAAATGACAATTTGACTAATAACTAGAAAGATAATCTTCGTAACTGTGGGACTAACACATGTACATTGCACTTCTGAGATGAATATTTAAAACAAATACATGTTCTAATGTTTGGATTTTATAAGCATGCCCTTCTGACTACCAATCGATATGCAATGTATGCAAGTATGCGCTGAAAACCATACTGTACTCCTGCGTACATATATACATAATTTTCCGTTACTTTGATTTCGAAAAACGTAAATAAGAAATGTCAAAAAAAGACAATCGGCGTTGAAATTAATATTGAGATATCATGTTTACCCAAAACAAAATACAATAGTGTATGGCGGCTAAACAAAATAATAATTACATTCAAAGAATGAATATATTAAATATTCTGTTCATGACTTACAATGAGAAAATATGCTCATACTTATGCTCAGTTCTAGAGTGTCGATGATATGTTTATAACTTTATCTTAACCGCTTATGTAAACAATTCTGAAAATTTTAAACCCAAAATATATGCAACAATTGTTCGTATACATTAAACCTGTGTTGTTGTTGTAAGTTAGCCTAAAATTCTCCCGCCCAAGAAAATTTGCTCAATAGAGTAATGGTATTGAATTTTACCGCTGCGTTATTAACCTACCACGCAAAATCTCTAGCTTTTCGTTGGTATACATGTACACATATAATGATCTTAGACAGCTTCGCCGAAAAAAATGTTCACTGTTCCATTTCTAATCATTCATCGGATGTATTACTAAAATACATAGCATAGTAAGTACAGAACATGTATACACATCATAGTCCGAAACACTATTCCCATGTTGTTTGTTTGTTAACTTGGATTTTTCGCCGTTTCTAACAGTATTTCAGTCATATCACGACGGTCAGTTAACCTACTCACACTTTTACTGGGCAAGCTAAGCCCATCTAAGCGATTTACCATTACTAAGTGCACATACTTATGCCAATAACTGACAACTGCACTACTTGAATCAGATGTAGATGGAGAATGGGCGTAGAAAAATAATTTCATTATCCCCACACAAGTTATGTGGCCGGGCTGGGATTCGAACTCACGATCCCCGGATTGACAGTCCAGCGCTCTACCAACTGAGCTACCCGGGTCCGGTATTCACATGATACTCACATACTTGGCATACGTATAATTTAAGTTTATACATTATTTTCAATGTGATTATTTTATTAGTGAACTATATTTAGCCAAAAGCAAAAAAAAATGAAATCTATGTTTCATTAGGACGCCAAGTACTGAACTACAGTGAAGGAAAGATGGCTGTTATATTGGGATGATAAGTGTATACTTAGTGCTGTGTCTAATTGTTTCACAGTTTCAATGAAGACCTTGACTTTCGCATTACATATACCATCTCCTCTCAAAAGTGTGATTCAAATGATTTCTTGAATACTTTAAATAAACCAACAATATTATAGAAATTCTGTTGTCTTTTTTTTTTGAAAAAGAATTATGCCTTCCTGATTTATGGATGCAGTGCTCGTACACGCGCAGATACGAGGGGTGATCAAAAGGTTAACGGAAAGGTTCTTGCGATTAAATACTGTTCACGCCATGTTAATGACATTTCTACTAAATGAAGATTGATTTAAAGCAAGTATATTTACCAATTTTCTTTAAAAACACTTATAAAATAAAATAACCACAGTTACTATAGTAACGTCACAATGCACTATCCAGTCCAAAGTTTATTAACGTCGACGTCAACAACATATCTAATGGTGACTCAGCCGATGGTGGCTCTTAATCCTTTTCAAAGTTCTCTCCATTAAACACAAAACACTTTCTACAACGCTCAATCCGCTAGTATATCAAACAATCTCTGAATGTGTCAGTGTGAATGTTAGAAATGGAGGCCTGCACTGCACTGGAAAGCTCCTCCGTGACGTCAAAATGAATGCCTAAAGTAGGTCTTGATCACATGGAGGAGATTCACATGGCGACAGGTCTGGGCTGTATCGGGGATGATCCAGAAGCTCAAATCCCAGACGTTGTATGGGTGTCTGTACGGCTGCTGCTCGGTGGGAAGGGGCGTTGTCATGGTGAAAAATCATAGATGGCAGGTGCTCGGCCCTCTTCTTCCTCATAGCCCTCGGAAAGTCACGTTTCAAAACCTAAAATGAAAAACAAAATGTGATGCATAATTGAATAATTTATAATATTGTAAGTCTGGTTAACACTATACAATATAAAAATATCTTTATGATTAATGTCTTCAACCCACCTTTGTGTAGTACGCTGCGTTGACCGTCTGCCCTTGGGGTACAGCATGCACCAGCACCACACCTCTGACGTCGAAGTAGATTATGAACATCTGCCTTTTGGTGGACTGATTCTGCTTGAACTTCTTCGGGGATGGAGAACCGGGTGTTTTCCACATAGTAGTTTCCTGCTTGGTCTCATGTGTATAGACACTTATCCAAGTTTCGTCAACAGTTACGACTCTTTCCATGAAATTGGGTCCCTCGCGTTCAAATCGCCGCAATATCCGTTGACATGATTCCGATAGCATTCGCCTCTGATCGTCTGTTAACAAATTTGGGATCCAACGTGCACATACACTTCGCATGATGAGATGCTCGTGAATGATGTTAAAAATCATCCCATAACTAAAGTCTGTTCTTGCTTCAATTTCTGTAATTGTGACCCGTCAATCTTTGTCAAGCGCTTTGATGACAGCGACGTCAGATGACGTTATCGTTACTGGGCGGCCGCTGCGATCTTCTTCACCAAGGTTTTCCCGCCCTTCTTCAAAGCGCTTGAACCACTTGTAAATAGCAGTCTTCTTCGGAGCATTATCCCCATATGCATTCACCATATATTCTGTAGTTGTTATTCTTGAAAATCCATTTTTGACACAAAATTTGATAGCCGATCTTTTTAAAGCGTTCATTATCGCATTTGTTTACTGGAAACACGGCTTGATTGCGGAAATGACGTAAAAAAAATGTAAAGAGTGTCAGCGTCAAGCTAAATATTGGCGGAATTTATAGCGTTAATGTTTTTGAGGTATTGTGTAAAACGGGTGAACCAGACGCCATAAATTATAAGCGACTTTACGGAATAAATTGATATTTTGGGCCGAATCTACCAAGATGAGACTATAATTAATCAACCAATGTAGATATAGATATGGACTCGTTTATTTAAATATAAAATATAATGCGCCATATCATATTCACGTTTCATCATAATTCTATGGTCAATAAAGAAATGAGAGAACATTTCCACGAACTTTTTGATCACCCCTCGTATATTTAATGGACCACCTGATGGTTGAATGTTTTGAGAAATTAATTTTTAATCAGATTACTTAAAATATTTAGTGCAAAAACCTCCAGTATTACAGAATTTAATTACGGGTACATACAATGGAAGCATAATGCTTTTCTGGCCATACCGAAAACATGCACCATGTCTTAAGCAATTATTATTATGAAATCTGATCAGATAATAATTGTTTCAAAAACTGCTAAATAAATACTATGCTATGAAGAATGTTTGTGAAACACATGTGATTAAAATATCACATTTCATTTTGGACAAAGCTCGCTATATATTTCACAAATGTTTGGAGATAGCTTAGTATAACACTATGTAAATGCAGATCATATGACAAAAACAAGAACTGCGATTGGTTGAAAAAGTACTGCTTATTATAGTGATCTATCTCCATTACAAACCTCAGTATAATGCTAAAATATTGTAGAAAATTGTGGAGTTAGCTCAAAATGTTATTGAGTAATTGTTTAACGGGGTTTTGAAATGCAAAACCAATGACACCGAAAGAAAGATCTCGGCGAGACGATTCCAACGATGTATATATAACTGAATATTTTCAAAAAGTGAGTTAGTTCACTATAAGACTCATGTGACGCATTAGTACTGTACTTATTATACAGAAATTAAATATACATAAAGCATAATATATTATTAATTATCATTACTCTTTATGAATGCAATCCAGCTAGTTGACATTACTAATTTAAGTTGCTACATTACAGATTGGGAAAATGACAAAAAATGTTTCAAATCTAGTTAAACACAATATTATTGAATAGAACTGACTAAAATAACATTGTAAACACACTAACAAAAATTCTAAACACCCTGGTTAATCATTACAACGAATTCTTTTAACACGATTTCAAAAGCGTCTCTAGACGCTTTTCAACTATTTATGACTCTTGTTTTTGTGAAATTACCACGTGGTCTAAACAGCCAATCAATTTCACTTCCAGAGTCCCGTTAAACAAAACATATGTCCGAAAAGACATGTTGCGTTAATAGAATCTTAGTAAAGAACCCTTCGTATGTTGGTAAGCGTTATCTACAAATACCTCACACGCGGTTAAGAACCAATTCAAGTTCGCATAATGAACATATTTATGCAAAACATGTCTTTGCTTCTCCACTGTGTCTCTGTGGTGATTTTGAATCGAATTATCACTTCTTTTTTATGTGCCCATACTTTAACACCATACGAGCTAAATTAATTAACAATATTTATAGAATAAGTCGCAACGTAGTTCTCAATTTAATTCTATTCGGCAATACAAATCTAGACGATAATAAAAATGCCACCATATTTTTTCACGTCCAAGAGTATATAAGCGAATCCCGACGATTTATTTAACAATCCGATTCCGATTCCGTCGTCAGCTGTTTACTTAATCCGTGCATCACCAGTCCTCCACTCCTTTTTTTCTTTTCGCCTCACTTGTGTCTCTTTCTAAAACTTAGCATATCCTTAACGTATACATTTTTGTCTGGCATAAATGCCCGTCGCTTGTTCTATAAAACCCTGCAATTTATATGTGTAAAAACAATTTCAAGGAGAGAAACCATATAAGAATTTAATTCTTTCGTTTCAATCCTTTTCTTATTCTTATTGTATTGTGCATCTATTTGTATATTTGCCAGTTGTACAAGAGAAATAAATATGTTTCAACTAAGCGCGGTTAGAGCATCTGTCGCTAACGCCGAGGCTTTTTCATTTTAATGGTGTTAGAAGTAATCTTTGCACGACATTTTACCCATATTTTTCAGTTACATTTGTAATAAAGAAATATATCAATTAACGTAAATTATAAAATCATTTAAAATACTATATAATCTATCCTTTAAATAAGCTATTGGAATCGAATCTGGCATGTTTCTAAACGGCCCGAAATCACAACTATTCAATATCACACACCGAATAGTCCTAGTCAATTTTTATAAGGGCTTTCCCAAAAGAGTCCTTTAATCCGCTATGATCTGTATTGTTATAAATTGTATATTATTAATTGATGTAATTGATGCTTCGATGACTACATTTGATGAGTATCGTATTGCTTACGTTACAAACACATTTTTGGCCTCAGTTATATATGTCTAATCATCTATGATGTAGCATTTTTAAGGCACGCTAGCTGAAAAATACAATAACGAATTAACTATTGAAAAAAAACACGCTGAAAACAAGATGAATATTTATACATTTTGTCGGCTACGCATTGCATTACATTCGATCCTTTGGACACACTCGGCAACACAGTTAGCAGTGTGGATCACAGACTCGTTCCTGTGCACGGACTTCGTCAGGTCTAAACGCACATTCCTTGGTGCTGTCATGTCTGTCCTATTGACGGAACTTGAAGTTTTCTTCTTATTGTAGTGCCTTTGATTTATTTTGCACTTTCTTGATTGCTTTATCCATCGATAATATGCAAAGGTACCTTTGGGCGGCGGCTATGCAAAATCATAAAAGAAGTGTGTCTTGAAACGTTCAAAAACGTCTTAAGAACGTCAAGGAGACATTTTTTTCAGACGCTATATAGCATAGTGCATGCTTTTTATTTTGTAATATCTCAAAAATAAAATTATGATTTTTACAAACAATATTCTCGTAGATGCATGTCGGAAATAAATACAATTTTGAATTATTTATGTACACATTTGAATATATCGTATTTACATTTCAACACTACTGGCGCACGCAACGCTTATTAGCAAAAGATGACAATTTTTAAGATGTGGTATCATCAATAATAAATACTTTAAATTACACCAGAATTAGTATAAAATTTCGTGAAATAAATACTGGCAGAAGTATTTCATATTTTTAAAAATGTGAAATTTCGCGAAAAAATCCCCATTTATTTCACACACATAAAAAAGGGTATCTCATTTTTGTAATTAAGTTTGTTAAAATTTCACAAATTACCTTTTTCCGTTTCGCCGGCTACTATATTTTGTATTCTGTTGAATAAATGGCCATCAAACTTACATCATGTTCGGCTTGATGTCATGTGCCTTGTTCAACGAAGTTTCCGCGATTAACGCGATAATTGTAAATTAAAAGCAAATTTCTGTATTTATTCCTGGATTATTTTTTTTTTAAATTTCAATACGATATTTGCGTAGTTAGTCATAAACAACATCTATAATTTAACATTTTATTTCACTTAAGCAAAATATTATTTGTAAAAACACTAAGTTTACTCTACTCCCTTGAATTTCATATCAAACATTAGTATGTTAATGTATAAGCGACATACGTTTAAAACAATTATATCAAAATGTCAGCCGTATTGTCACTGACACCCAACTTTTGACGTTACGTCTAATAGTCAGCATGTGAGAGATAAAAATTTGAACCATATTAGCGTAAAGCAAAGTTGCGATATAAGTGGTATACAAAATAGCGAAAAACGAGAACGATCAACGAGAAACACATACATAATGGACATCTTTGACGAATAATTAATCATAAACAAACTTTATCAAAATACCTGACAATACAATACAATAAGACTGGATAAAAAATCAAACATATTTTTTCAAGACATACTAGTGAATCAACATATATGTTGCACTTTGTCATGATCAAATATGTCTACGGGAATTTATAAATTTGTAATAACAACAATTAATGCATACAAAACATAGTGATTGAAGATTAATACTGTTTTAGCGTCTTAATAACATATCAAACAGTTTGCAGCTCCTGCTGCATCACCAGTAGGAAACACTGATAAACATCGAATGATATTTGACAATCACCATTGCAGGGGCGTAACTAGGCATACTCCTATACGCCCGTGCGTATTAATCGTAACGCTTGCATGGAATTTGAAAGTTCTTCAATTTAAAGAAAATCATTACAAACGAGTCCAATGGAGATTTGGTGATGACATATGCACTGTCCAATTGACAGCCTTGATCCAAAATTTACACAACCGACATATTGTTAGTTAAGTTAGTTTATTAAATGTTAATAACTTTCAGAGAAACTGTCAATTTATTGTCACCTAAATTTGCACTTTTTTGTTGTTCGTATACTTAAATTGGGCCTAAACACGCCCCTGGTCGTCGATTGCAGTTGTCACCTCGGCATCTTCCCTGCTGTCGTGGCCAACTGAAACACGTGCCAAATGCGACATTATATTCGTAAGCGCAGAGTTCCGTTTTTGAACGTTTTCTCAATGACAGTGGTAGTAGTAATGTTCAATTTGCAAACCATGTAACATCATATTTTAAAGCGTTAGAACACAATGAAGGAATCAATATTGTAAAAGGTATTATTCGAATTTATAAATTATCTCTTGATATGTATTCAAAATATGGTATCGATCATATACAATACGTTAAATTATGAATGCAAAGAAATCCGGGTTTGTAGTTTGAAAGCTTAAGGATTTATAACTATTATAACGAACTTATCGAATGTCAGGAAACGAAATCCAAGTGTAGCGTTGCATAAATATTTCCATTTTACTTGACCAACAACTAACATTATCATGCTACATGCGTATATATCAATACCGCCGTTCTGGATGGTCCTACGCAGCTCCGTTTTAGCGACGTCCTTCAGAGATCGCCTGAGTGGGGGTCCCCGCTGATGGGGGTACTTATCAGGGTGTAAATGACATTGCTGTGAAAATTCTATTAGCATAACAGACTATTGTTTAGTCTAAGTACACATTATCCTTTAAAACTATTAAAAAAAAGAAATTATTATAACAAATGAAATTATTATGATAGAGATATAAAAAAAAACGAACGCATAATACGTTTTATTTATTTATAGTTAATACAGGCAATACTGTACAAAGATAATGGTCTCTCCTGCTTCACTTCATAGATATCAATACCTCGTAGCAGAGAAGATCACTCTCGGAAGTTTGGCTAATCAACCTTTAAAAGTAGACTCGCTTTTTAACGTTTGATTATTTTTATTAATGCAAGTTACATTCCTCATAAACAACGCTTTATGTATGTATTATTTTGAGATTATATACACAATAATACTATTAAAAACTATAGTTGCTAGTAATAAACCATACAGTTCTTTATGTATATTTAAGTTTCAATTTAATGTTGTGTACAAAGCAACCACTTGAGTATCACTTAGCTCTTAGACACACAATTGGCCAGTAGATACTTGTCTATCAAGCCCCAGTCACACATTCCCGATTATGGCTCCAGACAGCGTCCCGAGAGCGCTACGATACAAATAATAACAAAGTCGGGAATATCAGGACGCTGTCGGAACGTTATCGGGAGCTGTCTGGACGCTTTCGGGACGCTGTCCAGAGAATCGGGAACCATCGGGACACGTTCGGCGTTATCGGCAAAGCACTCCAGACAGTTAAGGTTGTCCCTTAACATTCGGGTGACTTAGCCGAATTGGTATAGTCGGGACCCTGTCGGGATATATGCGGCTGTATCGATTCAGATTCGGGACTGTGTCGGGACGCTTTCGGGACAATATCCAGTGGAACGGGAATGATGTAGCATAAACTTATACATATATCACGTCTGGTGTATAGCGTGTGTGTTGTGCGTGTTTGTGTGTTTGTCATTCGTGGACAGGACTTGGGCCGGCCCACCATGACTGCTTCCCGATTATGGCTCCCGACAGCGTCCCGACAGCGCTACGATAAACTAATAAACAGTCGGTAATGTTGCGATGCTGTCGAGACACTATCGAATTGCATTCCGGAGAATCGGGACGCTGTCAGGACTCTGTCGGGACTTTGTCGAGACGCTGTGGGGACGCTGCCGGGAAATTTTCGATCTATTGATCAAAAATTGAATTTCCAGCCCCGAATCTCAGAATATGGTCCCGACTTTGACAGATTCGATTCGAGACGCTGTCGGCTCAAGAACGGCATGAAAAATCAGGAATGTGTGATTGAGGCTTCAAGCATTGAGTTGACCAATTAATGGGTTTATATTTCAGTGCTAAATAATAGCACATGGTTTGAAAATCAAATCAATTTACTTCAAATCCTTGTACAAACAAACTTGTACAAACAGAAAGGTGGAGCGATCTATGTTCGTCTACTGTTTAATTGTACTTCTACATACATGTTTTGCACTGCAGGCAAGTATTTATCTGAAATTGATAATATTTTCGGGCTCACATTTGTTTCGATACAATCTGTTCCACCAAAAATAATTATGTTTTTGTATAATGATACTTTTCGCGGATGTTTTCAATGTCGTAATAGTTTATTTCAACATAATACAATGTACATACATAAATATCATAAAACATATACAGAAATACTTTAAGCATATCATGGTTGCAAATTTATTAGAGCGACAATGCGACATGTTTTAGAGTGACATTGAGACAAATAAAAAAAAGAGTAAAAAGAAGAGGTTATTCTGTAAATATTAATAAAGAAAAAAAATGGCAAGAATAATAAAGAAAGTGATTGCACCAGAAAGGGTCAGTGCTCGATAAGACAATAAGTACGTTACTTAACATAACAATGCAACACAACAAAATAGCATAGGGCCATTAGGATCTTTGCAGAGGTCATCGTAAAACGAAACAATAAAAAGAAACAACACCAGTGTTATTATGCATAACAATTGTATGACTTTGATAAAAGTTTAGTGCAAACTTAGCGTTCACACTATCAACAATTGATATTACACAAAAGGAGAATACAGGACGTTTTTGTTCTTAGATAACTGCTACACATACTGCAAAAACTTCATAATAACAACTGGAAAAAAACAACATAACAGGCCTAAAGTATACATGTATATTGATGAACAAAGGTAAGTTATATATTATACATAATAAATAATAATAGTCAGATTAGATATGTAGTCTTTTAATATATTTCCATATTTCGTCAAACGTATCAGTATTTCCCATAGAAATTTCCGCATTCTTTTGGTGCTCAAAATGTTATTTTATATAATGTTTTGCATTGTTTTGAATGTTCAATAGTAGGCTGTACTGACGACATTTTGCACCTGTATATACATATATATATATAGTTTTGTGTAAATAAAAATAAACTGTTCACTTCATTACTGTTTGGTTCTATGTAACCAGGATTAAAATTTATTTTATTACAGTAAGGGAAGTTTATGGATGGGAATATGGTGTTTATTATTGCTTTTGTTGTGAGACATTCCTAGAAAATATTTTCTATTGTCTCGTCAACACGTTTTCAAAAGATACACATTGGTGATTCCGATAGTCTTATATAAAAAAGTAAGTAGTTGGTTACAATAATTCTGTGGATCATTCTGTATTGGAACCATTTATTTTTTATTCTTTGTTAATTTTAAATGGTAGAAGAAAAATAAGTTTCCATTCCTCATCGTAATTGCAGTATTTAATTTAATAATCTATTTGTCTTTTATATGTAAGTACAAATGGCCTTTCCGTATAATTTGAAAATGTTCTGTAAGTTCTTCTATATTGAGTACCCTAAAGTATGTAAATACTGCATTTTTAACACACAATTATAGAAGAAGATCAATATTTATAGTAAACCTTTCCTTCATTTCATGTAATTACATGAAATTCCCCCTGATTATCAAATAAATCTCCTATATACTGTATACCTGCTTTGTACAAGGCATTCAAGTAAACACTTTTGTTTCCGATACATATGCATTGATTATAAAAAAGTGGATAATAGAAAATATCATGAGTGTTGTAAGGCATTTTTTCTTGGTAAAGAGCAAAACATTGTGGAACATCTTTACAAAAAGACATGACATTTTTGTCGGATAGCGTTTGTTTATAATATTTTCCACAATGTGCAAGTTTGTTAAAGTCAAAATATGATTTAGCAACGTTTAACCAGTTTCCATTATTCTGTTGAACCATGACAGTATTATTGCTTGAATAAAAGCATCAACATAAATCAAGTTAAGACCTACTTCACCGTAGTTTTTATCTTAAGTTTTGAATTTTATTTTGCCTGGTCCGTCCCAAATATAGTCCAGGAATATTTTATTTAGGTTTTTAATGAAATACGTGGGTGGACTAGGAAGGGATATAATTAAATGATTAAACAGGGACAATTAAAGATTTTATCACCGTTATTTTACCTATGGGAGTTAAAAAAAATTCCAACTTGTTTAAGTACTTTCCATTGTAGCAATTTTAGGTTTGTAATAAAGTTCTAGGATTTTCTCTAAATCGACACGAAAATGAACGCCAAGCACTTTAAAACTTTGCTGATTCCGTTGAAGTTCCCATTTAGTTTTTATACTTTGTGAGCTTTATTTTTTCTTTCCAATCCAAACTACTTTTAATTTGTCGAAGTTAACATTCAAAACTGATATACTTGAATATTTATTTAAAACAAGTAATGTTTAATTCAGATAATTTTCTGAACCGTCCAAGATAACGGTTGTGTCATCAGCAAACTGCGAAAGTTTATGCGCAATGTGATTTATAGTTATACCTTTAATATCGCTATCCTTTCTTAATTGTATGGACAGTATAAGTATATTTAAAATGTGTTTAACTATCCTCGTGGTCACATGGATTGGAATCCTTACTGACAAAACCATTATAAATAATGTAGGAGACCAGTGAATCAGTGGAATCAAACCGTTTACATATTGGAAGTGTATAGCAACATTAAATGCACGCAGGATCATTTTGTATCGAATTCAGAGTTTAAAATGCAAAATAAATTAGCAGAAAATGTCCTTGCCATATACATGCTAAATTTGAAGACACTGTACAAGAACACGTGTCACTTGATGAACAGAAGGGAATAAAATGAACTAAAGTATATAAATTATGGAAAATACAGTGTTAGTAAACAACAAATACTTTCTTGTGCTTTTATCGATTATGAAAAGGCATTTGGTACTGTTATACGTGAAGAAATTTGGAATAATTTAGTGCAAGCAAGTAAAAGTTGCAACATGTTAAATATGATTTAGGTACTCTATCAGAATGTAAATGTTTATATTAAAAACCAAAACGATATGTCTAACTCGGAGGTATTTGGTGTTACATTATGTGTTAAACCCTTATTATTTGTTTATATGATGTAAAAGTTAATGACATGAAGGATTGTGTTGGTTTTAATAATCCAACTGAAAGAGGAAGAACTGCTGTTGTTAATCAATCTGGCATGCAGAATGACGTGGTAGAGGACGAAGAATGATGCTGTTTTACACAATCTGTCTTTGAGCATTTCGGGGGGGGGGGCTCAATCAGCTTGTGGGCAGGTATTTCAATGCATTCAAAAACTCCATCCAAGGACATCTAAATGTGGTGAGGTATCAGAACGACAGCATTTTTCAGATACGTGTGCCTCATAACCGTGCTGTCGGGCTGAGTGGAATAACGAAGACTGCTTAGGAAAGAGAGAGCATTTCGGGGTTGGCTCAATAAGGTTTTGGGCAGGTATTTCAATGCATTACAAAAACTCAATCCATGTAAATCTAAATGCGGTGAGATTCAGAACGACATCATTCTTTCGATACGTGTACATCATAACCGTATAAATCGTGGAGAACACACCCTGCCATGTTGTCAGAGGAAGTGCTTGTTTACTTGCAGCAAATAAAGTGCAGACAATCGTATGGCCTGCCAGTAGTCCTTATCTAAACCAGATTAGGAAAGTTTGAGATTCGCTAAAGACTAAGGTTCGAGCCCAACCACGACAGCCTAACCTTGTTAAACTTACTCGTGTCGTAACATCAAAATGACAAACACTGCAGTAAGCCATCATAAAGACTTGTTCCTCAGCCCCTGTTTGTAGCCAAATCAGCAAACGTACATTCGCGCAGGATTACTTTCCATTGAATTCAGAGTTAAAATGCGAACTAATAAGCAGATGTCCTTGAAATACACATGCTAAAATTGAAGAGACTGTACAAGGGCACACTTGATGAAAAGAAGGGAAATGGAGTGAACTCAAGTATAGAACTTATCGAAAATACTTCAGTGTGTGTAAACAATAAATCATTGATAAAAGACCAACACAATGTCACGGTAAAAAGATAATAATTGGTTTTCGAACTTTTTAAACTGGTTCAAAAATGGGGCAACTTAGACAATATTAATGTCAGAAATCGGTGACTTTCAAGGTAATGATCCTTGAGTGACCTTTTACCAAGTTCCTTGATTCATCAAAACATGAATGCCAGCGGCGGGCGAAATTTCCTAATATCGACGGTCCTTGGATTGCCAATTTTTGCAGGAAAGGCAAATACCCAGAATATTGGTTTAATTATAGTATTGTCACTATTTTCACTATTATTGTCTCCTGCTAAGAAATATTTTCATTTTCGATATATAATTTGAACCACAATCATTCGCCTCTTGTAGCTTGATTAATTTATTTTTTTGTAACCGTTATAAATTTCGGTATCCGATTCAATAGCATTTTAAACAAAGCAAACTTATAGCAGCACGTCTTTACAATATCATCGTTATACACATTTAGAACTAGTGGAATTACAAGGTGCCTGCACACATTCCCAAATACAACATTCAAACAGTTTATCACCTGCTATTATTGTTTTCAAAACTCTCCGTAATAAGTATTTTGTCCCTTGTTAAATTGCTAATTGAGAATTTAATTTTATTGCGATAAGAAAAATAACAAACGATGTTCTGCCTCAGTGTACATTTCTTATTCGGGCTATCATCAATTCCGAACAAAAACATGGAGACACATGTTGAAATTGTATTGGAAACCATTTACTTTCAGTCGGGCTGCGTGAAATCTCAATAGATTTATATTATGGAACAACTTTCTGTGTATCATTGATCATAAATGCTCGTTACCTTGCTATCCATATTATTGATTGTTTGTTGCTTCGAGTTATCTGTGTTTAATATATCGGCGTATATGCATCTTCAAAAAGCATACCCTTTCATCAACTGGCAGAATGCGCACAATATGCACATGGTGATGTGTAAATATGGGACCAACACAGAGAAATCACCAAAATGTCCGGATTTTTTCTTAATTTTATTTATGCAAAATAATGTCACATCCCTTGTCAATATCAATCAGTAATGCCAATAAATACAACGCTTACAATCAAGTTGACAACCACCAACTCAACTCTATATCACATTTTTCGATATATATGAAAATAAAATATGCTAAACAATCGGCAAGATTGTACTTCTATATAAAAGAAAACGTCTTCTATTATAGATGCATTAGTTACAAATAATCATAAACAGCATAACAAATTGTTAAATATTTTATGATTTTAACATATCACAACTTAATTAATAACCAGTTTTTCAATAAGCAATAACAATTTTCTTACAGCTATACACACATTTGATTGTGAGCAAATTGAAAATGGATTTCACTTCAGTGGAAAATTTATCTACAAGTACAAAATAGCAAAAAAATATCACAAACAATTTAAACAGAATAAAAATGTGTACATGAACTTAAAATGTACCAACGTCATAAAACACATTCCACTTACATTTTACAACAAACAAAATACCACAAATCATTTGTTCATAGTTTGACAATTTGTTCATCTTAACCATTACCATGCTGTTCTTGTGTGTAAACAAACTATCTTTATTCATACCAAAACATATATATATACATCTCGTGATAACTACCCTGAACTTAATGGAATGCACAATTTTCCCCTTTAAAATTTGAACTGTTCAGTCTCTATATTTAGTGCAAATGAAAAGATGAAATCTATAACATGATATGCATATCTATGTTCTCAGGAGGAATATCACAAGAAAGGCACCAATAGTTCAAATACGACATTTTTAGCACCCATTTTTTTTATAGATCAAATAAAAGATGAATTACTATAAATGACTTTAGCTTTAATCCTTACTAAAATAATTCCATTGAAAATACATTTCACTTTGAAAAATAATCTCTTCAGTCTATAATTGTTATTTTTACTAAATAAACTACTGACACACATCATTGCACACTCCTCTATTATGCAACCTATCACAGCCAAGTGTACACGGTTGCACAGAAACAAGCATATAACCAAAGTAATATAAGACTCTGTTTCAATGTTCGTATAATCAACTTTATTAGTAGCGCACAACCTTATACAGACCGATAGCCAATAATTAACAATATAAAATTTATCAGAGCAGTATTTTACCCATAGAGATCTATATATTTTCAGATTCAAGATGAAAATGTAATACACAGCACTTACATAAAAAACAAAAAAAAAACAAATTTAAATGAAAACGGATGACTTATATTTGGCCACATGTAAACAGAGCTTTTTTCTAGCAATTGCACATGAAGTAATTTCACAAATTTAACTGCAATGGTAACATATAATGAATCTACACAATATATATCTCAAAACGCATGCACATAACACTTTTAAACATGCAGATAACAGTAATTATACACCCAACACATATTACCAAGTAAAACACAGGGATGACTAGCAAGCTGCAGTTGACATTTTAGAGACATCGGAAGTAGGGACAAAGTCTTATAAGCTGCACTTCCCAGACTAGCAAATGGCACAATCACATATCGAAATTAAATGCATGATCTGGACCACCTATTCTCATGACTGTGCTTAACAAACATTGCTACCGTAGCTGTGTATACATTCACCTCAATAACACACCTAACAGGCAGATACGTGGTCAAGTGGTAACGCACTGGCTTAAAAACCCAGGGGTCGCAGGTTTGAGCTGCCGCCACATCCTAATCTACTAACTCGTCTTTTGCATGAGATGTTAAACCGAGGCGCAGCGAACTTCACACCGGACACTAAAAGACCCAGGTCGCCTCTGGAACAGGGCGTCTCCTGTATCTTGCACTATCCCCCGTAACCCAACTAATAAGTCTTCTGGGGGCGATCTTACAATCAAACTTTCTCAAATCAATACAAGTTACGTGTAAGGTTCAATCGATATCAACCAGGATATCAATAAACTGATGCATGCTCCCCAATGTGCTTTGTCAAGCAATATAAATGCAATGAGAAAGGCAGAGTTATTACAATGACTAAAATCACTAGAACTGAAGGAGTAAAGCTGACATCAAAACTGTATCTGAGCATGCCACAAAATACCATAATAATGAACATGCAGATGATGCAACATTGTAAAAACAAGAATGTCAGTGAACTGATGGATACTCCCCAATGCGATTTGCCAAGTAATGGGAATGCAATCAGAACCGCAGATAATATTAAAATAACTAAAAACCAATAGAACTGCAGGACCAAGTATGCTTTAAAAATGTATTTGAGCTTGACACCATATAAATAAGTATCACCAAATTACATATGAGAAACAGCCCAGACAAGAATTTTGCACTATATATTAATTTCAGCAACCTTTAAAGTTCCATAACTCTAAGGAAAATCACTGAAACAGAACATACTGATACTGTGCACACCTTCTGGTACAAAAGACCTCCTTTGGAAATGAAACTTCCCATCAAGTTTTATTGAATTCTGTAAAGTTGGTGCCGAGACAAGAGCCCAGACAAGAATTGTGCACTATACACTAATTTCAGCAACCTTGAAAGTCCAATAAATCAAAGAAAATTCACTTCAACAGAACGTCCTGGTAATGAACACACCTCCTTTTACCAAGGAAGCATCACATAAAGTTTTATTGTATTCTGACCTGTAGTTGCACAGAAATAGCCCGGACAAGAATTGTGCACTTTATTCTAATTTCATCAATCGTCAAAGTCCAATAAATCTTAGACAACAGGACCATGATGGCCAAAAGCGCTCACCTGAGAACTGGTACAGATGAAGACCATACTGCTGTGACAGGTTTGAAAATTAAGGTATCTAAACAATACGCAAAGAGGGATAGAATCAATTTGATTTAAAACATCGGTTTGTGCAATGGGCTAACTAAAGTACGAGCTTGGTAGTGGATGTGCGGTGTTTTTACTAATGGTTCTCAAATCATTTTTCTCGATATTCTTACCTGACCCTTTGTCATTTAGTCCATGACAATTCTGGAAAATGACGAAACAGTAGATTTTGATGTCTTTCACAGACAGTTTTGCAGAACTAACTGCAATGCGATAATTGCGATGGCTGTGCTATAAGGTCAAGTTTTGCTTGTTCTTTGATAATTTTCTGTCCAATGATGATAAATTAAATTAATGCAGGCTCTGAAACCATCAATGTTGCATGTACAAATAACTGCATGCAATGTTTGCAACTGATGAAATAAACTTTTATCAATTAATGTTTCTGGTCATACGCAAACTGTGTCAGTTTGGTCAAATAGAGGTCTCGATAAATGGTATCTATTAAGTTTCATTAAAATATCTCAATGCATTCTCAAGTTATTTAGCGGAAACCGTTTTTCTATTTTAAGTAACAGTGACCTTGACCTTTACCCCACCCACCCCATATACAAACTAAAGCAAGGTCTCGGTATAAGGTATCTATGCATTATTAAAGTTTCATTAAAATATCTCAATGCGTTCTAAAGTTATATAGCTGGAAACCGTTTTTCTATTTTAAGTAACAGTGACCTTTACCCCACCCACCCCATATGCAAACTAAAGCAAGGTCTCGGTATAAGGTATCTATGCATTATTAAAGTTTCATTAAAATATCTCAATGGTTCTTAAATTATTGAGCGGAAATCTCTATTTAAGTATTGCTGGATTTTGCACATCCACTGAGTCACCATTATCACCCCTGGAGCAGGCTTCAAGCAATCCTCTCTTCTGAAGAAGTGGTATGATGTGGTTCATGGTGCTAGAATCCTTGTTGAATCTGCACCACATTATGTACAGCTGCTTTGTTGGTCCCCAGGTCTTCAAGTGCATATTCTTGCAAGGATCAGGATCTTTCCCATCTTCAAATTGCTGGACAATCTCGAAGCCAATAGCATTGCTTAAGTAGGCAACATGTAACTGACCTGTAAGCATAAAGGTCACATAAAACAAGACACTGTGTTCGACAAACATGGTTGCCCCCGGTTGGTGCTGGACAGCTCATTTGAATTATTCTAAGTCCAATTTAGGTCAAGGTAAAGGTTAAAGTGAGGTTGGGTGATATGGGTGGATTAGGAATTGTCATAAGCAACAACTGTGCAAGTATCCAAGTGTTGCAATAAGAGGTGTTGGTGCTGGACGACACAGCAAAATCTAGTTAACCAAGATTTAGCCCGTTTGAATAATCGAAGTTAAAATCAGGTCATGGCCAAGGTCAAAGTGAGGTTGGGTGATGTGGGTGGATTAGGGATGGTTATAAGCAACAACTGTAAAAGTGCTAGATGAAACGTTAAAATCTAGTTAACCTCGTACAGAGGACGGACAGGGCAATCACTATATACCTTCCACAACAATACATGCTGGGGGCATAAAAAGGACCCTAACACTTAACTGATGCGTTAACAAACCATAGGTAGTGACTATGGTTTCTATAATAAAACTGCTTCATGAATGTTCATGCTTATGACAATGAACATTTTGACGGTTGTTTGGAAAACTATCAGAATTTTAGCAGTAACATGGAAGTGTCTCTCTGCCAAAACATAGTGGTAATTTATTAATCAATTTACCAAGAGCTCAATTACACAATCTTCAATTTATCGCTGTACTCTTTCATGACAGTATGCTGAACATTTAAAAGTTATTGTTATTTAAACAACTACTGTGCTTACTACTATCCTTGTTAGCTTCACATGTCTCAACTAGGACCTTGAACAGCAGGACAGGCAAGTGATCCCTCCAATGTTGACAATATTTTTTCAGATCTTCATTGAGCTCAACACCATAGCAACGGAACACCTGTTGTACCCTCTCAATAACTGCATCAGTATCTCCTTCTTGACTGAAGTATGTCTCAAACTAAATGTCAAAAGGAATTGACAGAATTAGAATTCAAGAGAAGTCAGATGCAATTAAAATAAATTGAATTTAATAGAAGTCAAATAAAATTTACAGAAACAGAATGCAAGAGAAGTCAGATGCAATTTACATAAACCGAATTCAAGAGAAGTCATATGGAATTAACCAAAACATAATTCAATAGAAGTCTAATGGAATTTACAGAAGCAGAATTCAAGAGAAGTCATAATTATGTAATTAACAGAAACATAATTCAAGAGAAGTCTGATGCAATTTACAGAAACAAAATTCAGGAGAAGTCATATGGAATTTACCGAAACTTAATTTAAAAGAAGTCAGATAGAATTTAAGAAACTTAATTAATGAAAAGGGAGATAGAACTTCAGTAAGAGAATTCAGGGGAAGATGAACCAAATTTACAGGATTGTAATTCACAAGAAATAACAAGTATGCAATTTTCAGACAATACATTCAAGTAAGATGGAACAAATAGAAACCTACGTTTACAAACAGTAAACACGGACTTTATATTGAAACTTTATTTATAAAATGTGAGATGGAATATTTACTTAAATAAAGTTAGATTCACAAAAACTAAATTCAAGAGACATTTGAAGTTACAGAAACTGAATGTATTTATTACACCCATTACGATTTTACATTCACCAAGTCATATTTTAACCATGTTTAATGGTATTTATAAACGTTTACACTATGAATTTAGAAGAAATCACTGCACCTGTTGCACATAAAACTTCATGTTTTTTAAAGTCTCAAGGGCACTGCACAGTCGGAGTCGATGTTGAAGACTCGCATCTCCACACAGGTTAATGCTGATGGCTTGATAGACGCACGAATTGTTCAAGCCACTAGTCTGGTAAGCCACATAACCATCGGGAACATTTCTGAAATACCAGGGTTATAGTTTGGAAAATGATGAATGGCATGTAACTCGGTCTAATCAAGTGTATTGCAATAATGCTGACGCAGATTAAAAATTGTGTTGTGCTTTTATTTTAAGTTTCTATCTATTACTTAAAAAATCATTGATTTGTTATTAACGTTTATTTAACAACTGTCAATGTGTATGGCTGTTCTAATGCATATTTTCAACGAAATTTACCTTGGGGAATTATAAGCTAATACCTTGCTCTGACCCTTTCACCGCAATGCACTACCACCACACAAATTATACTCCATAAAACAACAAAACTGACAAATACACTCGCAATACATGTACATAAAGCATACTTTTGCATCAGTTAACCTTTGATAACAGATGCAAATATTTCACAGGCACCATTATACATAAGTTTCTTCTTCATAATACTCCGTCTTACTTTCACGAGATTCTCAGCTTTGTAAACAATAACACCTATGCACTTTGATCCTCCACCCGTTCAGATTTATCATCATTTACATTCCAATCAGAGTATCGAAGAAGAACTTTTTCTTATTTTTAAAGACAAGTGTGGAATTCTAGTCCTATTTATTTACAAAGTACAACAAATGTGAATACTTATATATAACAAATACCTTTATGATCATTATGTATGATTCTGATTCTTGACACTAATTATTTTGCTGTTTGTGACTTGTCTGATTTTTTTTATTTATTGTTCTTTATTTCTTCTTTATTTATTTATAACTTATAACGAATGTGTTTTTGTAACCGAGTGTTCATGAGGTTAATTTTAGAAGACCACATTGTAAAAAAATTATGTTCTAGCTTTTATGTGAATTCTTCTTGAAAAAAGTGATTATTATACTAGTATGTGGAGGTGAATAGATCTGTAACCGAAATGGCTTCCAGAAGAGCAAAGAAGAATCAAAAAGCCAACAGCACAGAAAGATGCTTGGTGCGGAAAGATACGAAAAGCTTTATTTGTGAGTGCATTTTAATAAAAGGGAAGCATTTGCTTGAATTAAGTTGAATTTCTGCAATAACATTTTTTCACAAAAGAATACTCGAACTCATAATTATACACCCTTCGTTAGATATATAGGTATAAGCTGGGGTATTTCACCTCTTTGAAGTTAGAAATCAAGACCACTGTTTTTCTGACCAGCTTGTAAGACCATCATTATCTTTTTGCAACTAGAAAACAATGTGGCTCACTGGGAACACATCTGATTTTGTGCAAACTACTTTATGCAAACGAATAATATGCACACTAGTTAACAAGTCGATCTCCAACCAACCAAAATATCAGATGAAGTGTAATTTTTCGCAGCAACGATTTTTTAGTGCTTTCATTCTAGCCTGCCAAATCAAAAAGCCGGTTATATGCTGCATGCTCTTAATTTTATACTAAAATTAACGACATACATAAATATGTAGCAATTGATTAAAATATTCTAAAAAACCATTGACAACACAAATAATTTGCAACCATAAGTTGGGTCATACTTAGGCAATCGGATTATTACAACAAATGAACTTGTCCAGGTAATGTAAGCTACTCTTCGGGAAATAAGCATGGTACTTATTCAGTATAAATGAACTTCTCCAGGTAATGTAAACTACTCTTCGGGAAATAAGCATGGTACTTATTCAGTATAAATGAACTTCTCCAGGTAATGTAAACTACTCTTCGGGAAATAAGCATGGTACTTATTCAGTATAAATGAACTTGTAGATGGAAGTACCTTGTAAAAGGCTGTATAGATACTTTGAAAGTTCCCAGGTATGTTCATCTTAAATATAATCAAAGTGAAAGTACAGCAGAAGCAGCAGGCGAGAAGTCGTATTAGCAGTACAAGGTCCTTTACTTATGGCAAGTGACCCGAATTGCCATAACAACACATCACAATACAAAAACACAAAACAAACACAAAGCACAAATATGAAGACTGAGGTCACCAGTTAAACCTCTGAATAGAGCATGTACAGCAATTGTTGTATTTTATCTTACTGTTATTGTTGTTGGTTTGTTTCCCATTTGCCAAAAAATAAAAGTAAATAAACAAGGCATATATACAAAACCATTAAATCCCAACTGATACAAAAGATATTTAAAAATACCATCTGACATTATAAATGTCTTCATTACACATATTATTTAGAAGTGCATTGAATAAGTTCACCAGAAGGACACAATAGCCAGAAAAGTTTAGTGTTAATACTCGTACATATAAACAACATAATAACATTCTTAATGCACAATTTATGCACACAAAATCGTTAAAGAAGTTGTTATACAACATAAGAGTAAACTATAAACAAACAGGATTATAATAACAGAAGTGAGAACATGCCATGTGAAAACAAGGATACTAGTGAATTGATGGATGCTCCCAAGTGCGCTTTGCCAAGTAATGGGAATGCAATCAGAAGAGCAGAGTTATTAAAATAACTAAAAACCACAAGAACTGCAAATCCAAATATGCTGTAAAAATGTATTACAGCTTGAAACCATGTACAAATAAGTGTCACTGAATTTCATACAGAATATGATAAAGTAGTTGTTAAGAAACAGCCCGGATAAGAATTGTGCACTATGTACTAATTTTACCAATCTGCAAAGGAAAATAGAAGTCACAAAAGCGGAATCTCTTGCTACTGTGCACTTCCTGTCTTGCTTGAGCTTCATTGAATTCTGGCTAATAGTTGCCGAGAGACAGTCCAGACAAGACTTGGGCCCTATGCACTAATTTCAGCAACCTTCAAAGTCCCATAACTCCAAGGAAAATCACTGGAAAAAAATATCAAGGTAATAGCCTGGACGAGAATTGTGCACTATATTCTAATTTCAGAAATCTTCCAAGTCCAATAACTCTTAGATAAATCATTGAATGTCCTGGTTCAGTGCACACCTTCTTTTGGTAATAAAGCTTCCCATAAAGTTTTATTAAATTCTGACCAGTAGTTGCATAGAAATAGACCAGACAAGAATAGTGCATTAAATACTTATTTTAAAAAATTTGGAACGCTCTGGTTCAGTGCACACCTCCTCTTGGTAAGGAAGCTTCCCATGAAGTTTCATTGAATTCTAGGCAGTAGTTGCTGAGAAATACACCGGACAAGAAAACGGGATGGACGGACGGACAGAAAAAGCGGGAGACTATATGCTCCCCTAAAAAAAATTTTCGGGGAGCATACAAAACTAATTTATATAATACCAGCAACAAAGCAAACATTACCAGCAAAAGTTTCACCATCCTCCATGTCTTGTCTTTAAGTTGAAATAAAGTTTTAAAAATTTCTATAAAATTGAATACATCCATTTAATTCCTAAACATGTTTGTTTGATTTTGATAGAATATAAACAAAAACACATAACACGCATATCTGAAAATAATGGGATATTGGATTTAATATAATGTCAAAGACAGTGACGTAACATAGGGTTTGTATTAATTAATTATGTTTTATTACCTACTTTACTATATAACTGATCATTAAGCCTTTTTAACTGTTAACTACTTTGTAAAAACAAGCCCCTTTGATGTTAAATGGTTTTGTTTCATTATGTTGCCCACAACATTTTATTCAAAGGGAAGGAACCTGCACAGAATACAGCACAATGTAACTTTATGTTAACACTGAGGACTACTAGTTACGGTCAAACGTAATTGAATGTTACAAGCAGGACCCATGCAGGTTATTGATTGTTCCATTTTATAGTTGTGAGTCACAACTATTGTTATGCTAGTTTTCATGGGGAAAAAAAATAAATATTTCTTTTAATTATAAGTAGGTCAGGGGCGGGTCGTTGATTTTGGGTTGTGGGGGGGGGGGCGTAAAATTTTGATCGTGCAGTTATCCTTTATGTTGTCTGTGGGTCTGCAGTGATCAGCAACAGACTCGTATCAAAGATATATGATAAATCGTTGTCCTCCTCCTCCTTATCATCATCACCATTTGTAAATGCACTTTGTTTCACTTAAAAATTAATACTTCAGCGTATTATGTTCGTAATACATGTTGGTTCATATGTATGTCAAGAACCTGTTTTGGCAGTAAATTGCCCTTGTTTGACGTGCCTGTCCACTAAATACGTTTCTGACATTCAATGTGATAATCTGTGGAATCACTAATTTTCACGGAGGTCTAATTTTCGTGCATTTCGCGCTCCCGCCGTTGCAGTAGATATGAACACTGCGAATATTTACCGAATTAATAATAAAAAACACATGCGGATATAACACGTTCGTACATATGCACGTAGGTATCGTTCATGAACATATGCAGGTATATGTGAATGTCATTATTTAAATGTTTGTATACATAATTTTCTTGGTTTAAATTATAATGTTTATAAGTATGATCTTTCTGAAGAAATGACGCATTGATTGCTATTAGAAATTTAAGTTTGTATAAAACAGATAATGTGCACAAGTTGGCAGTTTGATTTCACAAGATGACATATTAAGTCAAGAAAAAGCAACCCCGATGTGCAGCCTCTATTTAAGTCGGCATTTAATAAACAAAAAGTTGGCAGCTTGACACGGCGTGATATAAATTATCTATGGTTTCGTCTAATGATGCGACCCCTATATTCCAGAAGTGGAGAAGTGCACCCCTGTAACAATTTAGAGTCTATTCCATCACGAAACACATGCTAATTTCATAAACAAGCTGTCACAAGGACCCATATTAGCGTTCTGCCTAGTCCGTGTTAAATCGATCAATCTAAACGTTTTTTTGTAAAACACAACTGACTTGAAAATCATGTTTGCAGGAAGTTAAGACCGCGCGAATATGACTGCAATCACATTTGCGTGAAATTCGTACCATGCAAATTTAAATGATTCCACAGTATATCAGGAACATCCTTAAACATGTAAAATCGATAGCTGACTAAATTCATACACGCTCGCATCGAGAATTATTTGTATTATTAATTTACCTCTTCATTTATCTCTTTCAAAGTAAATGTTATTTAAATAACTTACATGTTCACAGTCATGCTCATAACATCTTCAAATGTGCTATGTAATGCGGGTTTTTTCATCGAACCGAACTAACGGACAGAGAGACGAGCATGTTTTTTACCCTAAGTATTGGGAAAGGTAGATCTACTTGTATGATTGCATTGTGAAATAATACGGCAAGTGAAGCCGACGTTGTGTCAATTTCGCTGACTTATGGTGTGGGAAAAAATATGACATTGCCAGGAATTGGAATGACATTGCGGACAGCTCTCTACTTTATTCTTTCATATTTTTTTATGAATGCATAAAACAATATGAAATATGGTATGATTGCTAATGGAACAATGAACACGAAGTTTGCTGATTTATATATTTTTGCGGAACTAAACGATTTATTGAGACAAAAGTGTTTAAACTCGAAAGTAGTCATTGATTTTACATGAATTTCGACTTTAAATACTATTTATTCAAAAACTTTAAATGTCTTTTATGTGGTTTCCTGTGCCAAAGGTGTATTGCATCTGACATCTTTATATAATATATGAATAAAAAAACAAAAAACAATATCATTTACAAACAAGAGAAAAATGCGGAAACCGCATTAAAGCCGGACTTTTTATTTTGCCGATAGGGGTACATGTTTCTATTGTTAGCTCTAGTGGCCATTTTGTGCAATGAGGCGGAACCATTTTAATAAGTTTGGTAGAGGAACACTAAACGAACATTTGAGAAAAAAAAAGAAAATCTAGCCATATGTTTAGAAGAAAATGGCGTTTAGAAATAAATCTATTTTTAGCTCTGGTGGCCATCTTGTGCAGTGAAGCAGAACCATTTTCACAGGTTTGGTAGAAGACCATCCAAGGAACATTTCTGTACAGTTTCATGAAGATTGACCAAAAACTTTGGAAAATATGACATGAATACGAAACTTAAACGCAAATTGTTAATGACATCGCAACGCCTGCCCGCCCGCCCAACAGACCAGTTTTCGCTAATCTATAAGCTGAGATTTTTCGTTGAAAAATCCGGCTAATAAGGTATATATACCTATTGGTATATATACTCATTTTCTATAGTTTATCGTTTTGGATCAACTTGTGCGCAGGTACTACGGTGTACGTAAGAAATTGTAGGGGCCGGGCTAGGTCGGGTATGTTTTACTTAATTTCAGGAAGGATTGTACTTGTGGTGGCAGTGGTGACTGGTAGCCCATAGGGGAATTAAGTGCTGCAAGGAGTTTGGGTACTACTGACTGCTATTGACTGTTACAAGCAGGACCCAGGTTAATGAGTGCCATATTTTGTAGTTGTGAGTCACAACTATTGTTGTGTTAGTTTTCATGGAAAAATACAATTAAATGTTGTCTTTTATTTATTATCGGAAGTAGTCAAGTAGGTAATTAAACAGATATGTTATGGTCATTTGTTGCCCCCTCTACCTCAGGAAAACGATTTGACTGTTTCCAAATGCTAATGAAATATCTGTATAATATTAAAGGGTATGAGGTTTGATGTATAATGTTTCAATATGGTAGGTCATGGGTGAGTCTCCACTATTCAAATATATGTTAGGTTTAAGCTGTTATAACTACATTTTGCGAAATGAAAGTGGAAAGAGAAACAATCATACTTTTAGTTGCCTTCAACATTGATGCCATAAAATGCAGTGTTTTTTCTCTTCAAAACTGCCTGTGCCCATGAACTGGGGAACTTTACCGTGTCAAATGTCAAAATATAGGGTACGTTTTAAAAAGTTTATTGTTCATAAAATATAAGGCTATTTTGCTTTTTTAATTATTATTCTAACAGGGCACGAGCCATCCTTCATATGTACAAAGAAGAAAATCAAGTATAGGTTATTCTGCAACAATAATGATGGACAGGGCTAATACATTCGAAGCACATGCTACCAAATAAACACTTCCCTGACAAATGTGCCAATACATTTACCCCCAGTGTGATAATAGCATTTTATCAAAGGAAGTAATGTGGCAAAAAACAACGCTTTGTTTGTCTGTTTTAGACTTCCGGTGCATTGATAAAATAATAAACAGCTCACTTTACACAATGTTGTTGTTTTTGTTCTAGCTTAGTATAAACAGTTTCCGTTAAATTTTACTCCATTTATGAATTCAGCTACTTAATTTTGATATAACAATGTTAATGCCTTATAATATTATACACCCATTTGTTTGCCTATTTGGTGTGCATTCAAAAACAGCTTGTACATTCATGAAAGGGAGGACAGGCCACCTAACAAACAGAACAGCCGAAGCTAATGATTCAGGGCGGAGCTTCATAAACAAATAGTGCGTAACATATACAGGACATATTAAAATTAATATTTTTAAAAAGCCGTGTTAGAATCAAAATAATACCTTTACGTCATAGTTTGCTGTCAAATAACCCTTGGCCGGAAGTTTAAATGCTTCGCACTCATGATTTAATTTCTTCTGGCCGTGGGTTATTTGACAACAAACTATGATATAAAAGTATTATTTCTTAAATATATTTAAATGTTTCATCCACTGAACCTCTTTTTGACAATAGTGTGGATTAAAATTATCATTCAATTTTTTTTTTAATTATGCACCCGCCTGTAAAATACTACTAATTACTTGGGGGAATAAATTTAAAAAATTGGGGAAAAAATGAAGGATATTTTGTCAGGGGAAACTGCCTTTAAACGGCACTAACGGCGAAAATAAATCACAGAAATGTTTATCAAAACATACACTTCAGAGTTCATAATGAATCAATCAATCACATTTCGCTCACAGCGTACCAAACTACACAAAGAAGAGTTTCCAAAATTGCATACCTGGTCTGATGTCCATGCAGAGGACCAGGTTGCAGAAAGGGTGTCTGGGTAAATGTGATCAGATCTCTGATATTGGTGCCCAGTTGAAATGCTAGAGATTCCATTTCATTGTATATCCTATCATAGTGGACCCTGGAGAGCCAGGACCAAGGTACAGGGCCTGCCTCCAGGAATGCTTTATTTAGCAGCTGGACAAAATGGGTCTGCAGCATCAAGGCACTATCCTGAAAGTCATTGGCAACATGTTTTGCATACCTTGTACATAATAAATTATAACCAATGACAGTGATCATTAGGATTAGAAACAGGTGCTCGAAAATGTATGGCTTCACATTTTGCATACCTTATATATAATAATTTGAATCCATTACAGTGATCACTGTAATTGTTACACAGACACCAATAGCTAAATACTCCAAATTATGATTGATTTGCTGTAACATAATTTTACTCATGAATCAAGAGTGACACACACACAAGCTTAGAATGTGCTAATGTAGTAAGAAATATAAAATAATCTTATTGTCTGAATGAGAATTCAAGCAATCATTAAATGTTTAAATCAGTTTACCGCTGAGTCAGATGGTTTGAGTTCTTTCCGTTGATATATACTTATGTTGTTGGCCCCCTTGTCTGAGAAAAACACATCTCCATCAATATGAGTTTTGTATTTGTTGATGGTAACATTTTTTGTTTTCGTGGTGGCACGAATACAATCATGAGATTCAACACTGTTTAAAACCTCTGTAGAAATGCCACTCTTCGCTTCTGTTGACCTTTGATGATCGTGATCCTGCTGTTTGGCACTTGTATTCCAACCATTTTTTGATTCACTTTTTCTTAAACTCTTTAATTTGGTTTGGTCAACATCTCCTTGAAAGTTGGCATCCTTCCTGTCTGAGCTGTTCTGTTTACCACTCACCTCATTTGTGCTATTCAAATGTTCACCATTAATATTATCTTTCTGAACTAGTTCATTTTGAGGAACCGCAGCATACCAAACCGATTGACACTTTTTCAGCCAGTGTGCTCTATATTTTATAATCAGGCCCAACACGACTGAAATGAATGCATTGATGCATAACTTACCCAATTAACCAGTCTAGCTTGAGAACATTTTGGTGTACACGACAACAAGCAATAAATCATGTACATCAGATTGAAGTGATTAATGCCTTCAATATGAATATTTGTTAGCAAATACCACAATATGTGATTACAGTTTCGTTACTTCATTCTAGTATTTTAACAGCAACATTCATATTGTTACCAGCATTGAACACATGTTACCACGTAGTATCTCATAACATATGCAGACAAACTAAACTAGAGCTTTGTCACAGGAGTGACAACGGGCCCCGAATGATAGCATGTTTGAATGTGGAGGCCAGCCAGTTTTTTAAAGTTATAAACTTCCAAAACATCTGTTGGATACTGTAGGAGGAGTCATGTTCACAATGAATTTTCCCTAAGTATTGCATAGAGAAAAAATAATCAAAGGGCCATAACTTCCTAATCGAGGAGTAAAATTAAAAAAACCCATCTTTACACACAACAGCACATTACCCTCAACAATGAAGACAAGTTTCAAGAAAACACGTTAGAAACTGTACGTGGAGTTGCATTCACAAGGAATGTTCCTTTTATATATTCCATACTGGAGAAATAACCAAGGGGCGAATGGAGGAGAACAATTTAAATCCCAAGCTTCATGCACAATTACACATTATCCTCAGCAATGAAGACAAGTTTCAAGAAAATCTATTGGAAACTGTAAGAGGAGTTTCATTCACAAGAAATTTCTCTAGATATTCCATTCCAAAAATGAAGTTAAAAAAACTTAACAAACGGCAATATCGCCAGAATTACGAAGAGCAGTTAACAATTCTTGTGGACAGCACTTCTCCTTAATGAAATCTATCCACCTATGAAGTTTGAGTTAATATCTCTAATAGTTTAAGATGTGACATATGCCCCCAAAGCATATGCTAGTCAGAGGAAGGCAACGACAGGCCAAGAGTTTAATATATGTTCTGGACAAATACCTTGACTACTTAGTGTGACGTTGACCTCGAAACAAAAGGCCTGGTTCTTACATGTATTTTAAGTTATTAGAAAATTCCTCCATGCCAGAAAACACTAGTTCATGTCAGCAATTCTATCTATGTCGAGGATTACCTAAAGCTTCGTGGAATATATATTAGTACATGCATGTTTACATTGATAACCAATAAGCGTAGAATATCTAAGAAACACAATTACTAATGCCATATATACATAACTTCCGATGTGGGAGACAAATTTACATCCCCATCTTTACGCACAACCACACATCACCCTCACAATGAAGACAAGTGTCAAGAAAGTCTGTTGGAAACTGTAGGAGGAGTTGCATTCAAAAGGAATTTTCCATCTATATTCATTAAAATAGCTCAATCTGTTATTGAGTAGTTGAGAAGAAACCATTTTTCTATTTTTAGGAACGGTGAGCTTGACCTTGATCCCACCCACCCCCTATGCAATCCCAAGCGATGTCTTGATAAAAGGTATCCATGTATGACGTTGAATTACAATAGCTCAATTCGTTCTTGAGTAATTGAGCGGAAACAATTTTTCTATTTTTTGTAACGGTGACCCTGACAGTGACCCCATCCACCCCCATGTAATCCCAAGCCAGGACTCGATATAAGGTATCTATGGATGAAGTTTCATGAAAATATTTTAATTCGTTAACAAGTTAGAGAGCTGAAACCACAAGTTGACTCCGCCTGAAAATGAAAAATTAACAAAGGGCAATAACTCCGGAATAATGAAGCGCAGAGTAATGGTTCTTGTGCATTGCACTTCTCCTCAATAAGATCTATCCACCTATGAAGTTTCAAGTTAATACCTCTTATAGTCTAAGAGTTATGCTCCTGGCAAAAACGAAGTATGAAAAATTCACAAAGGACAATAACACCAGAAGCATGAAGTGCAGAATAATGGCAATACAAACTTTGACAAATCTTTTTGTTTGAATCCACTGGTGGGATATGAAATAATTTTGCATTAATGCATCCTTTATTCCTGAATTTGTTTTATCATAAAAAATCACCAAAAAGCATGGCTTCTAGAGGACAGGACAATTTTTTTTTTTTATGTCTCTGTTGAAACTTTGAAAATCATCTTGTCTGACACCACCTGATGGATTTGGAAATACATTTCAGGGAAAGCGAATTTATTTGTCTTTATTGCTCAGGTTGTCCCACAGCATGAATGGTCAAATGAAAATTTAAAACAGTAAAATCTGTGAAAACAACATTGGGACCTAGTCAATCATTTCACATGGTTTTTGCTCTCTGTTGGTACTCTTATTAAGTGGTCTGCTTAACACCTCAAGGGTGTAGCCATGTGACACCTGACTGGCCGTTTGGTTTATTTAGCTTTATTACTGTTTATTTTAGTCAATTTTTTTTATTAAAAACCATGCAATTAGTTATCGGGTTTTGCAGTGTTCAGTTTATACATGTTTTTGATGAATAGAATAAGGACAAAAAATTGGAACTGAAACAATTGTCCAGTTTAGACCGGGAATTGGTTTTCAGAGAGTTCAGTTTAAACAGCCTTCACTTTATATATTTAGGATCTGACACGAGTTGTCATTTCATATCATATTTTAGTTCGGGAATTTTGTTAGTAAGTCAGCCTTTGGCAACATACTAACGAATTTCCTAGACGAGTTTAATAAAATCTGGTATGAAATGATGAGTGTCACATCTTTTTTATCACATGCTTATAAACGAAAAAATTGGTCTAATTTTACCAAAACATGTTGATAAATCCTAAAAGTTGTGTATTGGCATGACGTCATTTCATGCTGACGACTTCATTTCACCAAAATAACGTCATGCGATTGGTCAGTCAAAGAATATTTAGCCAATGAAAACATTCAGAATGTTATCTTACACATGTGTTAGATACAAATATTCCTAATGGTTGTATTACACATACAGTATAGCATGTGATAAAATTATTTAACAGACAAGGTGCAAAATGACTTTACAAAAGCCTGCTCATTATTGTTCACACCCCGAGCATTAGCCACTCGTTGAAATTACACCTTGGACAAATGCCAGTTCGTGATATGAATGACTCAAGTATTTGGAATTACATGCGACGTCCCAATTAACGAATTTAACTGCTCTTAATGATCGACTGCACTAAGTTTGTGTTAAATTGTGACAATTAGGTCGATTATATTCTTTAATTATAATAATCATCCACACTTATTTGGCAATTATAATAATTGTCCGGGGAATAATTTCAAAGAGCTGGTACTTTCTGGGTTGTCAAAAATTACGAGCAGGCTAATGTCCTGGTAGTGAAAAACAGTGCAGGATTTTTTTCTGAGAAGGCTTTTGTCCGTTTTTGCCTGTATCATATTCTTTAAAATCATTTTGAAATCACAAAATATAAGCAACAAGTATTCCTCATTTGACTAAATTGAAAATGTGGAACAATTTCTTGTGAGAAACCACTGTTTTAATCTCAAAATAATTTCAAAGAAACGTTCATTGAGTTACCAAAATATGTGGACTTGTTAAAAGACATTGCTGTTGTCTGCCATTGTAAAATTTTAACTTTAAACAGATCTAAACAACCAATTAAACTTGTACAATCCACTATGATTCATTAAACTCAGGTAAGCGGTCTAGGGCCATCTTGGCCCTCTTGTTCCAGAGTAAGGCTAAGATAAGACTAAAGTAGTTTCTTTGACACCAGGGCAAGAACCCATCACTATTATAATTATTTAACCAATAAAAACTGTTGCTTCTTGTAACTAAAATGCAAGTTTTATTATTATCATTATTATAGTTATTATGTTAAACTTTGTACACATTTATAAACTCTGTATTGTGTTTTATGATATTAAGAGCGATGCGTTTCTGATACCGTTACTTGAATTATCCACTGTTTTCTCTATTTTGTAGGTCATAATTACTAAAAGATAACTAGAATTAGAATTTTTTAGCAAACATATAGTAAAGATTTTTTTTTTTTTTTACTTACAACAGTTTTCCATTAATTTTTTGTTTTTTGTTTGGATTTTTCGCCGTATTCAACAGTATTTCAGTCATATAACGGCGGTCAGTTAACCTACTCACACTTTTCCTGGGTAAGCTGGTTTACCAGTACTGAGTGCACATACTTATGCCAGTAACGGACAACTGCCCTACTTGAATCAGAGGTAGGGGGAGAATGGCCATAGAAATAATTCATGACCAATCCCCACACAAGTTATGTGGCCGGGCTGGGAAACGAACCCGCGATCCTCGGATTGTCTAGCGCTCTACCAACTGAGCTAGCCTGCCTGGCTCCATTAATTTTTATATTGGAATTTGAACAGATTTCAGCGGAAAACTGTTGTAAGTTAAAAACCGTTTAATATAATGCTTAATATTACTTTTTAGCAGATTGTAACATTTTAATAAGTAAAATAATAAAATTTTATCACTTATTGGTTAAACAAAGTTTATAAAGCAGAATTAATTCAGTAAACTAACAGTGTTTTCCTTCTACTGTAAAATTTAAGAAAAGTGAGTTACGACAGTTTTCCGTTCAGCCCTCGTATAATGTCATGAAGTTTCATTTGAATCCCTTCAATAGTACTGGAGTTATGCTCTGCACAAGAAGCATGACGGAAAGAAGGACGGACGGAGGCACGGATGATTAGATTACTATATGCCCCCAAAGTTTCCTAAGTGTTTTGGTAGAAAACAATCTAAGGAACATTTCTGTGAAATAATTTCGAAATCCAAGCAGTGCCTCCTGACATGAAGATTTTCTATGTTTAAAATATAGAAATATTAGGAAAAATGGCCCCCTCCCTTGCGGCCATGTTATAACGGAGGGGAACCATTTGAGCAACTTTGGTAGAGAATTACCCAAGAAATATTTCCCTGAAATTATTTGAAATCCAACATGTGGTTTCTAATAGAAGATTTTCAAAGTTTTAACTACGGCCATATAAGGTAAAATAGCCCCACTTGAGTACTTTGGTACTGGACCACCCAAGAAACATTCCATAGAAATTATTTCAAAATCCAACCAGTGATTTCTGACAAGATTTTTCAAAATTTTCAATATACCATATAAGTAAAAATGGCCCCACCACCTGGCCGTCATGTTTTTCAATAGAGCTGAACGATTTGAGCAACTTTGCTACAGAACCACCCAAGAAACATTTCTGTGAAATTATTTTGAAATCAAGCCAGGAGTTTAGGAGGACATGTCGTGTAAAGATTTTTCTATTTATATAGTGGATCTAACAAGAGCTGTCGGAGGACAGACCGCTACACTTTTATTGTGTTAGTCAGAGTTTATGTCATTTTTTCTAAAACAAACTGTAAAGTAGGGGCCCATTAAACAAAATTAATTTTTTTCTAGAGTTACCGTGACCCAGCTAACCCCATATGCAATCTCATGCAATGTCTCGTTACACAGAATCTATTAATTAAATGTTATTAAAACATTGCAATTTGCTTACCGAAAAACTTTAACCTGTTAATATAGCTTATATGTAAAATTTCTAAGCTCAAAAAGGCCCATAATTTTGACAAATTTCAAACTAGAGTTATCAAAATTCGTCTATGAGTTCATTTTAATATAAGTAATAAGTGTTCTAAGTTTGAATGAAATCACTCAAGCCATTCCTTAGAATCCAGCTTACCGAAAAACTTGAAGCTGTCCATATAGCTTATATGTAAAATTTATAGGGGCAAAAATGCCCATAAAATTTTTACAAATTTCAAACTAGAGTTATCAAATTGGCCTATAAGTTCATTTTAATGTTGTGAATAAATGTTTTTAAGTTTGAATGAAATCCCTCAAGCCATTCCAGAGAAACCAGCTTACCGAAAAACTTTAACCTAGCTCGGATGCCTACACAGGGGCAAGTAGAATAGCTTGCCTTTTCTTTGAAAAGTCGAGCTAAAAATGAAGTCTATAAATTATGTTGGACAAAGTCAATTTTGCAATTTTCTCAGGCCAAAGTTGTTTTATTAATTGGTTTATGGGAACAATATCCCTAGAATTGGAAAATTCATACTAGCGTTCCATGCACCGCCATAACTTCGCCCAAGATCCACCTACCATGACATTCCAAAGATATGCACAACCATACTTGGTACTGATCAATCCAGTGAAGTCATGTCAAATTCCAGACAGTGGTTACAGAAAAGAGCACAGACAACCTGAAGGGGCCATAACACCACTAAAATTTTGCCACCGCCTATATGCACAACTAGAATTCGTACAGATAAATCCTGTTAAGTTTTGTCAAAATCCGACAAGGGGTTACGGAGAACAAGCACAGACAAGGTTAGTAACCAGGAGAACAGGGGTTACAGAGAACAAGGGCAGACAAGGTCTGTTATGTGAAAAACTTCAATGCGGCGTAATTCCGCCAAAAATCTGAGGCGACAAATACCAACGATATGCATGACTAAAATAAGTACTGGTAAATCCTGTGAAGTTTCGTCAACCTCCGACATGGGGTTATGAAGAACAAGGGCAGTCAAGGTCTGTTATGTGAAAAACTTCAAAGGGTTGCAACTCCGCCAAAAACGATTTGCACAACTAGACTTGGTACTGATCAATCATGTGCTGTTTCTTCAAACTCCGACTAGGGGTTACGGAGAACAAGCGCAGACAAGGTCTGTAATGTAAAAAACTTCAAAGGGTAGTAACTCCCCAAACAAGGGTATCAGTGAACTGATGGATGCTCCCCAATGTGCTTTGCCAAGCAATGGGAAAGCAATCAGAAAAGCAGAATCCTGACAAGATTGTGCTCTATATGTTAATTTCAGCAATCATCAACGTCCCATAACAATAAGACAAGAAACGTGGACATTCCACAAAAAGCAAATTTTTAGAATGAAATGCATAAAAATCAGCACAATAATAATAACAGTTTGGATGCAAGGTGAAGGTCATGGCTAGGAATTGCACTGAAGTACAACTTAAGTTAAGAAAAAGCCTTTTTAGTTATTCATAAGGACATTTAAGAATACTGACCCTGAACAGAAGTATGTTAATGTAAGTGAAAAAGAAACAGTACATTGACCCCTACCTATCCCATATGCTATCGCAAGTGAGGTTTCAACAAAAGATATCTACATTTGAAGTAAAATTGCAATACCTTAATTGATACTTGAGCTGTTGAGCGTAAACTGTTTGTTTTATTTTTGGTAATGGTGACTTTTACCCACCCACCCCATATGTAATCCCAAGCAAGGACTCAATATAAGGTATCTACAAATAAAGTTTAATTAAAACATCTAAATTCGTTCTTAAGTTATAGAGTGGAAAACCTTTTTCTATTTTTAGTAACGATGACCATGACCCCATCCACCCCATATGCAATCGCAGGCGAGGTCTAGATAATAAGGTATCTTCATATGAAGTTTTATTAAAATATCTGAATTTGTCTTCTAGGTATTGACTGGAATCTGTTTTTCTATTGTTAGTAACGGTGACCTTGACCTTGAACCCACCCATCCATATGAAATACCAAGTGAGGCCTTGATATAAGGTATCTATGTATGAAGTTTCATTAAAATATCTCAATTTGTTCTCTAGTTCTTAAATAGAAACCGTTTTTCCAATTTTACTAACGGTGACCTTGTCCCCACCCATCCCATATGCAATCCCAAGCTAGTTCTCAATATAAGGTGGCTACATATGAAGTTTCATTAAAATATCTCAATGTGTTCTCGATTTATTGAGTGGAAACCATTTTTGTTTTAGTAACAGTGACCTTGACCCCACTGACCCCATATGCAATCCCATGCGAGGTCTTGCTATAAGGTATCTATGTATGAAGAATCATTATTATAGCTCAATCCGTTCTCCAGTTAGAGAGCGGACAAGAAAAGTTGTGCACTACATATTTATTTCAGAAATCTTCAAAGTCCCATAACTCTTAGAAAAGTCATTGAAGTGGAACGTTCTGGTTCAGTGCACACCTCCTGTGAGTAATGAAGCTTCCTGTAAAGTTTCATTGGATTCTGGCCAGTAGTTGCGTAGTAATAGACTAGACAACAAATATGCACTAAATGCTTATTTCAGAAATCTTCAAAGTCCCATAAATCTGAAATAAATCATTGAAGCGGAGCACCCTGTTTCAGTGCACACCTCCTCTTGGTAATGAAGCTTCTTATAAAGTTTCATTGAATTCTGATGAGTAGTTGTGTAGAAATAGACCCGACAAGAACTGTGTACTAAATTATTTTAGAAATCTTCAAAGTCCCATAACTTTGAGAAAAATCATTGAAGCGGAATCTCCTGGTTCAGTGCACACCTCCTCTTGATAATTAAGCTTACCATGAAGTTTAATTGAATTCTGGCCAGTAGTTGCTGAGAAATACTCTGAACAAGAAAAAGGGACGGACAGATAGGGAGCATAAAAATCAGCCGATGATGACATGCTGACTATATGCACAATTTGACTTGGTACTGCCATACTGTGGAGTTTCCTCAAAATCAGACCAGCACTTATGGAGAACAAACGCAGACAAAACCTTTTTCAGGAGTCCAGACATCCATCCATCCATCTATCAGACCAGCACTTATGGAGAACAAATGCAGACAAAACCTTTTTCAGGAGTCCAGACATCCATCCATCCATCCATCAGACCAGCACTTATGGAGAACAAACGCAGACAAAACCTTTTTCAGGAGTCCAGACATTCATCCATCCATCTATCCATAAAGACATACAACTTTCCAGCACAACATCAATATGTCTTCCTACCCACTACTTGGGGGGAGACATAAAAAAAGTAAAATTTGAAATTCGGGTTTTAGTTTTATTTTTTTCCCCCTCCTTCACCGTCAATAGTGTTTTAAAAATAAATTGGTGTTCTCTAACCTCACTCAGAAAATGTCCAATTTTGTAAAATTTGCCAATGCATTGCTTACTTCACATAGCGGAAAGAGCCAAATCTGTGAATAGACTGCTTTCATACTTTAAACAGATTTTACACAGATTTCGCGAAATTGGGAAACAATGATTACCAGTCACGATAGCAGAAACATCCGTTCGAGCTGGGAAAGCACTTAACTACAGGCTATTGTGGGGGTGTAATGCTGAATGCCAAACAGGATGAATTGAATGTTTGTGCAATTCTGAGGTTTGAAGAAATAATGAATACAGAAACAAGAAATGTGGAAATTTCACGAAAACCAATTTGTTCCAACACAATCCCTAAGTTAGTACTATAAAAAAACTAGAAAATTGTGGCTAGGTTTTCAATCTGATCTGATCTGAATCTCGACCTGATTGAATACGGTTTCATATTAACAAAAGAATTGTATTATAGAAACTATGCATATAGTGAGATTGAAGCCAAAAAATAGAATGAAAATGTACTGCAACAGTTAAAATGACAATCTTCTCTTGACCACTACCAACCGATATGTATCCCAAGTGAGGTTTCAATAAAAGTTATCTTTATATCAGGGCTTGCATTAAGGGAAGTTTGGGAGTAATTAACTCCCTGTTTTTGTCACAAAACTTCCAAAATTGCAGCCATGGAAGTTGCAGAACTTCCAAAATTTCAGCCATGGAAGTTCCATCATGTCAGGATGAAAAAGAAAAATTAAGTAATTCATCTAAATGTATACCTCTTTCACTGAATAAATTGGCATATAAACACTTGATGAAACCAGAAAAGAACTGGCCTTAAAACGCCTAGAGTTTTATACAGTACTTAATTTCATTTAAGAAATGCTCAGGACTTATGTAGCGCAAAACTGTCAAAACTTCCAAATATTATGAGAAAAACTTCCAAAATCCAAGGCCAGGAAGTTCAAACTTCCAGTTTTTAAAAGTTAATGAAAGCCCTGTTTACATTAAATTTCTAAGATCGTTCACAAGTTATTGAGTGGAAACCATTTTTAGTAACAGTGACCTTGACCTTGACCACACCCACCCATATGCAATGCCAAGTGAGGAGGGATATTATGGCATCTATATATGAAGTTTCATTATAATAGCTCAATTTTTGCTCGAGTTAATGAACATAAACCATATTTGTATTTTTAGTAATGGTGACATTGACCTTTACCACACCCACCCAATATGCGATCCCAAGCGAGGTCTTAATACAAGGAATCTGTACTAATAAAGTCTCATTATAATATCTCAATTCATTATTGAGCAGAAACCTTTTTTATATTTTTAGTAACTGTGACCTTGATCTTGACTTAACCCACCCTATATGCAATCATGGACCAAAGCAAGGTCTCGATATAAGGTATCTATGTATTAAGTTTCAATAAAATATCTCAATCATGTTAAGCGGAAACCATTTTTCTATTTTTAACAACAGTTACCTTGACCTTGATCCCACCCACCCCATATGAAATTCCAATTGAGGTCTCAATATAAGGTATCTATATTTTATTTTTCATTAAAATATCTCAATGCATTCTCAAGTTATTAAGCAGAAACAGTTTTTCGATTTTTAATTACAGTGACCTTGACCCCACCCACCCCATATGCAATCCCAAGCGAGTTCTCATTATAAGGAATCTGTGTATGAAGTTTCATTACAATAGCTCAATCTGTTCTCGAGTTAGAGAGCGGAAATGAAAAGGTCTACGCCCGCCCACCCAATGATATATGCCAATCTAATAACCAAAATTTTTCTTCGCAAACATTTGGTTAAAAAGATATAGTTTAAATATAAGAATAAACTATAACAAGAGACCTTTGTAAAACATGTATTCCCCCCAACTTGCAGCCAAGTCATGAATATGTGCATTTGTTACGAGATTTTTTAAATATTGTTTGTGCACATTAACACATGGGGAGGAAATTTAAGTTGATGCTTTAGAAAGTAAATATAAAGCTGAAAGAAAAATAGAGTATAATTATGGTTTTATTTTTACACTCTATTACATAAGGATACCTGTTTTATGTTTGATTTAAACATCAAATAGGCCAAAACATCTCTAGATATTGATAGGCGTCTTCCTTTCCTCCCAAGTAACCAGCATACCAACTTAAATGATCGTAGGTCAAAGTGTTCTCTAGATATCGTGCGGAAACAAATTTCATGTTACAAGCCCCTGTGACCTTGACCTTTGACCTGTTGAACTCAAAATCAAAACACGTCTTCCTTTCCTCCCAAGTAACCAGCATACCAACTAAATTGATCATAGGTCAAAGCATTCTCTAGATATCGTGCGGAAACGAAATGTCTACGAACAGACAGACCGACCATCTGACCAACCGACGGACAGTTGCAAAGCAATATACCCCCACTTCTTCGAAGGGGGGCATAATTATGGATATTGTATGACTGTATCAAATAAAAAATATTGAAATATTATTTGCTATGTGAGAGGAGACACCACTAAAATCTGATTTTATTCGACGCAAACCATGTTTTCACCGCATAAATTTATCAATGCATTTTATTTAAACACGTTTTTTAAATTAGACACAAACCATGTTTTTACCGCATAAAATTTATCAATGCATTTCATTTAAACACACTTCTGAAATTGAAGACGCAAACCATGTTTTTACCGCTTAAAATTTATCAATGCATTTCATTTAAACACACTTTTGAAATAAGACGCAAACCATGTTATTACCGCTTAAAATTTATCAATGCATTTCATTTAAATATGTTTTTGAAACAAATACTAAGATTTGAAAAAAATAAATAAAAGAAATTCTTGTTTTATTGTTTTAATTTTAATAATTTTCCTATGCTTATTTTTCTCATTTTCTAAAATTTCTATTCCCTCCTCCTTACCCTCATTTTTTAAAAATGTCCTTCAAACCAATTAATAACAAAGAGTGTCACGGGATGTGACGTATGCCCTCAAAGCATATGCTTGTCAGAGACGGCAACACAAAGTAAGTTACATTTTGGCAAAAATGAAACTTTCTACAAAAAGAGGTATGGTCCTTGTACTCTGCACTCTTTCTCAACACCCTATATTAATATATGTGGTTTTATTTTAAATCACTTCAATACTAATGGGAGTTATGCATTGCACATAAAATTTAACTGAAGGGCAATAATTCCTTAAATACTGTAAATACTTCCTCTCAAAGTCCTCTATTATTATATGTGGTTTTATTTAAAATCGCTTCAATACTAATACAGAAAATAAACAAAGGGCAATAACTCCATAAATATTGAAGAAAGAGTTATGGTCCTTGTACTCAGCAGTTCCGCTCATTGTCCTCCGCATCATTATATAATTTCATTTGAATTCCTTCAATACTAATGGATTTATACTCCGCCAAAGAAAATTAAAGAGCCATAAATCCGTAAAATTGAAAAAATAGTTATGGTCCTTGTTCTCTGCTATTCCTGATATTGTCTGCAACCAATCTATGAAGTTTTGTTTGAATCCCTTCAATACTAATGGTAGTATGCTTCGCAGAAGAAAAATAATGCTTCGCACAAGAAAATAAAACAAAGGGGAAAAACTCCATTAATATTGAAGAAAGAGTTGTGGTCCTTGTGCTCTGCACTTCCTCTCATTGTCCTCTATCATTATATGAAAGTTTCAGTTGAATCCCTTCATTAATAATGGAGTTGTGCTTTGAACAAGAAAATAAAACAAAGGGCAATAACTCTGTAAATATTTTAGAAAGAGTTCTTGTCCTTATGCTCATCTCTTACCCTCATTGTTCTCTATCATTATATAAAGTTTCATTTAAATCCCTTCAATTCTAATGGATTTATGCTCCGCACAATAACATTAAAGTTTCACATTAGGAAATAAAACAAAGGGCAATAACTCCGTAAATATTGAAGAAAGAGTTGTGGTTATTGTTATCTGCATTTCCTCTCGTTGTCCTCTATCATTTTATTAAGTTTCATTTGAATCCCTTCAATACAAATGAATTTTGCTCAACACACAAAATTACACAAAGGCCAATAACTCTGTAAATATTGAAGAAATAGTTATGGTCCTTGTGCTCAACACTTTCTCTCATTGTCCTCTATCATAATATGAAGTTTTATTTGAATCCCTTCTGTACTAATGGTAGATGGAAAAAGCCAGCACCTACCCCACGCGAAAATAGAACATGTTGTATATGCAATAAGTTAGAGGACGAATTCCATTTTTTATTTGAATGTTTTCTTTATACTGAATTAAGAAAACAATACATTAACAAATATTACTATGTCAGACCAAACGTACCAAAATTTATCGAACTTCTTCAGTGCAATAATAGTAAGATAAATAGAAATCTGGCAATTTTTGTTAAAAAAGCTTTCAACTTGAGAAATACATATCATACATACTACGAATAAATTTAGCTGTATTATAGTATTATAGTACATACCTCTCACATGCTTACCTAATATGCTTACCTAGCATACTTTACTAAGTACACTTCTATATACAAATATATTTTAAAACATTCAAATGATATATAATCGATTTGTATAACATTTTCATTGTTGAAACTTTTCTGTATTTTAAAAGCGAAAAATATATTATACTTGTGAATACATTGTACTTCATAACGTTGTGTAATCATATACATGTTTTTTTCTTTTTTTTTGTTATGACCTTGACATTCATAAATCTGATGTGTGTAAAACATCTTATGTATTGATCAAAAATGAGTGTACTCATGGGCTTTACTGCCCCGATGTATTTGGAAATAAACCTATAAACCTGTTACGCTCCGCACAAGAAAAATTATGCTTCACATAAGGATATACAACAAAGGGCAACAACTTTGTAACTATAGAAGAAAGAGTTTTAGTCTGTGTGCTCTGCTCTTCCTCTCATTGTCCTCTATAATTATATGAAGTTTTATTTGAATCCCTTCAATACTAATGGAGTGACACACTACCTCATAATGATCTTCATTCCCTCCAAGTTATTACATTCCTTACATGTTGGCAAAAATGATCCTTCCTACAAAAAGGTCATTCTAATATTTGACCTTTTAAGTGTAACCTTGGACCCACAGACCTTGACCGAGGAGCATGCAAGTGGTATGCAACACATCATCTGGTCATGGGAAAAAATAATCTAAAGTAATATTAAAATCCTTAAAGGCTTTTGGAAGATATAGAGCAGAAATACAATTCCTTGACATCTGACCTTGAATTGTGACCTTGACCTTTGACCAAGGACCATGGGAGTTCTACAAGAAACATCGCCTGGTCATAGAAAATAATAATCTGAAGTAATATTAAAATCCTTCCAGACATTTAGGAGTAATAGTGGAAAAACAGAAATCCTTGACCTTTGACTTTGAATTGTGACCTTGACCTTTGACAGACAAGCATGGGAGTTGTATGCGACACATTGTCTGGTCATAGAGAATAATAATCTGAAGTAACATTTAAATTCCTCCAGACAATTAGAAGCTATGGAGTGGGACCAAAAATTCATATCCTTTGACCTTGAATTGTGACCTTGACCTTTGACTGATGATCATGGGAGTTGTACGCGACACATTGTCTAGTCATGGGGAATAATAATCTGAAGTTATATTAAAATCCTTCCATGCATTAAGAAGTAATTGAGCTGAAATAAAAATTCATTACCTCTGACCTTAAATTGTGACCTTGACTTTGACCTACGAGCATGGGAGTTGTACGCGACACATCGTCTGGTCATGGGGAATAATAATCTGAAGTTATATTTAAATCCATCCAGGCATTTAGAAGTGATGGAGTGAAAACAAAAATTCATGATCTTTGACCTTGAATTGTGACCTTGACCTTTGAATGATGAGCATGGGAGTTGTACGCAACACATCATCTAGTCATGTGGAATAATAATCTGAAGTTTATTAAAATCGATCCAGGCGTTTAGAAGTTATGGAGCGGAAACAAAAATTCATGACCTTTGACCTTGAATTGTGACCTTGACCTTTGACTGACGAGCATGGGAGTTGTATGCGACACATCGTCTGGTCATGTGGAATAATAATCTTAAGATATATTAAAATCCATCCAGGCATTTAGAAGTTATGGAGCGGAAACAAAAATTAATGACCTTTGACCTTGAATTGTGACCTAGACCTTTGACCGACGTGCATGGGAGTTGTACGTGATATATCGTCTAGTCATGGGAAATAATTATCTGAAGTTATATTAAAATCCATCCAGGCATTTAAAAGTTACAGAGCGGAAACAAAGTTTGGAGGGACGGACCCACCCACCCACGCACCCACCCATGGACGGATGGTGCGACTACTATATGCCCTTCAAACACTTCGGGGGCATAAAAAAAGAAGTCTGTATCGTGATCACGAGGCCAATTAATGACAAGGATGCCAGACTTCCGAGGACAGTCCCCCTATACCTATAGCGCACTGAGCATTTCGTGCTCAGATGAGCTACAAAGAAGCAAACATAAAAAATTTTCGCAACAGCATTCTATAAAACTAAAATGGTCTGGTATCAGAATACAAAACCAACAAAAGTGCCATTGTCACAAAGATACGCATGTCAAAAAAGCTTTTTCAGGGTAAAGATTCAACGACTTATGAGAAATAATTAAAAAACTAATAAGGCCATTCTGTTTTATTACTTTGTTAAGGCTTGCTCCTAGGTTTTGAGCTCCATCAGGCGACAAAAAATAAATTGATAGTGTTAAAAGCGCTGAAAAGCAAGCATCTAGTCACTCTTATCATTGATATCTACATCTGCTTCCACCACGATTGTGCTTTTTCTTGTTTTTTTTTCCGGATATTTTATATGCCATTTTAATAGACAAAAGACTTTTCTTGGACACAACTTTTCTTAGTCAAGGGGTTAGATGGACAAAAAGGTTAGCACAAACCCTATGCATGGTTTCATCAACAATGGAGAGGACGTTCCACAGACTAGTCGCGACACGGCGGCACAGAAAGTTACTCATCTTGAAAGACGAAATAGCTAACGTTTGCACTGTGATATCAAGAAAGTCCACAGTGAACAATTCCACAAGATTGAATGACATCTGACAAGCAATACTTTCTTCCTTACTGGCGTAGCAGTTAAAGTTGGCCGGCAAGGAGCCTTGAAAGGACTACTCATAATCACTGCAGGTTTATTTGAACGCAACATACAACGCTAGCAAAGTGATGCCGCCAGGCACAAATATACATACAATGTGAAAAATTAACAACAAACTACGAATCAGTCGAAATTCATGGGGTCATCTTTTAAAAAATGCTCATGTGAATTTATGAACTTTGATCTCAGAAAGTGCCTCTACAATTAAATTATTATAATATTGACAAAGTGCCACATATCCACAATACTTGCATATAATCTATACCTTTTTGTATCACATACATGTACTCTTATATAAAACTATGTGTATTTATGTTTTGTTATTATGCTAAATTTCTGTAAACTGAACTGTTGAAAAGTTTTGTATTATATTTTAATATTTCATTAATTGATAGACTTTAAACTAGTTATTATTTTTACATATGTTTTTGCGAATAGGTAGCTAGGTTTTACAAAATGAGGTTGACGCTAACAAAATATAAAAACAGAATGGCCTGAGGTACAGTCATGGTATTTGTGCATATAATTCATCTCCAAAGCCTCTCTCTATGTGGTGAGTTGAGATATCAAAACTATTCCATATATATTCTTAAATCTAGAATCAAGGTGACAAAGTAAACAATGACATGGAAATTCCCCGAAAACAAAATCTTTCAAACAAAATGCATTAGTCAGCACAAACATACAATTTTTAGTAATGGTGACCTTGACCATGACCAACCCCATATGCAATCTCAAGCAAGGCCTAGACAAAAAGGGATCTACATATGAAGTTTCAACAAAATATATTGACGTCTTCTCAAAATATTGAGCGGAAAAAATGTGTCTATCTTAAGTAGTAGTGACCTTGACCCCACCCACCCCATATGCAATCCCAAGCGAGGTCTAGATGCAAGATATCTATGTATGATGTTTCATGAAAATATCTCAATGTGTTGTCAAGGTATTGAGCGGAAAATGTTTTTTTTATTTTTAATAAAGGTGACCTTGACCTTGACTCCACACACCCTATATGCAATCCCAAGAGAGGTCTCAATATAAGGTATCTATGTATGAAATTCATTAAAATATCTCAATGTGTTCTTAAGTTATTGAACGGAAACCATTTTTCTATTTTTAATAATGGTGACCTTGACCTTGAGTCTACCCACCCCATATGTAAAACAACGAGAGGTCCTGATATAAGGTATTTATGAATGAAGTTTCATTGAAATACCTCATTTCGTTGCAGCAAGGTCTTGATATAAGGTATCTATGTCTTATGTTTCATTAAAATATTTCAATGCATGCTTAAGTTATTGAGCAGAAACTGTTTTCTATTTTTAGTAATGGTGATCTTGACCTTGACCCCATCCACCCCATATGCCATGCCAAGAGAGGTCTCTCTATGAGGTGTCTATGTATTAAATTTCATTAAAATATCTCAATGCATGCTCAAGTTATTGAGCAGAAACATTTTTTTTATTTTAAGTAACAGTGACCTTGACCCCACCCATCACATATACAATCCCAAGTCAGGACTCTCAATAAGGTATCTATGTATTAAGTTTTATTACAATAGCTCAATTCCTTCTCGAATTAGAGAGCGGAAACGAAAAATTGACGACCCCACTAAACCTTTGACCTTGAATTGTGACCTTGACGTAGGGCCCTGGTTATTGGGCATGACACTACACCTCACCATGCTTGTCACTTCTGCCAAGTTATTTAAAAATCCATCCATGTTGGAGGAAGATATGCTCTGGACTAAGTGTTAAGGATTGATTTCTTAAATCTGACCTTTGACCTTCAATTGTGACCTTGACCGTGGTTCTTGCGCACGACAATCTGTCTCACAATGCTTGTCGCTTCTGCCAAGTTATGCGAGTTATGCAAAAATCCATCTATGCTGGACAAAGATATGCTCGGGACAAAGTGTTTAGGATTGATTTCTTATATCTGACCTTTGACCTTGAATTGTGACCTTGACCTAGGACCTAGGGACCTGGTTCTTGCAAGCCACATTACACCTCATCATGCTTGTCACTTCTGCCAAGTTATTTGAAAATCCATACATGCTAGACAAAGATATGCACCGGACAAAGTTTTTCGGCTGCCTGCCCGCCAGGGGCGTTCCCATAATACGTTCCGTTAGGCATATAAAAACAACCACATGAAGAACTTACAGGCAAGTAGGAGTACTGCCATGATTCCAAGTCCAATCCGTAGACCATGTGATTCAGCACATTCGCATTTACCATCACTTAACTTCGTTACTGAAAGAAACAGCACTATTCAACCACAGATACAACATATTTTGTCCAATTTCCACTATTCTGACATAATTGTATATCATTTAAGCTTATAATAATATGTGTCTGAATATTATCATATTAAAACATTTACTGAGTAGAGACAAGGACTATTTATGTTGTTTAATAATATACCTGGTAATAACATCCATACTGCAGGATACGTAGGATGATTAGGATTTATACTGGCCAAAATGTATTTTAGAAATATCTCCGAAATGTATATTATTAAAGTCACCAAATCCACAAAGTATACATTTGTCAATTTTTGTCATAATTATTTCATGCTCAAAGTGGATTGCGTGCCCTTAGTTAAAATTTCATTTGGGTAATATGTAGAAAATTATCATTTTCCATTTAGATTTATACAAGTGTTTAACTGGTATATATAGATAAAAAAAATATACATCTCTTCAAATTACCATTCTGAACACTGGTGGGTGTGGTTTCTAAATGAGGATGCTCAGAAAATGCTGTGACAGACTGTCCTGATTTAGAGGTAGACAACACAGGTGGTGGTGTTGTTGGACTGAAAAAAAAATAAAAGAAAAAACCATACCTTTTCCTTAAATGGTTTGTTGTCAAATAATCCATCAAACTCCTCACAGTGGTAACTATACCTAAGCGGTTAACAGTAACCACTTCTATCACAATTTAAATCCTTCCTCTGAATCATGACAAGTTGCTATGTGGTCTGCGTCACTTATAAATGTTACGTGAAAGAAGTAAGCTTGATTGCATTAACATCTTTATTGCACACAAAATACAAAAAAATACAAACAAGGATATCAGTAAAACTGATGGATACACGACAGTGCGCTTTCTCAAGCAATGGGAATGCAATAAGAAGGGCAGAGATATCAAAATAACCAAAAAACACTAGAACTTCAGGCCCAAATCGGAGGCTAAGAAATTCCATGGACAATAATTGTCCCCTATCTACTAATGTTAGCGATCTTTGAAGTCCCATAACGCCAAGCAAAATCATCATAGCCGACATCCTGGTTATCTGCACACCTACTGTTGGTTATGAAGGTTACCCATGAAGTTTAAAGCTTTCATTACATTTCAGCCAGAAGCTGCTAAGAAATTGCCTAGACAATACATAATTATTGTCCTTTTTATACTAATTTAAGCAATATTGGAAGTCCCATAACTCCAATCAAAATCATTTAAGCGGAACATCCTGGTTATTTGCACATCTACTCCTGGTAATGAAGCTTCCCATCGAGTTTCTGTGAAATCTGGACAGTAGTTGCTGAGAAAAAGCTCGGACAAAAATGTGCACTATGCACTGATTTCAGCAATCTTCAAAATGCTCACCTCAGTATGGCCAATGAAAGAAAAAAGCTCTGAAATCGCCTACAAAATGAAAATAACTCTGGTGTTCCAGGTCCAATCTGGCCCCATTTCAAACCAATCCAGGATTTTATGGTCATACACAAACTGTGCAAGTTTGGTAAAGATCAAATGAAAAGTGAAGTCTGTATCGCATCTAGGGGTGCAAATGTTGACGCATTACAGATGACAGACAACGGACGATGCAGGCAAGTCCCTCTCTACATATAACTCATCGAGCACGATGTGCTCAAGTGAGATAAAAATAATTTTTCCTGGTACTATGCGCACCTTCTCTTGGTAATGCATCTTCCCATAAAGTATTATTTAATTCCGGCTTAAAGTTGTTGAGAAATAGCCCAGACAAGATTTGTGCATAATATACTAGTTTCAGCAATCTTCAAAGTCCTATAACTTCAAGAAAAATCAATGAAGCAGAACATACTGGTACTATGCACACTGGTACTGCATCTTCCCAAAATGTTTCATTGAATTCCAGCCAGTAGTTGTTGAGAAATAGACCAGACAAGATTTGTGCATTATAAACTAATTTCAGCAATCGTCAAAGTCCCATAACTGTAAGAAAAACCAATGAAGTGGAACATCCTGGTACTATGCACACCTACTCTTGGTAATGAAGCTTCCCATAAAGTTTCACTGAATTCCGGCCAGCAGTATTTGAGAAATAGCCCAGACACGAATTGTGCACTAAGTACTAATTTCAGAAATCTTCAAAGTCCCATAACTCTGAGAAAAATCACTGAAGCGGTGCCTCCTGGTAATATGCAAACTTCCTCTTGGTAATGAAGCTTCCCATTAAGATTCATTGAATTCCGGCCAGTATAGTTTGTTTTTTTATGAACTGTCAAAACATGAATAATTTCACAGTGGTTGAACGTGTTATTTTTAGACTGTGACTTTCGTCGCAGTTTTCTGTCGTATTTACGGGTATTGATTAGCCTTTTGATATGCAAAATACATGATAAATAACTTAAGCAATTCTGCACTGAACATCAGTTGGAATGACCGAGTGGTTTAAAGACCAAGAACATTGGTTGTTTACCTGAGCGTTCTGGATTCGAATCATAGACAGGTATACCTTTTATTTCTGTATTTAACGCAAGTTTTTTCATTGTACATTTTTCAACACGATTACTCATAGTATTCCACTAATAAAATGATATTAAAACAACACAGAGACGGACACGGCTGAGGAAGACGAAATCTAATCCCTTATCTGAATTTGTTTTATATTAATATGTTAGAATTATTTATGTTAATGAACAATAAAAAATAATAAAACAAGAGTGCCATCGTCACAAAGATTCGCCCAGCAAAGGAGCATTTTTTTAGGTAAAGGATTGATTTCTTATATTTGACCTTGAATTGTGACCTTGACCTTGGACCTAAGGACCTGGTTCTTGCGCGTTACACTTTGTCTCATCATGCCTACCACTTATCCCAAGTTATTTGAAAATCCATCATTGCTAGACAAAGATATGCTCCAGACAATGTGTTAAGGTTTGATTTCCTATATTTGACCTTTGACTTAGAATTGTGACCTTGTCCTTGGACAAAGGTATCTGGTACTTGAGCGCGACACTCCGTCTCATCATGCTTATCACTTCTGCCAGGTTATTTGAAAATCCATCCATTCCGGACAAAGATCTTCCGCCACCAGACCGCCCATTCGCCTTCCAGCCCGCCCGTCCTCTTGGGCGTTCCCATAATACGACCCGTTTTTCAAACGGGCTTTTAAAAAGCAAAGACAGTCAAAAAAGAGAAAAGAAAATGACATAAGAAATACCTGTCAATGTAAAATCTAATGTTTATAAAAATGCAATTTAACAATTAAAATATTCCATTTTTGCAAAAAAATATTTTTTTGTATGACGGAACTCGAACCAGCATAGGCTAAATTGGCATGACCAAAAACCCTGCTTTCAATATCATACACCACAGGTAGGATTTTCTACCCGATACCCGAAGCATGCTATCGGAAAATCACGAATGCTTGCCAAGGTTATAAATAACGCATTCAACCACCGTGATATTATTAGTTTTGACAGTTCAGAAACAAGAAGGCTCTCATGGCCCAAAGCGCTCACCTGAGAACTGGAACATATGACAGGTTTGAAAATAAGGTATCAGAACAATATGCATGTTTCCGCAAACTGGGATAGGTTCGGTTTGATTTAAACAGGCTATCAACCAAATTAGCAAAAAAATATAGGAACAAAATAGGAATAATTTCACCAAAAATATAGCACTTCCAGTCGCTTTTTTGAAGAAAATATAGGAATTTTATAGTAAAAATACTTCATTATAAGAATGAGACGGGATCATAATTTAGGCTGACAAGTCCTACAGTTTCTGTATTAATGAACAAAACATTTGCTAAACATATTCATTGCAATCAATTTGCAACTGAGACATGCATGCCATGGACTTAAAATAATTTGAGTATTTAAGTTTGATGCGATCAAAGCGAGCAAGAAAAAAATCAATGCATAGGTTCACGATATACTGTTCGCAGACCAATTTCAGACGCGTGAATGACCAAATATAACAAAAATATAGGAACAATTGTTAAAATATAGGAAAATATAGGTTTTTCAAATTATAGATTTCTTTCTTAAATATAGGAAAATATAGAAATATAGGAATTGGCTGACAGCCTGTTTAAAACATCTGTTAGTGCAATGGGCTAACTAATGCATGAGTTGGGTAGTGAATGTGCCGTGTTCTTGCTTATGGTTCTAAAATCATTTTTCGGCATAGCTGTCTACGGTCACTTATGACCTAGATTTCTTGCAATAATTATGCAGCGGGAAAATTGAATGCCAATAGAATTGGGCAAATTTTCTAATTTTAGGGAATGCAAACTTCAAACAATGGTTTAACGTATACCAATAACTGTTGCATACTTATGGGGATTTAAAAATTTACATAATTGTTTACATAAGCAGGTAAAATGTAGTTATAAACATATCCTCGACATATACTCTAGAACTGACGCTAATTATGAACGTATTTTCTCATTATATGCCATAAACAGAATGCTACATTCATTCACGTAACAAAATAACTATTTTGTTTAGCCTACATTTATATAAGCAGTACGCTCTATAAATGGAAATTGTGCAATGTTCCCCTTCATAAATCTCATTCACAGAGTTGCCGTTCCATGTAGCCCATTGATTTTAGCGAGTTCATCGCATTTCATAAACAGTAGTTTCATTCTAAAAATAGCGCGCGTCGTTAGCAAACCGTTGTATAGCTGTGTTAATATACTCGTACATGCATCAATAATAGTGTTCAGAGAATCATAAACCTAAAAATTTCAATAAATGGGTAATTTATATTATAAACTTACTGTTAATTTGAATTAAAATTGTGGTTACAATTTATTAACGATTATTTATAATTGCATTTTTCTATCAACTTCTCCAGTAGATGTTATTTAATCTGTAAAAAGATGCTACATTTTCTGTAGATAAAATGTTATGAAAAAAGATTCGGAATACGTCGAATTGTTATTCGCGTAGCATGAATACACAATTTGCAATACTAATTATACACAGGAACCCCTGATATATCATATTTCTACTGAATCAATTTAAAATCGTCATAGTCTAATGAATTTTCATGTTTGCGTTATCAGAAATAAAGTCTTAACATTTCAAAACTCACTGAATGTTCCCGGACTATTGCTTTTTATTGGGATACACAGTATAAATGCTTATTTGACTTCAAATCGTTATTATATTAGATAACTAACATGAATGGTATATTACCGGTACTATAAATAACTATATAGACTCGTATGATACATAATAATTTTAATTCATTCCCGAAATTATTTTCTTACATCGTTAATTTGTTAAATTGGCTTGTCAAATTCAGATAACAATTATGTTAACCTAAATTATTTTGGTTATTCATATATCACTGGTGGAAACCAGGAGTTGTCTGATTGGTTTTTTCACGACATAGATATTAATTTTAATTTGATTTAATTTTTAAATTAATAAATTTATTTCAAATTAACTTTTGGGTCCGAGAAGTTTTCTTATAGTGTTAGAAAAATCTGGGGTCCAATAAGTCTTCTAATATAGGTGGGTACAAACAAATCTGGGGTTATGAAATCGATCATCTTGGCCGTCTGTTTAGGTAATTTTTAAATGACATCTCAATATAAATTTCAACGCCGATTGTCTTTTTTAAAGACATTTCTTGTTCTAGCTATTCTCACCTGGCCCTTTTTCATGAAGTCAGCGACAATTCTGGAAAATGCAGAAACAGTAGAACTTTATGTCTTTTTCACAGACACTTTTCGGGAACCAGTTGCAGTGCGATAATTGCGATGGCTGTGCTATAAGGCCATGTTTTGCTTTTTCTTTGATAATTTTCTGTCCAATGATGATAAATTATGTTAATGAGGGCTCTGAAGCCATCAACGTTGCATGTTCAAATAACTGCATGTAAGGTTTGCAATTGTTGGAAATCAAATTTTATCAATCAAGTTTTATGGTCATACGCAACCTGTGTAAGTTTGGTCAACATTGAATAAAAAATTGTGTGTGCAAGGCAATCATTGATAACTTGTTGATGTTTTTTTCCACGCACAAGGGGCAATAACCTCGGTGTTTCTGGCCCGACCATGCTTATATTTGACTTCACCTGTAATCTTACGTTTAAGACAAACTCTGCGCAATTGGTTAAGATGAAAAATGAAGTCTCTATCCTGAATAATGTCCATTTTTGTATATTTTTTTCACAAACAAAGGGCAATTAATCCAGTGTTTCTGGCCCGAATTTGCTTATATTTGACTTCACTTTTAATCTTATGGTCATAGAGAAACTGTGCAAGATTGGTGAAGATTGGATGAAAAATGAAGTTTCTATCCTGAATAATGTCCATTTTGCATACTTTTTTCACAAACAAAGGGCAATAACTGCGGTGTTTCTTGTCAAATCTTGCTTATATTCGACTTCCAACTGTAATCTCATGGTCATAGACAAACTGTGCAAGATTGGTGAAGATTGGATGAAAAATGAGGTCTCGATCATGAATAATGTCCATTTTTGTATATTTTTCCATAAACAAAGGGCAATAACTCCAATGTTGAAACACAATCTGGCCCATTTTTTACTTAAGATTGGATGAAAAATAAAGTCTGTATGTTAGAAAAAGGCATGTTTGCACTGTTTTGCATGAAAAATGGGCAATAACTCTAATGTTACTGGTAATATCAGGCCTATTAACAATCCCGTCAGAAATTTCTATCGTGAGAACGAAACAAATTGTTCACTGCACACGGACGACGGATGACATACGACGGATGACGCAGGAGAGGTCCCCTATACCAATAGCTCACCAAGCACTTTGTGCTCAGGTGACTATAGTTGCTGAGAAATAGCCTGGATCAAAAAGCGGCAACTATATGCTTCCCCGAAAATATTTTGATGAGCATAATTAACCAATGTTTACCTTCTTTGAAAAGGTGTTAAAATATGTAGTTTTGTCATATCACATTATACAGTAAAGAGTATGTTGTGATTTAATGAGTACATGTTCAAGCATAAGAATTTTACTGTAAAATTATCCAATATTATTCCGAACTTAGGCTTTGCCCAAAAGTTAATGCAGAATAACCTCTATTAGAATAATTAATGTATAACCTGATCCACGATTGCTATCATTACTATCATACCATTTTGACACAGACATGAGGTTTGCAATTGGGGTACATTGACACAGAACTATTTTGACTGACAAAATGACTTGCACAAGAGGAAAAAGAGCACAATATATGCTCGCATTTTTCACAAACTGTTTACGTTCCTGTAAATGATAGTACAGTAAATGATAGTTTAAATTATAAGTATGTTTGATAAGTAGTAAGTCATGATTCACGCACATATGTACATGAATGGGAACACTGTTCCTGTAAGATTTTCCTTTAATAGGAGATTTATATATACTGGCCCTGGTTAGCGATAAAAGCACCAAAATAACTGACTATATCCATGCTTACGTTAGATTTGTGCTTATGTCTGATAGATTCATGAGGTGTAAGCCCTCTCGACTGATTGGTATGCAGATGTAGTCTGAAAGTGCAAACAAAAACATAAATTAAGACATATTTTTGACCTTTTTGGGAAAATGCTTAGAATGGGCATTTATAATGCAATGCAAAACTGAAATGATGTTTTGAGAATAGATATTTACTAGTATACAGATTAAGAAATTATGATATGGAATCTATATCTATTTGTAATAAATTAGACTGTTGCTTATCTTGATTTGTAAATATGTGATAAATTAGAACACATTCACTATGTCTTACTAATTGGAAGAAATCAAATATATTTTGCACTGAGAAATTGAAAATGATTCAGAAAGACGGTTTCATGGCAATCACACTGAACATACTTAATGACATCTCCATGCCAGCACCACAAGAAAAAAATTCACAGGCTAAGTGTTTTGAAGAACAGTACTCCGTTGCATATTTTTCATTGTCCTTTATATCAACCGGCCTATAGCCACCTCGTCCATCACAACGACAGAGGCCGTCACTCGTGGTGTTCTTGTCCCAAGCCAGCTGACCTTTCTCTTTACCACAGTCTTTCTTATTATTTTCATCCGTGCAATGATTGACCTTTTTATCTGGGCATTCTGTATATGTTGAACTTACACGTTCAGTTGGATTATATGTTAGTTTATTTCTACATGGCAAACACTGTACTTCGTAAGTTCCATTTTTTCTTCTTAAAAATGGCTCCTCCCCTGCAATGAGTAAATTGAAAACACAACACATTCACAGTACCTGTCATTATTATTAGCTAACACAAAATATAAACAGAATTAATATACATGTATGTCCCATATTTGTTATTAATTTTATCATATACTATTAAGACTAGAATTCCGCAAGTCAAATGTGTGGCTTGACGGGGCATAACTTATGTACAATATGAGCAATTATGCCAAAAACCAAACTTGACCTTCCTTTTATGCCCACGAACACTTCCATCAAGTTATTGTCTGCACAAGCCTTATTTGAACAATTTTTTTTATAAAAGGGCATAACTGAAGTATGATAAGAGCAATTATGCTGAAAAATGAACTTCTTTTATGCGTACTAACACTTCCATAAAGTTTCGTAAAGATTGAACAAAAACTTTTTAAGTTATTGTCTGCACAAGCCTTATTTGAATGATTTTTTTTAAAAAGGGGCATAACTCAAGTACGATAAGAGCAATTATGCCGAAAATCTAACTTAACCTTCCTTTTATGCCTACTTACACTCAAGTTTCATAATAATAGCACAAAAAGGTCTAAAGTTATAATTTGCGCAAACTTATGCTAGGTTCCCATAATCATGAATCACGTCACGATTCAAACAGGAATTGCGCTAAAGTATAGCATCTATCAATGTTCTCCCCCAGTTATTTCTAAGTTTTCTGGTAGGTCCCGACGACTTCGAAATAACCAAATCAGCACATCAATAAAATTTTTAGTAATGGTGATCTTGACCTTGACCCCACCAGCCACATATACAATCCCAAGCCAGGTCTCGATATAAGGTATCTATTTATTAAGTTTCATTAAAAATCTCAATGTCTTCTCAAGCTATTGAGCGTAAACTGTTTGTCTGTTTTTAGTCACGGTGACCTTGACCCCACCCACCCCATATGCAATCCCCAGCGAGGTCTAGATATAATATATCTATGTATGAAGTTTCATTAAAATATCTCAATGTGTTCTCAAGCTATTTAGCAGAAACCATTTTTTATTTTTAGTAACGGTGACCTCAACCTTGACCCCACCCACCCTATATGCAATCCTAAGTGAGGTCTCAATATAAGGTATCTATTAAGTTCTATTAAAATATCTCAATGCTTTCTCAATTTGTCTATTTTTAGTAACAGTGACCTTGACCTTGAACCCACCTACCCCATATGCAATCTAAAGCGATGTCTCGATATAAGGTATGTATGTATTAAGTTTCATTAAAATATGTTAATGCGTTCTCAAGTAATTAAGCTGAAATTATTTTTCTATTTTAAGTAACAGTGACCATGACCTTCACACCATCCACCCCATATGCAATTCCAAGCAAGGTCCTGATACAAGGTATCTATGTATGTTGTTTCATTAAAATATCTCAATGCATTCTCAAGTTATTGAGCGGAAACCGTTTTTCTATTTTAGTAACAGTGACCTTGACCTTGAACCTATACACAATCCCAAGTGAGGTTTCGATATAAGGTATGTATGTGTTAAGTTTCATTAAAATATCTCAATTCGATCTCAAGTTATTGAGCGGAACCTGTTTTTCTATTTTCAGTAACAGTGACCTTGACCCCAACCTCGCCATATGCAATCCCAAGCGAGGTCTCAATATCACGTATGTATAACGTTTAATTAAAATATCTCAATGCATACTCAAGTTATTGAGCGGAAGCTGTTTTATTGTTATTTTTAGTAACAATGGCCTTGACCCCACCCACTCCATATGCAATCCCAAGCGAGGTCTCGATATAAGGTATCTATGTATTAAGTTCCAATAAAATATCTCAATACGTTCTCAAGTCATTGAGCGGAAACTGTTTTTCTATTTTTAGTAAGTGACCTTGACCTCACCCAAGCAATATGCAATTCCAAATGAGGTCTTGATATAAGGTATCAATGTATCAAGTGTTTTTAAAATATCTCAATACGTTCTCGAGTTTTTTAGCAGAAATCGTTTGTCTATTTTTAGTAACAGTGACCTTGACCCCATCCACCCCATAAGCAATCCCAAGCGAGGTCTCACTATAAGGTATCTATATTTCATTACAATAGCTTAATCTGTTCTCGAGTTAGAGACCGGAAACGAAAAGTAGAGAAACTAGGCTACCGAAAAACTTAAACCTGCCCATATAGCTTAAATGTAAAATTTCTAAGTGTAAAAAGACCCATTATTTTGACAAATTTCAAACTAGAGTTATCAAAACTGGCATATGAGTTCATTTTAAATATTGGAAATAAGTATTCTAAGTTTGAATGAAATCCCTCCAGCCATTCCTGAGAAACCAGCTTACCAAAAAACTTGTCAATATAGCTTATATGTAAAATTTCTGTGTAAAAAGGCCCATAATTTTGACAAATTTCAAACTAGAGTTACCAAACTTGGCCTATAGGTTCATTTTAATGTGGGGAATAAATGTTTCAAGTTTGAATGAAGTCCCTCAAGCCATTCCTGATAAACTAGCTTACCAATAAACTTAAACCTAGCTCGGACGCAGAAGCCGACGCCGACTCCAATGCCGACACCGGGGCGAGTAGAAAAGCTTGCATTTTCTTCGAAAAGTTGAGCTTAAAAGTATAACTGCTAGAGTGATGAAACTTTATAAGCATATTCATTGGCATCGGGGCTTGTGCACCTGGGTATTTTGGTGCAGTTTTTTCCAACATCAGCAGTGTTATGGCCCTATTTTAGCAAAATATCACATTTTCGGACTTGTGTCGCGCGTAACTAAAAAAGTATTGCTGCTAGAGTGATGACATTTTATAAACATATAAATCAGCATGTGAACTTGTGAACCTGGGTATTTTGGGGACGTTTTTTTCCGACATCAGCGGAGTTATGGCCTTTTTTTAGCAAAAAATAACAATTATGAACTGAATGTCAAGTACCCACGGTATTAAAATGAATTAGTAACCTCTCCGTTAAAACAGTCCAAAATGCAACATCTCAGTAATACATGTATGACCTGTCTCTCTCCGTTAGATATCATCTCTGAAAACTAGAGGAAGGTCACTTCCTTGTCAGGTTACTTCCTTGTCTATATATAACTTCGTACTGTCGCAAAAATCTGAGATATTTTGAGTTTTTAACGAACATCGTGGACATAGTTCTGCTATTTCTGAAAGAATAAGCACTATAAAGTGATCAGTTTCCTGGAAATGGTTAAAACTGTTGTTAAATTTGGTTGACATGTGGCTAGTTTTGGCAATAAAATCAGTTGTTATTCCCTTCGTTTTAAAATTTAGATTTAAATTAGATTTTTGGAGTTTGGCTTACCAGTAATTCAACAGGAGGTACACAAGTGCCTGTATTGCTCCACTGGCTTATTAAGTAATCATTGTGAGAAGCGAAAGTACTCTGATATGCATTATAATTATGGAAAAATAGAACCCGCTCTCTGGTGGCCATGATTTTTTAACAAATAAAAATAAATCAAAGTATTTTGATAGAGAACCACCCAGGGAACACTGCTGTGAATCCAAGCCGTGGTTTCTGACATGAAGATTTTAAAATACAGCAGAATTAGGAAAAATGGCCCCGCCCCCTGGCAGCCATGTTTTTCAATGGAGCGTAACCATTTCAGCAATTTTGGTATAGAACCACCAAAGGAACATTTCTGTGATATTATTTCAAAATCCAAAAAGTGGTTTCTGACAAGAAGATTTTCAACGTTTTCAATATAGCCAAATAAGGAAAAATGGCCTTGCCCCTGGTACTAATTTCAGATGTGTTTGTTTGTTTGTTTCGAATTTTTGCCGTATTCAACAGTATTTCAGTCATACAACATCGATCCGTGAACCTACTCACACTTTTCCTGGGTAAGCTGGTTTACCAGTACTAAGTGCACATACTTATGCCAGTGACTGACAACTGCCCTACTCGAATCAGAGGTAGGGGGGAGAATGGCCGCTGAAATAATTTCATGACCAATCCCCACACAAGTTATGTGTAAAATTTTACAGATGTAAAATATGTGTGTTATAAGACGGTCTGAAATTGTTTTCCTTTACTCAAGTTTATGTAAGCTGCTTCAAACCTGAAACGAGCTAATGCTCCATGTATAATATATTTTTATTCAATTTCACCAGTAGTTTCCATATTTCTCATTTTTTGTATACCAGCGTACACCACAAATGTCTAGATTTAACTGAGAGGGTGCATTTCAGGCAACTTTATGGAGTGGTTACTGCTTCGCTTTAATACCGTGTACATGAGAATACAGATGACTGGTTTACTTCATAAGGCTGGATATTGCATTGTATTCAGGGAATGTTAGTTGCTAGTCATGCAGTCATGTCCTCTAACAACAAATGTGCAAAATTAGCACTTAATGTTTAGTTTTAGCATTACATGTACATGTAGGTCTCTAACCAGACTGCATTAAAAAGTATAAGAAATAAACATGTACCTGGAGCACACAACACTGGCTTTGCACATGCCCTAATATAGGTCACGTTGCCTGGCTCAGTGTCAGCTAGCTGGGCACAGTGAAACTCCTCGCCTCCAAAGCAGCTGAGTTCATTAGCCAGACATTTCCAGTCACATGTTTGGGCATTTACAGGACAGTTTGGGAACCAGGGATGTTTCTAAAACAGAAGGCAGTTGATGGCAATTTCATTAAATTCAAAACCTTATATATACTCAGTGACAGGGGTCATGCTAGAGGGCGACACGGGCGAAGTAGTCGCCTGTTTTGTTCAGACTTCACTCTGTCTTAAGATCAAAGCCATTTTGACTGTGCCGTCAATTTTGACACGTAACATGTCTATAGCACCTGCATTCCGAAGCTGTAGTCTAATTCATGAGATGTGCTGCGAATTTAGCGTTACTTTTTATATAGGGCTAAATTCGCTGGAACGTCTCATCGCCGAAAGACCATTTATGTGGTGGAAACCTAAAAGTTTAAATTTTCATTAATTTCCATTATTTGCGACAATAAAGTTATAAATCAACGTATTTTACTTAAACAACACCTAAACTGCTTAATATGTGCCGAAATTTACCTAGACCATGCGTTTATTTCCGATTTAAACTTGCGAATAAATCTACATTCATGTACAGTCCACCATGTTTACCTTGCCTTGTTAAACCCTTCAAATATGCTTCAACCAATCGGATGATGAATAACAGAATTGAAAGACCAATCGAAATGACGCAATCGTTTCAGCTTAGTAGAATATCGATTAAAGTTTACACAGTGGAGGGCAGCGAGATGTGTTGAAAATGCAATAGTGTGTAGGTTTAAATTGGTGTTGCATCCAAAATGGAAGTGTTATCGTACAAATATTTATGAAACATTATTGAGGAATAAATTCTCTTTGCAGGTATGTAAATTTTATTAAGAAATATTAATGCTAATCATGCCATTTCAGCGCATGAAAGTAGCAACGAAAATCCTGTCGCTACTCTATAGACATATAGGGAGAAATTTCCACCACAGAATTGGTCTTTCCCCCGTTAGGCCCCGCCAATATTGCCCATATAAAAAGTAGCTCAATATTGGCACAGGGCCTAACTTGTTATGCTATCCTAAGCTGCTGCCAAGTCAATATGTAGCTCTGCCCCGTAGGCGGTGTTTGATCACTCAGAAAAATCTATATTGACAAATTAAAACGCAGAGATATGCACTCACTTGCCAATGACATGAACGATCGTCCATTCAGCGTAATATGCATGTGAACACGCATTAGTACCGGTAAGTACATATGCGCCCGTTAGAAAATGCTTATTCCAGAACATAAAAACAAGACACAATTTACTCACCCGATTCCGTTGTTGATAATATCCACATTTAGATTAAATCCTAAATAAGTCACTGTTTTAAATTACTTTCCCTTGAATTTGGCTAAAATATTTTTTCAGATCTGATTACAGCGAAAATTCATATGTTGAATATCACATAACAGTTAACGTCCAATTTTAGTGTTCAAGTGTCATAAAAAACGTCAGCATGCGTGTATCGACCATGCGCTTTACTAAATATATACATGTCATCGGGGAATAAAAACCTCTTAGTGAAAGAACTTTGAGAGATCTTTACTTTTGTATTACACTTTCGAAGTGCAAAAACTTTGAAATCTTTAGCAATTGAATGATTATTGTTATGATAGCTTATTAACATACATTGTAACAGTAAAACAAGGCTTGTCACAGGGTGTGACATATGCCCTCGAAGCACATGCTCGTCAGAGGAAGGCAAAACAATGTCAGAGTACAATATTATGCCCTGGACAAATATCTGGAGATTTCAGCAACACAACTGTTTATTTTTGTGACACACTGCCTCATAATGATATTCATTCCCACCAAGTTATTACATTCCTTACATGTTGGCAAAAATGATGCTTCCTACAAAAAGTTCATTCCAATATTTGACCTTTATAGTGTAACGTTGGACCCACAGACATTTACCAAGGAGCATTTAAGTGGTATGAGACACATCACCTGGTCATGGGAAAAAGTAATCTGAAGTAATATTAAAATCCTTCAAGGCTTTTGGAAGATATAGAGCAGAAAGAAAATTCCTTGACATTTGACGTTGAATCGTGACCTTGACCTTTGACCGAGGACCATGGGAGTTGTACAAGACACATCGCCTGTTAATGGGAAATAATAATCTGAAGTAATATTAAAATCCTTCCAGTCGTTTAGAAGTTATGGTGGAGAAACAGAAATCCTTGACCTTTGACCTTAAATTGTGACCTTGACCTTTGACAGACGAGCAATGGGAGTCATATGCGACAAATTATCTGGTCATAGAGAATAATAATCTGAAGTAACATTTAAATCCCTCCAGACATTTAGAAGCTATGAAGTGGAAACAAAAATAATTGACCTTTGACCTTAAATTGTGTGTGACCTTGACTTTGACGGACGATCATGTGATGCAACACATTGTTTAGTCATGGGGAATAAAAATCTGAAGTTATATTAAAATCCTTCAAGGTGTAAGGAAGTTACTGAGCAGAAAAAAAAAATCAGGACCTTTGACCTTAATTTGTGACCTTGACCTTTGACCGACGAGCATGGGACTTGTACGCGACACATCGTCTGGTCATGGGGAATAATAATCTGAAGATATATTAAAATCCATCCAGGCATTTAGAAGTTATGGAGCGGAAAAAAAAATTCATGACCTTTGACCTTGAATTGTGACCTTGACCTTTGACCGACGAGCATGGGAGTTGTACGCGACACATTGTCTGGTCATGTGGAATAATAATCTGAAGTTATTTTAAAATCCATCCAGGCAGTTAAAAGTAATCGAGCGGAAACGAAAATTAATTACCTTTGACCTTAAATTGTGACCTTGACCTTTGACCAACAAGCATGGGATTTGTATACGACACATTGTCTAGTCGTGGGGCATAATAATCTGAAGTTATATTAAAATCCATTCAGGCATTAAAAAGTTACAGAGCAGAAATAAAGTCTGGACGGACGGACCCACCCATGCACCCACCCAAGGACGGACGGTGCGACTGCTATATGCCCTCATTGGGGGGGCATAAAAATGCACGCCATAACTACGTATTTTTTATTTAATAAGAATGGAAAGAAAAGCCTTTGTTTCATTGTTGTACATGATGTGCGATGTTGTAAAAAAAATCATTGGTATTTTAAATAAAGTATGTAAAGAATATGCTAAAATCGTCTAAATAAATTAATAATAATAATAATAATAATAACAAGAGCTGTCAGAGGACAGCGCGCTCGACTATTCGAAGTTTTTCAGTTGGTACATATTTTGGATAGTGAAAGGGGCATAAATTTGTTAAAATACAATATTTTTAAGTGAAGCCTTGTATAGTTTATATATTTTTGGAACAAAAACTTTAACCACAAAGTCTATGTAGAAAGTGGGCTAACTCTGTCAAAATACAAAACAGAGTTATGGGTAATGTTGCGCATGATACTAGAGTTGATGACAAAGGTTAGTTCCAAGTTTCAGGTGAATAACAAATGTAGTTTTGAAGTAACAAAACTTTTGAATATACACTTTAACCAGAAAATCTATGTGAAAAATGGGCATAAATCTGTCAAAATACAAAACATAGTTATAGGTAATGTTGCCCCTGATACTAGAGTTGATGACAAAAGTTAGTTCCAAGTTTCAAGTGAATAACTTATGTCGTTTTGAAGTTACCAAACTTTTGAATATAAATTTTAAACAGAAAATCTAAGTGAAAAGGGGGCATAATTTTGTCAAAATACAAAATAAGAGTTATGGGTAATGTTGCCCCTGGTACTAGAGTTGATGATAAAGGTTAGTTCCAAGTTTCAAGTGAATAACTTATGTAGTTTTGAAGTAACAAAACTTTTGAATATAAACTTTAACCAGAAAATCTATGTGAAAAAGGGACATAACTCTATCAAAATACAAAATAGAGTTATGGGGAATGTTCACCCTGATACTGGAGTTGATGACAAAGGTATATTCCAAGTTTCAAGTGAATAGCTTTTGTAGTATTGAAGTTACAAAGCTTTTGAATATTAACTTTAACCAGAAAATCTAAGTGAAAAAGGGGCATAACTCTGTGAAATACAAAACAGAGTTATGGGGAATGTTGCCCTTGATACTGGAGTTGATATCAAAGGTAAGTTCCAAGTTTCAAGTGAATAACTTATGTAGTTTTGAAGTTACAAAACTTTTGAATATAAACTTTAACCAGAAAATCTAAGCGAAAAAAGGGGCATAAATCTATCAAAATACAAACAGAGTTATGGGGAATTTTGCCCCTGACACTGGAGTAGATGACAAAGGTTAGTTCCAAGTTTCAAGTGAATATTTACTTATGTAGTTTTGAAGTTACAATTTTTTTAAATATAAACTTTTACCAGAAAATCTTTGTGAAAAAGGGGCATAACTCTGTCAAAATACAAAACAGAGTTATACGGAATGTTGCCCTTGATACTGGAGTTGATGACAAAGGTTAGTTACAAGTTTCGAGTGAATAACTTATGTAGTTTTGAAGTAACAAAACTTTTGAATATAAACTTTAACCAGAAAATCTAAGTGAAAAAGGGGCAATACCCTGTCAAAATACAAAACAGAGTTATGGGGAATGTTGCCCCTGACACTGGACTTGATGACAAAGGTATATTCCAAGTTTCAAATGAATAACTTATGTAGTTTTGAAGTTACAAGACTTTGGAATAAAAACTTTAACCAAATTCAGACGCGGACGCCGACACCCGGTAGAAAAGCTCACCTATTCTTCGAATAGTCGAGCTAAAAATTTTAATAAATTAATAATAAAAAGATGGAAAAAGAAAGGAAACACTACTTCTTCTTAACTTCTTACCACTTCTCCCTAATTTGACTTGGGGAGAAGTGACTTCTCCCAACAATTAGACTAGCTTGACCCCTGTGCTCACTCCAACATTCTGAATGTTAGGGTATGAAAACAATAGGGTCCATATTTACAAAGCTCCTTTGTGAAAACTTAAGTAAATTTCTTAAATTTACAAAATTTCCTAAAGTCTGTAGCTGCATGCATCATATAAGGTTTTTTACATTATAATGTTTTCTCACTACAGTCCAACCTCGTTATTTCAATGTCATCAACACCGCTGGAGGATACCACTTTTGATTTACACATGTATAATGTACTCATATAAGTCAAAAATTAAAAAAAATCAAACAATAAACTCTAATGTTGACTGTTATTCCGTTCTTTAAATGACCTGCTCCACAAAAATATTTCGCTTTTTTTCTCATGGAGCGAGCGCAGAGCATTTGTAAAAAAATATATATAAAAATTTAACTTTGGTATGGCCTAAATCACCCTGCTCGAAAAAGTGCATTTAATACGCATTTAATGCGTATTAAACGCTGCAATATTGGCACCGTATTTTTTCTGCGTTAAATGCGCATTAAATACACTTTTAATACACTAAGTGTATTTTTTATGTACTTTTTCTGCATTTTTTACAAAAAAGTGTATTAATGCACTAGAAAATACACTTTCAATACACTGATGTGTATTTTTTTTAAATAAAGTGTATTTTTCAAGGAGAAAAATACACTTTAAATGCACTTAAGTGTGTTAATGCAGGAAAAATGCAGAAAAACTAAACTTTTTTTCTGTAAAGTGTTTTTTTTTCTGCATTTTCAAGTGCATTAAATGCGTATTAAATGCAGAAAAAATATGGTGCCAATACCGCAGCGTTTAATACGCATTAAATGCATATTAAATACACTTTTTCTAGAAGGGCAGCAGTTCCACTAAGATTTTTTTTCTGGAAGTCCCGACTTCCAACCTTTTGATTTTGGAAGTCCCAGTATAAAAATTGGAAGTCCCAAGTTTATTCGTTATCTCAGTATGTTAATTACTGTGGACGTCGGTCCTGTTGGTTGTGTTTTTTTAATTATAATTGAAAAACTATAAAGAAAATGTTTGTAATTTATTTATTTATTTCATTTCTTAGCTTCTATAACATTAAATAACAAACTTTTTCAAATACATTTACCATTCATCAACGTCAATAAAATAGATGAGTGCAATAAAATTTTATTTATTTCATTTCTTAGCTTCAATAACATTAAATAACAAACTTTTTCAAATACATTTACCATTCATCAACGTCAATAAAACAGATGAGTGCAATAAAATGTTAATAGTGATCTTGCCTGCTTAATCTTAAATTAAATAAAAAAAATCATACATGTATATTTCAAATTTTATCCATTTGAAGTCAATGCACGTTTTGCGTTTGCTAGAACTTTTAGATAGCCCAAAATCGAGCAGTGATCGTTGTGACATCTTGGAAAGAAATGATGGCAAACTTGTTATTTGATACTCGAGTCAAAAATTTGCGTATCAGGATTAAATAAACCCGAAAACGAGTATCACATTCCGAGTACCAATTAAATACTCAACACCGATCAATTAGTTTTTCAAACAAACGCTGTCAATCAAACGTGTGAAAAGCCTATATAAGGACGACGCTCAAATTAATTGGCTGATTGGATAGCGGGACGCTTACAGCTGAATCGTTGTCGGAGTTCTAAAAATCAATATTGGCCACTAGATGAGCAATGCACCTCAGACAATGGATTGGAGGCGGGATAATAAGTATGGCGCAGTAATACAGTAATACATATGACCGGACTCGATATCCTGTCGGGTTCTGTACGTCCGGTGTATTTGTAAACAACGTACATGTGAATATTTGGATGTACAAAGGACTCCCGCTGCTTGTAAAATGGACGTACGACTGCAATTTTCGGGCGTAATTTACGCCCGGACACTCATAACGGAAGCGCTGGGCCTAAATGAACATTTCAATGAAACCTAGAAAAGCAACTTATTTACCAATAATTCCTTGCAAGTTTCTAAGCAATCTTCACTGACTTCAGGCAGCGGAATGGCAGTATAGTGTTTCAACTGAAAAAGTAAATACACAATATAGTACACAAATCATAATAGATAAATGTAGTTGCATTCCAACATCCAACACTAATAGTAATACATGTTTAAGTATTAATAGTATTCATAAGATGATATAAAAATATGCATAATTTATGTATCGTTTCATTATTATTTGTACTCATCATAGTATAAAAATCATTGACAGTATTTCCACCAAAATACCAGTTGTAAAGAAATTCTCGACGGATAACATCATATTTAGGACAGTGGAAAAAAGCGTGAAATTCATAATCAATAACTGATATGTTATTTTCATTGAAGCAAAAGGTGCATATTCTCAAATCTTGAGCAATATTTAACTGCCTTCCAAGTTCACTGTTTAATTTGTGGTTCGCACATCTAAATCTAGCGAAAGCAATTTTATATTTGAAAGGGATTTCTAAGTCTAAATATCGCTCAGTATTAAGCAAAGTCTTATAATATTTATAATGATTACATCTAGATGAATTATTTATATCATTATACCAATTTTGGGTAAAGCAATCAGTTATGCGTTGGCGAAAACTATAAATAAATAAATCAATGTTACCAACATCTTGTGAGATCCATATGTATCCGTAGCCATACGTAAACAGTAAAGATTTTACTTTTGTGGCCCAGCAAATACGCCCAGCGTCATCTATCGTCTTTAACATGTTATAACATTGTTTAGGATATCTATTGTTAGGCATTGTCACAAGCTTACACCAATACTTAATACAGTTAACAAAATATGTGACACATAAAGGAAGCCGCCCACATTCGCCAAGGATGATACATGTATTAGTATTTTTTTTAACATATAAATTTCGTTTGCAGAATTTATTTTGGACTGATTCAATAATGTTTATATATTCATAACCCCAAATCTGTGATCCATAGCACAATATAGGTTTTACCATACTGTCAAATAGTACAAATAGTTCTTTAGTAGGGAAATTTCCAAAAGTCTTTTTGTAGCTGTAAATTGAAAATATTGCTTTTTGTGCTTGTGCACTTAATTTATCATGTGCCGCATTCCACGATAATTTAGGCGTAAAAAGCAATCCCAGATATTTATAAACAGATGTTATTTTTATTTTTATCCCATGAAAAGTCCAAGTTTCATAGTTTCTCAAAGGTCCGCCATTTCTAAAAACAATAATTTCAGTTTTTTTTAGATTAATCTCCATTCCTGTATTAATACAAAATTGATCTACGACATTTAAATGTTGTTGTAGTTTAATAGCTGTTTCCGCACAACTAGCGATATCATCAGCAAACATAAGACATATAATGTCATTAATTTCATTGGAAATAAATATCCCAGATCCACAACTTTCACGCAGCATCACTGATAGTTCATCAATAAATAATGCAAAAATAGTCGAACTTGACTTGTCCCCCTGTCGGGTGCCAACGTTACATTTAAAAAACTCAGTTATTGTTATTGGGCATGAGTATTTATATATTTCGCAGCATACATGTCATTGCCTGTATTTTGAACTTTAACGCAGGAGTAAAGTGAACTATACATTTGTTTTAAAATGCGGAGAATTTTACCGTCAATTCCTTTTCTCTTCTAAGCATAAAATAATACGCTATGATTTATTTTATCAAAGGCCTTCTTAAAATCAATATATAAACAATAGAATCTACCCCCCTTTTTTGAGATATATTTCTGGACCATAGCTTGAAGACAAAATACATTATCTATCGCCGAATAGCCGGCGCGGAAACCAGCTTGAGATTCGTCAAATTTATTATTATCTTCCGCCCATTCATATAGACGTTTATTTATGATACCAGAAAATATCTTATACATCGTGTTTGTTAACGATATTCCACGGTAATTTTCCGGCGTATATGTAGGTCCAGATTTATGTATAGGACTTATAATACTCTGGCCCCAGGACTTCGGACGTATTTTCTCATTGTATGTCAAGATCAGAATATTATATTCAGTAGTAATCCACTGATTTGTTTAGCCCAGCTGCACGCTCTATAAATAACAATTGATTCTAGCAAGTTCAACACACTCACGATCATTCAAAAATTAGCGCGCATTTAGCTGCCGGTGTATAGCTGTTATAATATACATGCATCAATTAGCATCCAGAGAATCACAAGAGCGACTATTGCAATAAATGGGGAATTTATGTTTATAAACATACTGTGCATGTTAATTTGAAATGGAACGGCGGTTGCGTTCTATTAAGAATTAAATAGAATTGCACATTTCCATCAACTTCTCCAGTAGATGTTAATCAACCTATAAAAAGATATCTTTTAATAAATAAAATGTGATGAAATAATTAACGGAATACATTGAACTGTTATTCATGTTACTTTTACTTAATTTTCGTAGCATTAATACATTATTTGCAATACCAGTTATACACAGAAACCCTTGATACATCATATTCCTACCAAATATAATTTTTTATCACACCACTATGCTGATATCGGCCTGATACAAAGGTGTCTGATATATTTTTTTTATATCAGGTCAGTAGCGTTTATATCAGTCAATGTTTGGAGGTACGTCACATTATTCGGGAACAACTATAAAGTCAACAGTTTCAGTAAAAATATATCAGATTCAACAAAACAAACAATTTGATACCAAGAACGTATATAGTTTATTTTTAATCGTCATAAATCACAAAAACGTTATTTTTAAAATATTCACATAAACCTGCACTTTGGTAGTGATATGACGTCATCTATGGAACACAATAAATCATCCATACAAATTTATTTCAATACATTCATAATAAAAAATGCACTAAAAGTCACAACACAGCATCAGTTTATGTTGAACCAAAAACATTATTACCAAAAATTGAACACACTATAGTCAAATACTGTCAATATTGACACGATCTTGGAAATGTCAATTTCAATACACAACTCCAAAATGGCGTCTCCAAACAATTCGGCGTTGTGTGTTCTCTGATAAAATTGATCGTTGCAATCCATTTCAGTTCGCATTTTCAGTATTTTATGAATGAACATGCGTGTAATCTATGTATTCGTAGTGAAAACAGTTCACTTATCATTACGAAATGTTAATAATAAGGTATTATTCAGTCAACTTTTAGAAATCCATAACTACATGTAAGTGAACGTGTAAAAGTCGGCTCAGCAAAATCAGCACCGTCCTTAGTTTTTAAATATATAAAAATCAGCTCGTTTGGTGATATTTTACGAAAAATGTGGTATGATAAATAGAAAAACAGATTACAAGACTGATCTTGTGTAATATATCAGGTTCGGCAAGCCTCGCCGTTATATTATTCTAAGCCTCACCTGATATATTACACAAGACCAGGCAGTAACCTGTTATTCTCTATAAATTGCCATAGTATAATGAAATTTTATGTTTGTGTTGTCAAAAATGGAAGTCATCATTTCAAATGCACTGAATGTTCCCTGAAGATTGCTTTTCATAACGATACACAGAATAAATAATTAACTGACTTAGAAATTAGTATGTATTATGCATAGATAACTTCCAAGATGAAGGTAGGGTATATTACTTAAGAATAACTACACGCGTCTGAAACAGAATAATTTTCATTTATTCCCGCAATTCTTTTCGTACATTGTTAATTTGTTAAATTTGGCTGACAAATTTATATAATACATGTAATGATATTAACATAAATTATTTAGGTTATTCATGTTATCACTGATGAAAACATGGGGCGGTATGATCGGTTTATTCACTTTACAAATATTAATAATTCTTGAATTAATCACACATTAATTTTGGGACATAAGGAGTTTTCTTATGGTGCTCAAAAAATCTGGGGTCCGAGAATTCGCCTTTTCTAGGTGGGGACAGAAAAATCTGGGGTCCAAGAATTCGCCTTGTCTAGGTGGGGACCGAAAAATCTGGGGTCCAAGAATTCGCCTTGTCTAGGTGGGGACAGAAAAATCTGGGGTCCAAGAATTCGCCTTATCTAGGTGGGGACCGAAAAATCTGGGGTCCGAGAATTCGTCTTGTCTAGGTGGGGACCGAAAAATCTGGGGTCCGAGAATTCACCTTGTCTAGGTGGGGACCGAAAAATCTGGGGTCCGAGAATTCGCCTTGTCTAGGTGGGGACCGAAAAATCTGGGGTCCGAGAATTCGCCTTGTCTAGGTGGGGACCGAAAAATCTGGGGTCCGAGAATTCGCCTTGTCTAGGTGGTGACCGAAAAATCTGGGGTCCGAGAATTCACCTTGTCTAGGTGGGGACCGAAAAATCTGGGGTCCGAGAAGCCACGTTATCGATCATCTTGGCCCTCTTGTATTATGTTTAGGGTAAAATGATATCTCATTATTAATGTCAACACCGATTGTCTTTTTTAAAAGACATTTCTTGTTTCTTTTTTAAAAATTACACAAGAATGGGAAAACATGGCAATCACTCGTATTATTTCTTACAATCATGTAGCCTTACAATTTCCAGTTTATTAGAAACATTTGATGCCTTCTAAAGAACAGAACAGTTACAAAACAAGAGAGCAATTATGGCCAAAAGGGCTCACCTGAGTAATGGCAATGACAAAAACATTACTGTAGTAACATGTACGCACAATTTTGAACAAACCATGAAATGTGATTAAGCATAAGTGTGCTATAATATATCATTCAGCTGCTTAACTAACTGTTATATACATGTAATATCTTGACCTACACTTTTGCTTAACAAAATGGGTCTTACACAAGCTTAGCAAGTTGGTCAAAGTTTGTAGAAGAGTTAAGTTTTCATCAAGAAAGCAAGGACATAGTTTACTGTTTTCAAGTAAAAGAGACAATAATTATGGTGCTCAATTAAGCTCCATTCTAGTCTACATTCTTTGTTGATGCTCTTTTACCCAATCAAACTTAGCATGCTTGGCAAAGAATGCAAGAAAATTATAAATTGAATCAGGATAGGTACATGTAGCATACAGCTTCAGGTACACGCCCTGTACCTGGATAATCCTAACACAGTGCAGCGACTATAACGCAGTGCCAAAATGGCAGATGGAAAGTCAGTGCTACTTTGTTTTATGTATATTTTTCTTATGTACAGGTATATTTTGGTTGCAATATTCCTTGCCATTGATGGAATAAGTATTTATTTCAATATACCTAATGTTACATCTAGCAATTATTGTGTTGTAAGATGGAATGCTGAGGAAAGTCATTCCCAATAAAAGTGCCAAATGCTTTGCAAAGACAGAAAAAAATCTATGTTCATTTAACTATAATATCGTTTTCTAGAAAAGTACTAATGCATTTTCAGATATTTTAAAAGAGTCGGAAATATAACAAGAGCTGTCGGAGGACAGCGTGCTCGACTTCTCTTGTGCTTGTCAGACTTACTGGCATTTTATTTCTAAAACAAGAAACATGAAAATTCCAGTAAAACCAAATTTTTCAAACGAAATGCATTCAAGTCAGCACATAAATAAAATGTTTAGTAATGGTAAACTTGACGTTGACCCCACCCACCCCATATGCAATCCCAAGCGAGGTCTCGATATAAGGTATCTACGTATTAAGTTTCATTAAAATATCTCAATGCGTTCTCAAGTTATTAAGCGGAAACCATTTTTCTATTTTTAGTAACAGTGACCTTGACCCAACCCACCCCATATGCAATCCCATGCGAGGTCTCAATATAAGGTATCTATGTATTAAGTTTCATTAAAATATCTCAAGTTATTGAGCAGAAACCATTTTTCTATTTTTAGTAACAGTGACCTTGATCCTTACCTACCCCATATGCAATCCCAAGCGAGGTCTCGATATAAGGTATCTATCTATACAGTTTCATAAAAATATCTCAATGCATTCTCAATTTATTGAACGGAAACCGTTTTTCTATTTTAGTAACAGTGACCTTGACCTTGACCCTATACACAATCGCAAGTGAGGTCTCGATATAAGGAATGTATGTATTAAGTTTCATTAAAATATCTCAATGTGTTCTCAAGTCATTGAGCGGAAACTGTTTATCTGATTTTAGTAACAGTGACCTTGAACTTGACCCCACCCACCCCATATGCAATCCCAAGCGACGTCTGGATATAAGGTATGTATGTATAAAGTTTCATTAAAACATCTCAATGTTTTTCTATATTTAGATACAGTGACCTTGATCGTCGACCTGTTGACCTCAAAATGTATAGGGTTCTTCCTTTCCTCCAAAGTAACCAGCGTTCTTAACAGTAAATGGAAAACGGTACTAATAAGCTCGAATGATGATTGCGTCTTTAAAATGATTTTATATGGGAGTCTTCCAAATGACAACAACAATAATAATATAATAAAGGTCTATACTTGTTAACATGTCAACACTTTGACTGTTGCACAATTCCTTTTCCGGGATGTAATGCAATATAAAGGAAGTTAAAAAAATAATATTGTATGATGTATTCGGCATGTTTGTGTGAACGCAAAACAGCAGATGATCATCCACACAAATAAGAAATCTAGCTAATTTACTAACATAGAACAAGCAGCTTCCAATCCATGTCCCTGTCTTATCAAAACACATTGCTAAGTAATATATTAATTTGCCTATTTAGTCTATATGAACATGATATTCAGAACAGATAAAATATTAACTATTAATGTTTTCAGATATGCATGTTATTTACTGAAATTACAATTCCAATTATAAATGCTTACGTGTTATTTTGTTATACCATTATGGCTTTAAGATTCAATTGCAAAGCATTTTAAACTTTTGAAAAAAACAACATGTTATTATTTTTTTAAGAGCAGATTTTTACAGCATGGATATTCTGGCTGAAGGAAAATTGATCTTAACCTTGACCCACCCACACCATATGCAATCCCAAGTGACGTCTCTATATAAGGTATCTATGTATGAAGTTTCACTAAAATATCTCGATGCGTTCTCAAGTTATTGAGCCGAAACTGTTTTTCTATTTTTAGCAACGGTGACCTTGACCTTTGACCTGTTGACCTCAAAATCAAAAGGCGTCTTCCTTTCCACGCAAGTAACCAGCATACCAACTTAAATGATCATAGGTCAAAGCGTTCTCTAGATATCGTGCGGAAACGAAATGGTCTACAGACAGACCGACCATCCATCCGTCCGACAGACCGACAGGTGCAAAGCAGTACACCCCCACTTCTTCGAAGGCATAAATAATAAGTACATGAACCACTGGACACTAGTACTATTAAAAGCTTTACATTTATACTTAACACAAATATAACAACATGATAAAAACATAAAAATAATAGCACATTTCCTCTCTGTGTCCACCATTTTGGCAGTGCGTAAGGCCATTCTGTTTTTATGTTTTGTTAAGCATCAACCTCATTTGTAAAACCTAGCAGTACCTATTCACAAAAAACACACAAACTCGCTCCGAAAAAAACAAACCAATTTGTTATAACTTGATAATAGAAAATGGAATAGTTTTGATGCTTTAATAACAGAAACAGCAAATGAAACATATTTAAAACTATTGACTAGTTTAAAGACTATGAATTTATAGAATATTGAAATAGAACACAAAACTTTTTAACAGTCGAGTTTACAAAAATGTATCATAACAAAACATTAATACACATAGTTTTATTTATTTGTACATGTATGTTATACAAACAGGTATACATTATATGCAAGTATTTTCAATATGTGGCACTTCGTCAGTATTATAATAAATTAATTGCAGAGGCACTTTCTGAGATTAAAGTTCGTATATTCACACAAGTATGTTTTCAAAGACGACCCCACACAATTTCTACTGAACGCTAGTTTGTTGTTACTTTTTCCCATTGTACGTATTTTCCTGCAAAACAATGCGACTCCAATGTATGTCTGGTGGCACCGCTTTGCTAGCCTTGCATGTTGCGTTCAAATAAACCAGCAGTGATTATGAGTAGTCTTTCAAGGCTCCTCGCCAACTTTAACTGCTTGGCCGGTAAGGAAGAAAGTATTGATTGCCAGATGTCATTCAATCCTGTGGAATTGTTCACTATGGAATTTCTTGATACCACAGTGCAAAAGTTAGCTATTTGGTCTTTTATTAACTAAAGATGAGTAACTTTATGTGCAGCAGTGCGGCAACTAGTCTGTGGAACGTCCTCTCCATTGTTGGTGAAACCATGCGTAGGGTTTGTGCTAACCTTATTGTCCATCTAACCCCTTAACTAAGAAAAGTTGCGTCCCAGGAGTGTACTGTAACCTTTTGTAGGTTTTGAAGCCAGAACTCAAACGATGTAATACAGTACTTTCATTCTCAGTGATACGCCACTGCTTAGGGGCTCGTTGAGTAGCCATTGAGATACTGATTGACCGGGTGGTTTACGAATAAAGATGGAAAGATTAAACAGCTACTGGACAAGAACTGTCTCGTCGTTCTCAGTCTGAGAAAAGTTCCTTTCCGAACATGTAGGGTAGTATTGCCGTATACACTGAGTTTCGAGTCTTGAATATAAGTGGTTGATTCATTAACACCACTGCCACCACGCCAGTAAGGAAGGAAAGCTCAGGCAAACTTTGTAAAATGTGTTTTATTGACAAAACTGTACCATGGCAATGTTGGAACAAAGGGCAACAACTATTGTATACAAACGGTTAAACAACATCAATACTATTGGAACTATCTTTTGTCTATTAAAATGGCATTTAAAATATCCGGAATAGCAAGAAAAAACACAATCCTGGTGGTAGCAAATAAATATCAATAACCAGAGTGACTAGACGCTCTTTCTTTAGTGCTTTTAACTCTTATCAAAATGTGTTTTTTTTGACTGACGGAGCTCAAAACCTACGCGCATGCGGACGCTTAACAAAGTAATAAAACAGAATGGTCTTAGGGTCACTGCACTGCCTTAGGACTATCACCATAAAGGGCCTGAGTTCGAACATTGCCTACTGTTTGGGAGCATGGCATTTGTTTTATTTCCTTTATTTCCTTTATCTTGTCAGTAATCTGTTTTTACATATAATCTTCCCTTTTATGCTAAAAATTAAACGGCATGCTTTGTAACTTTTAAGAACATGTATTCGCCAGATGCCACCATGAGCAAACAAAATGTTCAGTTGTAATTCTGTTAAGGACACTAAAAAAGGTGAAGAAACACATTTGTCACTGGAAATAAAAGTTTAAATCATGGAACAACAATCAAAATGTCCTTAAAATCTAGCCAAATGAATATTGTGGGTCCCATAATATGGTACTGAGGATATAGAGGATATTTGTTGGTTTCGGTAGAATATTGATTTAATTCACGAGCAATCATAGAAATGTATATTTTCACGAGTACGGCAGCCACGGGTGAAACTATATTTTTTCTATGATCACTAGAGAATCACAAATCGATATTCGACCGAAACCTACACATTTTCTTAATATTTTATGCATTTTATGCCGTTTTAATTGTTACATTTATGTGCTATCTAAATGCATTTAATTTGACAAAATCGCAGGAATTATAACTTCATAACGTCAAAATAATGACGGCATTTCACAATTTTGAGCCTGGCATAATTGACGATCCGTTTAATTTACTGTATAAAATCGAGAACAAGTGTAAAATAGTGAAATTTATCGGAGTGATAATTTTCACTGTTTCAAACAGTGAATAACCAATTTTATTTCACTGATATTTCCCAATAAATCACTGGAAATTACTAACTAGAACTCCGCAAGTTGGATGTGTCACCTGACGGGGTATAACTCAAGTACCATATGAGCAATTATGCAAAAACCAAACTTGACCTTTCTTTTATGCCTACTAACACTGCCATAAAGTTTCATAAAGATTGAAGAATTTATTTTAATGATTTTTTTTTTTTTAAGAGGCATAACATACGTACGACAAAAGAGTAATTATGCCGAAAAGCCAACTTAACCTTCCTTTTATGCCTACTAACACTTCCATAAAGTTTCATAATTATTGTCTGCGCAAACTGAAGGGGACGCCGTGGCCGCCAACCCGCCGACTTTACTGCCGATGCCACCAAAAGTAACCCCTGGGGTGAAGTGATCGTGAGTCGGACAGTGTTCTCAGTTTAGAAGGATTTGAGCTATATTTAGAACTGAGAGCTGGGTTTCCGAGATCTGGTACCCAGCCTAGTATACCAACTATGCATTTTGACTGGTTTCGCGGGGAAACCAGCTTAGATATAGACTATATGTATAGCTACATGTAAGTACAACTACCCAAGATCGATTGTGAGTCGGACAGTGAGATATATCAGTGTAAATGACCATACATTAGATGTTTTTCATTATGTTTCAAGCCAATTATGTAAATAATTATTTGTTAATTATGTGTTTTAATAACTGATTTATATTTTAAGGAATTAGACATATTTGAATTGTAAAAAGAACTAAAACACTTGTGCTAGGACGGTTATCATTTTATTTTCATTTTTACCGGTCTGAGACCTATTGGGTTTGAAAAAGACCTATTGAAATGACAAGCAATCAGTCCGACCATTTTCTTAAATTTCTCCAGTCATTATAAAAATCGTGATAATCCCCCGATTTCAATACACAACACCCACATTTTATGGCCCCCATGCTCTGTAGGTGTGAAAGCCGGATCAGTGATGCGTGATAGACCGCAGTTGTGTCACTATCGATCGATAATTACAGTGTTTTTGCTGCAGTTCGATGACTCTATTATACAACTGACACTGATCAGAATCTGATGTCGCCATCAAAGTGCAAACCTCCACTTTGAAATCGTGTCTATCTACTATAGAGACTGAGCATAGCAACCAAACGTAATCCTCGTGGAAAACATGCATTTCCTGGATAATTGTACTGCGTTCATAATGATATAGAATACGTATAGTGATATGAAATCTAACTGAAAATTACAACAAATCGTAGTACAAATAGTTTTAAATAAAATTAAAGTGTATTTGCTAATTGGCTACTTGAGGTTCATGATGTCACGTTGTTAATTTAAATAAGTACAAAGTGACCAGATTTCATTACATTGTATTTAACTACATTATACTTAAATTTTAGTTAAACAAAACTCTTATAACAAACATAGAAATTAAAAGTTTATTGAAGTTTAAGGTGTGGAAATTAAGTTTATATAAAAAAAATAAAATACACATTTTTGGACATGCTATGTTTTCGGATTCACATAATTCGGATACATAATGGTCGTTATTATTTTATTGCATAATCTTTAAACTTTCAAAAATTTAAAAACTCATAATAGACATGGAAATGAAAATTTATTGGAGTTTAAGGTGTAAAAACTGTCCAGATAATTGTTACACTTCATAATACACATTTTCGAACATGCATCATTTTCGGACACACATAATTCGGATACAAGATGAACGTAACCGGTGGACCTCAGGACCAACTGACTTTTCAGAAAAATATGATCCCTGATTATAATGCAGCTCAAACGTACACACAGTTGTGACATATCATCATCATCATCAAAGCAACATCATCATCATCCTCCTCATCATCATCATTTTGTTCAGTTTCACTATTTACATTCATATTATTTTCAGTATCATATTTTCAAATAATTTGACCCTGTGTTTTGCTTAGATCCACTGCAATATGTTTGGTTTATTATTGTATCTTTACAATAAACATAAATTGAGGTGTGCCATGGGAAATCTGGGCCTAATGCATCTGCGTTAAGTGTCGTCCCCGATTAGCCTGTGCAGTCCAAACAGGCTAATTCGGAACGACACTTTCTGCCTACAGTGGATTTATGTTTAGAAAAGACTTCCTTGAAACAGAAAATACCATAAACGTGGAAAGTGTCGTCTTGGATTAGCCTGTGCGGATTACACTGGCTCCAAACAGGCTATGCGGGACGAAACTTTTCGCAGATGCATTAAGCTCAGATTTCCCACAGCGAGTCTCAATAAGATTATTAACAAGAGGGCAAAAAGGCCATAGGTCGCTCACCTTAATTAGAGGCTAAGGAACTAAACTGTTTTGAGCAAGTTTTGTGTTGATGTATAAATGTGGCCTCAAGAATGTTTTAATGCTTTGTGTTCAATTTTGCCATGGTGACCTATATTTTAACCCACATTACCCAGTTTCGAACTTGTCCCAAGATATTATTGAAACAAATGTTTTGAGTAATTTTCAAGACGAGAAGGCAAAACTAGAGTTTTCACATTTTTTTTCTATTTGACCTAATGACCTACTTTTTGACCACACCAGCCATTTTCAAACTCCGCCGAGATATCATTGGAACAAAGGATCTGGGCAAGTTACATAAAGATTGGGCAATAAATGTGGCCTTTAGAGTGTTAACAAGCTTTTTAAAGTTTTCAATATACCCATATAAGGAAAACTGCCCCGCCCCATGACGGCCACGTCTTTCAGCAGAGTGGAACCATTATCACACAAGATATCATAAAAAGCAAGTTTCATGTTGATTTGGCAAAAAATCAATCTCATTAAAATCATCTCCAGTCTGACGCTACTATATTATCTTCTGACTAGATCTGATGACTTTGCATTAGGGGTCACGTCAGATGACCTTTTCAGCAGCCAATCAAACTGTTGCCTTCAAAATGTTGTGGTATAACTTCATCTAATTAACGTGAACTTTGGATGTTTACTCGCCTAAGGTACCACTATATCCACATGAAAATTAACAGTTATGATTTATTCCCGAGGATCAGCTGGAAATACATCACTTTCCATAAACCGTGGCCAAATTTGCTGTGCAACAGGCATTTTTGTTGGGTGCAGCAGGGTTGATATTTTATTATTTAAACGTGACCTGTTATACGATGTCTTCAGATCCTAACAATGTTAGGATTTGATTTTAATGAGATTGGCAAAAAATGTGACTAATAGAATGTTCACAAGCTTTTTCAATAGCCATATAAGGAAAACTGCCCTACCCCCTGGCGGCTATGTTTTTCAAGGGAGCTAAGCCATTTTCAAACTCAGCCGAGATATCATAAGAACAAAGGTTCTGAGCAAGTTTCATGTTGATTGGGCAAACAATGTGACTTCTAGAGTGTAAACAAGCTTTTTCTATAGCCACATAAGGAAAACTACCCCGCCCCCTGGCGGCCATGTCTTTCAACGGAGCGGAACCATTTTTGAACTCTGTTGAGATATCATCAGAACAAATGTTTTGACCAAGTTTCATGTTAATTGGGAAAAAAATGTGACTTCACGAGTATTAAAAAAGCTTTTCTTCAATTTGTCCTAGTGACCTAGTTTTTGACCCCACAAGACCCAGTTTTGAACTTGGCCGAGATATCATTAAGACCAAATTTCATGAAGATTGGGCAAAAAATATGACTTCTAGAGTGTTAAAAAGCTTTTCCTTCAATTTGACCTAGTGACCTAGTTTTTGACCCCACATTCAGACTATGCTGAGATATCATTGGGACAAATGTTCTGACCAAGTTTCGTGAAGATTGGGCGAAAAATGCGACTTCTATAGTGTTAACAAGCTTTTGCTTCAATTTGACCTAGTGACCTAGGTTTTGACCACACATGATGCAGATTCAAACTCGGCCGAGATACCATTGGGACAAATGTTCTGACCCAGTTTCATGAAGATTGGGCAAAAAATATGACTTCTAGAGTGTTAACAAGCTTTTTCTTCAATTTGACCTAGTGATCTAGTTTTTAACGCCACATGACCCAGAATAGACCTCGCCGTGATATCATTGGGACAAATGTTCTGACCAAGTTTTCTGAAGATTGGCCAATAAATGTGGCCTCTAGTGTGTTAACAAGGTAAATGTTGACGACGCACGACAGACAAAAGGCGATCACAAAAGCTCACCATGAGCTAAAAACATGCATTTATAAATGCGGTGCCAGTGTGTTGTCAGTGTGTTGTCCAAAACACTGGCAACACACTGGCAACATTTATTATTATTATTCTTGCCAGTGTATTGTCAGTGTGTTGCAAGTGTAGTCTCAGTTTGTTGCCAGTGTAGTGCCAATGTGTTGCCAGTGTATTGGTCGGTCTGACAACACACTGACAATACAATGGCACCGTCGGTGAGGTCAAAAACTAGGTCAATACACTGACAACACACTGGATTTCACCTAAACCAGTCTATTGTCAGTGTAGTGTCAGTGTATTGTCAGTGGTTTTTTTTAGTGTGAAACAAGTGTATTGTCAGTGTGTTGTCAGACTTCTCAGAAACTTTGCTACTTTATTTATTAAATAATTTTGTAACTTTATAATGAATTTCCCTATTGAGACTGATTGAATATGAGAAGTATTTTAGTGTTGCCAGCGTGATGCCAGTGTATTGTCAGACCTGACAATGCACTGACAACACACTTGTAATTATAACCAGCAGAAGTCCAGATAAGATGCGTAACAGCGTGAAATATGCATGAAAAGTTTCTAAATACAAATGAATTTAAATTTCAGAGAGTAAACAAACTCATGGTCAAATCCACCATAGGCATTGTGTGCTATTATCAAGCGTACTTCCATTGCCTACTTATTATTTTTCGATCAGGTGTTTTATAATTGAATTTCCATGTAAACACAACTGGTTCCCATCTTTCGTTCACACATTGTCAGGTTTAGCCGGAGCTGTCCAAAATTACAGTCCCAGTCACAAAGACGCAGCCTTCTTTTGACGAGCGTCTGCATGTTGTGTCTTACATGTATGACAGATCATAGCGAGTGCTCTATTTCTTTAAGTCAATATTGTTGGCAATTAGTTCAGAAAAGATAGTCAGTCCCATTATTGATTAATCTTATAACTTACTTTATAAAATGTGTCCAGAAAAAGAAACATGATGGTAAAAAAGTTGCTGATAAGAATGACCAGCTGGAAAATGAGTATTCCATGGCTTATAATTTACAGCAAGAGTGATTAGACTCAAATGTGCATTAGTTATGATGCTTTGAGGGTGATAAAATACTCCTGAAAAATCTTGGTGTTTGAATGTTACTAATCAACTAAAAATCGAGTGAAATACACCTCGACTGAACAAATTATCTGGAGCTCTGATTACCAGTGTGTTATAAGGAGACAATAAACTGGCAATACTCTGACAATACACTTGATTTCAACTGACAACACACTGGCAACACACTGGCAATACACTGAAATTTCGTTCGGGTACTGTATCATACAGTGTATACAGAATAATACATATAATAATTTAAATAATAATTTATGTTAAATTTTTAATTTTTTAATTTACTTAAAATTATTATATTTAATCGCTACTGTTATTTATATCAATGTTGATGCATGCATACTATTTTCATTTTGTATTGTGAATGTTATAATATCATACTGTGTATTTTTGAGTCAGTCAATATCTATAAATAGATGTTACTAATAATGTTATGTATCCCTGACTATAAAAAAAAGTTATGCTGTCTTGTGATGTCTTGAGCAAAATGCATCATTACAATACAACCTTGTCACATACCATTAAGGATAATGTTATTCGTGTCATTAAAATGACAAGTACTGGTGCATGGGAAACACTCGATCGACATCCTGCCAACCTGCAAAAAAAAAAATCAGTAGTGGTTTCATTTTAAGGCAACAAATGGTCATTTGTAAGGCTTGCTATTTTTAACATTTTTGTGAACATTTACATGATATGTATTAAAATAAAAAGACAACATTTCAAGATTTTAGTAGCATACTAAAGTATAGGCCTGGCATCAAATAATTGCAAAAACCAGTTGGTTTCAAACGGAAACATCTTGGGTGTCTAAATACTAAACCAGGCATAAACCAGGCATATATAAACACACATAATGCAAATTAGGCAGATATTCAGCCAGCTGGATTTTGAAAACCAGGCATCAATTCAGTGAAAAAAACAGGCGTCCAAACTGTATGTTTCACAGACATTTACTACTATTAATTTTGATAAGTCATGATATGAAAGTATACCAATAAAACAAGGCTTATCACAGGATGTGACGTATGCCCCCAAAGCATATGTTTGTCAGAGGAAGGCAACACCATGTTAGTTACATGTTGGCAAAAATTACGCTTACTACAAGGACCATTACTACAAAAAGAGTTATGGTCCTTGTACTCTGCACTTCCTCTGAACATCCTCTATCAATATATGTGGTTTTATTTTAAATCAGTTCAATACTAATGGAGTTATGCACTGCACTAGAAAATTAACTGAAGGGCAATAACTCCATAAATATTGAAGAAAGAGTTATGGTCCTTGTACTTTGCATGTCCTCTATCAATATAATTGGTTTTATTTAAAATACTAATGGAGTTATGCCCTGCACAAAAAATAAACAAAGGGCAATTAATCCATAAATATTGAAGAAAGAGCTGTTATCCTTGTGCTCTGCAATTCCTCTCACTGTCCTCTATCATTATATGAAGTTTCATTTGAATCCCTTCAATACTAATATAGTTATGCTCCGCACAAGAAAACAAAAACTGTTTGTAAAACATGTATGCATCCCGACTTGCAACCTTTGTTCATCACAGATTAGTGTACTGTTTCTGAAAAATCTAAGCGGAGACATGTTAACCATTACCTTGATAGGAGTTGTCTTCTCTGCAAGAGCATTCTTCCTATCAAATTTGACGACTCGACCCAAGTATTCAGTAATTATAACTATGTAATGGGTCATCTACATTGTACCTACTTAGTTTGAGGACCATGTACCAATGGTTCATCTGTTATAAAGTGGAAATGTTGTTTTTTTTACAAGCCCCTGTGACCATAACCTTTGATCTCTTGATCTCAAAATCAATAGGGGTATTCCTTCCCTCAAGACTAACCAGCGTACTAATTTATATGATCCTAGGTTAAAGCGTTTTCTAAATATTGTGTGGAAACGGTTTCATGTTACAAGCCCCTGTGACCTTGACCTCTGACTGGTTGACCTCACAAAAGATAGGCTTCTTCCTTTCCTCCTGAGTAACCCACATACTAACTTGGATGATCGTAGGTCAAAGCGTTCTCTAGATAACTTGCGGAAACACAATGGTCTACGGACAGAACAGTTTTCATGTTACAAGCCCCTGTGACATTGACCTTTGACCTGTTGACCTGAAAATTGATAGGCATCTTCCTTTCCTCCCGAGTAACCAGCATACCAACTTATATGATCATAGGTCAAAGCGTTCTCTAGATATCGTGCGGAAATGAATTTCATGTTACAAGCCCCTGTGACCTCAACCTTTGACCTGTTGACCTCAAAATCAACAGGCGTCTTCCTTTCCTCCCAAGTAACCAGCATACCAACTTGAATGATCGTAGGTCAAAGCGTTCTCTAGATATCGTGCGGAAACAAAATGGTCTACAAACAGACCGACCGACCATCTGACCAACCGACGGAAAGGTGCAAATGCAAAGCAATATACCCCCACTGCTTCGAAGGGGGGAATAATTAATGCTTCACATAAGGAAATAAAACAAATGGCAATAACTCTGTAAATATTGAAGAAAGGTTGTGGTCCTTGTGCTCTGAGCTTCCTGTCATTGTCCTCTATCATAATATGAAGTTTCATTTGAATCCCTTCAATACTAATGGAGATATGCTCTGCACAAAACAATTAATGCTTCACATAAGAAAATAAAACAAAGGGCAATAATTCTGTAAGTATTGAAGAGTTGTGGTCCTTGTGCTCTGCACTTCCTCTCATTGTCCTCTATCATTATATGAAATTTAATTTGAATCCCTACAATACTAATGGAGTTATGCTCTGCAAATGAAAAATTAATGTTTCACGTAAGGAAATAAAACAAAGGGTAATAACTCCTTAAATATTGAAGAAATAGTTGTGGTCCTTGTGCTCTGAACTTCCTCTCATTGACCTCTATCATTATATGAAGTTTCATTTAAATCCCTTCAATACTAATGGAGTTATGCTCAACACAAGAAAATTAAACAAAGGGCGATAACTCTGTAAATATTGATCAAAGAGTTGAGGTCCTTGTACTGTGCACTTTCTCTCATGGTCCTCTATCATTATATGAAGTTTCATTTGAATCCCTTCAATACTACTGGAGATATGCTCCACACAAGAAAATTAATGCTTCACATTAGCAAATAAAACAAAGGACAATAACTCTGTTAATATTGAAGAAAGAGTTGTGGTCCTTGTACTCTGCACTTCCTCTCATTGTCCTCTATCATTATATGAAATTTAATTTGAATCCCTACAATACTAATGGAGTTATGCTCTGCAAATGAAAAATTAATGTTTCACGTAAGGAAATAAAACAAAGGGTAATAACTCCTTAAATATTGAAGAAATAGTTGTGGTCCTTGTGCTCTGAACTTCCTCTCATTGACCTCTATCATTATATGAAGTTTCATTTAAATCCCTTCAATACTAATGGAGTTATGCTCAACACAAGAAAATTAAACAAAGGGCGATAACTCTGTAAATATTGATCAAAGAGTTGAGGTCCTTGTACTGTGCACTTTCTCTCATGGTCCTCTATCATTATATGAAGTTTCATTTGAATCCCTTCAATACTACTGGAGATATGCTCCACACAAGAAAATTAATGCTTCACATTAGCAAATAAAACAAAGGACAATAACTCTGTTAATATTGAAGAAAGAGTTGTGGTCGTTGTACTCTGCACTTCCTCTCATTGTCCTCTATAATTTTATAAAGTTTCATTTGAATCCCGTTCAATGCTAATGGAGTTATGCTCCGCACAAGAAGCGTTATGGACAGAGGGACAGTCGGACGGACGTACGGACAATGCGATTACTATATGCCCCTGAAGTTCTCTTCGGGGGCATAATAATATTCAAACATCATCCTTCACAATGATTTTGATTTGTGTTACATGTATTACCGGTAGTACTTATTTTTAAAAAAGAAATATTTCACATTTTAAACTGCTTTATTTATTATGTCACAAGTTTTAATTGTTTTGTCTTCTTTTCTCGAGTTTTTTTATCATTTTAAATATTTATCACAAATAACTATTACTGATTATAGTGAAAAGGCATCCAACCATAAAGTGACGAAATAATACTACAAATTTTATGCTTAAAATTGACAAACCAAAACAAAGTTTCAAAATATAAAACAACAATTATTACACCTCATGTGACCACTCTGTGTAATTTGTCCGTAGAGCAAAAGTTATATGACAGTAGACTTCCCGAAAACCGTCGGTCCAATGGACAAGACCGGCAAATTTTGAGTGGGTCCGATATTTAGTTCCTAAGAATGGGTCCGACAGCTTTTTCAAGACTAATTTCTATATATTACTGGATAACAAAATATAAAGATCTGAACAATTGAATACAGCTCCGCTATATCACAATTTCCAATACATCGCAAATCGTCAGTGGATCACAATTTTTTTCATGTACTTATTTAATTTTTATTACCCCAACTGCCGTAAATAAATGGCGTTTGGTCTGGATTTTTGCGCCTTCATCGCTACTCTTTTCAGTTAAACTTGTGTTGTGCGACCAACTATAACCTGACCTGCGCAAAATCAAAGTGTAACAGTTTGACGTCACTAGCTTACATTGCGTGCCACCCATGACAAAGTCCTTTTACTGCAGTCGCTTAAATTAGCAGCCCAATAACAAACATGGTTACAAGTATGGGTCGTAAAAAGTAACTGAAAGTCAAAGACCTAAACGACAAGAATATTCTCGATACCGCGTATACATGTACACATACTTTAATGAATGTTTGGTCCCACAAATGTTATTTCTGTCCGGCAACTTTTGACAGGTGGTCAGACCAAATGTCAGACACTTTTTTTTAGCTTTCGAGAAGTCTGTCACAGTGTTTTATTTTTTCCTATCACCCTCGCGTGGAGCTAAAAATAGAACAGCGATTTTTTTTTTCAAAACAAAACAAAACTGAACGACTATGCAACTTTTACCTCCAAAGTGCTGACGTCAATCCACTGCATTTTACAATAAATATCCAGCTAAATGCATTTGCAATTCCTTTTTTTATCTACAAAGCTTAACATTTTATATTTCGATTTTTAACGTGAACCGTGCTAACCAGAAACGCTATGTGTTTTCGAAATCATCATGACTGGTCAGAACGTATCTTTAAATTCGTATTTTGTCTCCAAACCTGTATCTGATAATCAGTATTGGTGTCCAAAACAATTTTAGACATCACCGATGCATGGTTTCTTTAATTCTATATTTAAACACGACACAACATACCCTATGTAATATCAGTCCATTGAAAACTGGGTTGTGTCGTCACTGCACAATTTGTTTACAGATTATGTCACACATTTATCCGTTATGTGATCTGAATATCCATTAAACACTTTCCATCAACTGTACTGAATATTATTCCTTTTTGAATTGCACGATAACATTCGCCCATATTTTGCCCATGGTTATAACAGATTATATCTAATGCGCTTTAGAAACTTGATATTGATCATGCCATCTTTAAAACTGACACGCTCAATATCATGTTGGTAAACGGTTAAGGTCGTGTTTGCGAAGCATTGGAAAGTACGGTAAGCTGATTCAGCAATGTTTTAACTAGAAAACTATTGTATTGTGAAAGGTAATGTCAAGCCTCGGCTTACGTAGCATTTATTACAAGAGTCTACATTAAAGAAATGGTGAACAAATATCACAAAGCTTATCATTTCAAAGTGTTATACGGATTGTTCAGTGTAATAAAATAAATAACACATGGCTGAGAGGGTGATATAAATAATATCAACCCTTGAAAAGTCAAATCAACCTCGGCTATCGCCTCGGTTGATATAACATTTCTTGGGTTGATATTATTTTATATCACGTTGTATGAAAATGAAATAATACTTAAAAAATCAAGTTCTTCAGTATTCATTTATAAACGTCACAAACATTTGAAAATCCCTCCACTCAGAATCAGACTGAAAGTTTAATGAGGACATCATAAATGATGTCAAATATGATGCTTAAATAATACAGTGTGCTATGGTTTCCAAAGTCCAAAATGATGCCTGGTTTGAAAATTGACGCCTTTTATATGTTGTAACAGTACGCCTGTTGAGCAGTTAATTTGACATTTGCTGCTCATGTCCGGCTGGTTTTATAATATACAAGTAACTTGGAGAACCAGTTGGTTTCCATCTCAATGACGCTTGTTTTTCCATCTGGATGATGCCTTTTTATTATATACGGGTGAGCCCTGGAGAGTGTTAATGAAAAAAGCACTAGTTAGTGTTTTTGTTTGTTCAAGTTAATCAATTGTCAATGAGCTCATGTCCCACGGGACTATGATGACCATATAGTGTTATTTGTGTTCAACGAAATAGCATTTTTATTAGTGACTTTATATAATACCAGGGCACTCTCTTGCGATTGGGGGACTGGGACCAGCGCCATGGTTGTGGGGAGTTTCCCCTGAAACAGTACATTCTCTAGCAGGGGAAACAGGGTGATTTTAAAGAATGGTAAAGCATTTGTAATTTTTGGAATCTGACAGGTGCCGCACTAATAATGTATTTTTAGCCTAACATGGTCATAAACTCAGCGGGCGTCAGACGGTTTTCGCTGACTGACATGGGGAACGAGCCGTTTGAGCACCGGGCGGCGACCCGCCGATGATGGGAAGGAGCCCATGGGGTGAATATGTGAATTGGATGGTCGCCGCATAGATTGTAGATAACTGCAACTAAAATGTATTAAAAAAAACATAACATATTGCATAACTTGCTAGGGGCTGGGGCGAATATTGAGCTACTTTTTATATGGGCAACCTGCAAAGAGAATTTAATCCTCAATAATGTTTTATAAATATTTCTAAGATAACACTTTCATAATCATGCCTGAGCAATTTAAACTTACAAAATACACAAACTACTAACTATTTTTAAATACATCTACTGTCCTCAACTGTGTAAACTTGATTTGATATTCTGCTACAATGAAACGATTGTGTCATTTCGATTGGTCAATCAATTCTATTAATAAATACATTTGTCATCAGATTATTTGAAGCATATTTGAAAAGTTAAACATAGCAAGGTAGACATGGACGTCAGTACATGAATGCAGATTTACACATTTTTAAATCGGAATTAAACTAATGTATTAGGTAAATTTCGGAACATGTTAAACAGTTTAGGTGTTGTTTAAGTAAAGGGCATTGAATGATGGATAACATTATTGTGGCAAATAATGGACATTTATTATATTTTAAACTTTCAGCTTTCCACATGGCGATGCATGAGATGTTCAAGCGAATTTTGCCCAATCTAAAAATGTAGTGCTAAAAAGTAGCACTAAATTCGCGTTAAACATTACTGGTTGGCGAGTAATATCCGTGAACTAGCAGTATCCGTGATTTGTATATTAAAAGGTGTAAAAGCTCTCCATCATTGAATATTGAGTTTACACACATCACCTAGCAATTGTTCCAAACGCAGAATAAGTTAAAGTCTCCAAAACTTCATATTTTTCAAGTTCATGTTTTTACATTTTTGTAAATAAAGATCTCAAACAACTTAACTCCTCGCGGGGCATTCACACGCACGTCTTTGTGCATGCGCATTAATCTATAATTGGACCCCTATTTTTATCTTGTACTTCCCTATCTTCGGTTTACCAAGGTCGATCGCTAGGTTATTCACATAAAGCAGAAATTTTAGTATTTAAACACCACCATCCATTTATTCAACACGCATTCTTCGTGAAATGGATTTTCTTAAAAAAAAATCAATAATTGCAATCGCAAAATGTTTACTCAAAGAAAATATTAACAAAGAATTGCAATTTTTAAATGTTTACTAAATTATACGCTAGTTTCTTGACGATTTTGACAAAATTTCAATGCAGGGGAAGCGTCTACTTCGATAATAACATGGTTATCTCCCGTTTACAATCAGCAAATTGTTAAGTGGCGCCAAAGGGGTAATCAAAAGCCCATTTTCCGGCATCCACTTATGTTTGTAGTCGCATTATCACCGTTAATCTGGCATATAATTTAATCATATTACATCATTATGATGTAGGTAATATAATGTAGAATAGTATAGAGTGATAACAATCTTGAGGTTTGTAGCACAAAAATCACATTTTCAATTGAAAGGAAAAATCACAGATACTACTAGTTTTGTTGCTTCAAGTAATGCTTATTGATTACCACTTTGGAGCCCCTTATATGACGTCATGACAAGATATTTACATCCTTGTAAACAGAACGAGCCCAACTTTGTACTGCAGCACGTTTTTCTTTAAAAGTATCACTTACGCGATTGAAAATAAAGAAAACTACTAAAAAATCACGGATACTACTTGCCAACCAGTAGACTACGAGTGAATGTAAGTCGACCGGCCGCGGCCCGAAAAAACAATAGCCTGTTGCCTGTGCAGTGGCCCGACAAAACGAGGGCTGCCTGGTGCCTGTACTGCGGCCTTACAAAACGGGGACCGCCTGGTGCCTGTACAGGCACTGCCCTATAACCTGATGATAACTGTATAACGGACCATTTCCGGGTCCGTGACCGCAACAGGAAGGTGCCCCCACAGTCGCCGTTGAAATCGGACAATGTTTTTGAAGCAGAAAACGGCCACCGTACCCTGGCGGGCATCGTCCGACTTTGCACAATTTTTGGTAAAACTGACGCCGTCGGACGGCATTTCTTTATTTGTGAATGGTGAATAAGCAATCAGCCACTAAACAAATCACTCACCTGAATATCGACAATGACTGAGGCATGTATCTCCAAACAGTTGAGGTCTGTGATAGACTAAACGATAGATCTAGAATGTTTTGGAAGAGACCTGTGAAAACCAATAACTGTACTGTAGATCTAATTTTAAACCGATATAATTTTTGAAGTGGGATCCCATCGGGCGCAGGCAAAACAGAACAATCGAATTACATTCAAACCGGCCACAAGTTAAACCGGCCGCAAGTTAACTCGGTGGGTATAAAACGCAGTTTTTTATGTACCCGTCGCGCGCCACCCCTAAAACTGCTGGACTGCTAATTTGAAACGAATTTTTGGATTTAAAATAGTACCTCCTGCGCGAGGGAACCTACGCCCTCGTGCGGAAGTTGCTTTGCCTCCCCTTCCTGCCAGCGGAGCACATCGAGAAGGTCTTTGTTGCGCTGGAGGATATCAGCCCTGCCCACCTTCAATCACTGTTTTACTACATCAGGACCATTTGGATGAGATCGACCACATGGCCTGTGGCATCGTGGCGCATCTTCGGCTAGTCAGCCCGCACTAATAACGACGTTGATTGTATGCCAACAATTATGTATTTATTAAATAATTAAGCAGTTCAAATAAAAACATTTACAATAATTGATATTAAATCCGGCCGCGATGACAATTTATAATGAATATATTCCAGGTTGACCAGTAAGCACCTCAACGTCAAGGCCGGAGTCGCGTCGCCGTTCTACTGTCTGTTGACTCTACTCTACAAGGAGGCAAGAGAGGCTGAAGGACAGATCCGTCTCGTCAGCGAGATGTCCTTGCAGCGGACGCAGCGCCGGATCTACCGGTCCATGCAGTCTCAGGTCTTCTCAGCCTGGGACCAGTACAGAGATGGCGTTCTGTCAGCTACTGCCCTGCTTAAGAAGGTCTCCACGGTCTACAGACCAAGACTGACGATGACGGACGAAAACGACGACGACGATTGATAACATGGCCGACGATGATGCCGACAAGCTTCATGAGATGATGACGACAACTTGCACGTGTCCATATTTTTGTTTCATTTTTATGCATATGTTGGTGTTAAATTTAATATTATTCCATTTCAGGCGTGTGTAAACAATGATGGTGGTGGTATTTATTGTGTGTGTCTTTCATGTTGTTATTTATTATTTATGTACAAAATACTTATGAGAATAATAAAAACTTATAAAAATAAAACTGGAAATGTATCCCTGTCTTTTTGTAATTTGGGGCCGGTTTTGTCCTTATGCAATCACATGTGGGGCCGGTTTTGCCTTTTTGGGGCCGTTTAGACTGGGGCCGGTTTTGCCATAAACCGGACCATACATATAGATATAAGGGCATTTATAAGAATGGTAAAAACTGGATAAATATGCTAAAAAAATTTCACTCGCTTCGCTCGCTCAGTTTTGTAAAAGATACACATTAACTTCATTTAACTTCAGTAAAACATACCCGACCTAGCCCGCCCCCTACGAGTTACCTTAGTGCTGGCGCAAAAGTTTAGCAAAAAGGTTTAACTATAGACAATGGGTATATACATTTATTTGTGGATGATATTGTTTTCTTTTATTAATTAAAATATTATATAAAGATGTCAGATGCAATAGACCGTTGGCACAGGATACCACATTAACGCCATTAAAATATGACTTTAAGTCGAAATTCAAGTCAAATAAATGACTACTTTCGAGTTTATACATTTTTGTCTCCGTGAATAGTTTTGTTCCCAAAAATCGAATTCGACGATCTTTTTGTTTAAGTTTAGATTAGAAATCACATCAATTTCCATATTGTTTCATACATTTATAAGAAAGATATAACGACGGTGTTAAAGAGGAGGGGTGTCCACATCGTTTGCTCCAATTCCTGGCCATTTCATATTTTTCACCATAATATTATGTCAGCAAAATTGACACAAAGTCGGCACTACTTGCCTTATTAGTTCACAACGCATTCATACGAGTATCCTATACAATATTTCGTGTAAAAATCATGTTCGTCTGTCTGTCCGTTAGTTCGTTTCGATGAAAAACAAAATACAATGCATAGCACATTTGAAGACAATTGATGAGCATGGTTGTGAACGTGTGAGTTATTTAATGACATTTCACTTCGAAAAGAGAAAATTTCACGGTAAATGAATAATACAAATAATTATCGACGTGTGTGTGTGTGCATGTGCCTTTGTGAGTGTGTGAGTGTGAGTGTGAGTGTGTGTGTGTGTGTGTGTGTGTGTGTGTGTGTGTGTGTGTGTGTGTGTGTGTGTGTGTGTGTGTGCGTGCGTGCGTGCGTGCGTGCGTGCGTGCGTGCGTGCGTGCGTGCGTGCGTGCGTGCGTGCGTGCGTGTGTGTGTTTGTGTGTGTGAATTTAGTCAGCTACGAATTTTACATGTTTAAAAATGTTCCTGATATATATAACATATATAACATTTAATGTCAATACGTTTTTAGTGGACAGGCACATCAAACAAAGGCAATTTCCTGCAAAACAGGTGCATGAAATACAGATGAACCAACATGTCTTCCAAACATAATACCGTGCAGTATTAATTTATTAAGTGAAACAAAGTACATTTGATGTTGTTGTTAATGATGATGATGATGATGATAATGATGATGATGATGATGTGCACAGATTTATTATATATCTTTGGTACGGATCTGTAGTGGATCACTGCAGACCAACAGACAAAATAAAGGGGTTATAGCTGCAAGATCAAAGGTTTACGCCCCCACCCCCTAATCCGAAATCCTGCAACCGCCACTGGATGGTGGTGGGTACTGAGAATGCACTGTGATATTTATTTCTTGTTATAATTACGTAATTGTAATTAACACGGTACTGCATATAGTAAACAAGAAACATGGAAATTCCTCGAAACCATTTTTTCGAACGAAACGCATTAAAACAGCACAAAAATAAAATTTTTATTAACGGTGACCTTGACTTTGACTCCACCAACCTCATATGCAATCCCACGCGAGGTCTAGATATAAAGTATCTACATATGAAGTTTCATTAAAATATCTCTAAAGCTATTGAGCGGAAACTGTTTGTGTATTTTAAGTAACAGTGACCTTGACCCCACCCACCCCATATGCAATCCCAAGCGAGGTCTCGGTATAAGGTATCTATGAATTAAATTTCATTAAATTATTCAATGCATTCTCAAGTTATTGGGTGAAAACAGTTTTTCTAGTTTTAGTAACAGTGACCGTGACCTTGACCCCACCCACCCAACATAAAATCCCATGCAAGGTCTTGCTATAAGGTATCTATGTATTAAGTTTCATTAAAATGTCTCAATGCGTTCTCAACATATTGAGCGGAAAGCGTTTTTATATTTTAGTAATAGTGACCTTGACCTCACACACCCAATATGCAATGCCTAGCGATGTCTCTATATAAGGTAATCCACATATGAAGTTTCATTATAATATCTCAATGTCTTCTCAAGCTCTAGAGCGGAATATGTTTGTCTATTTTAGTAAAGGTGACCTTGATCCTGATACCACCAACCCACCCCCTATGCAATCCCAATCGAGGTCCAGATATAAGATATGTATGTATGAAGTTTCATTAAAATATCTCAATGTGTTCTCAAGCTATTCAGCGGAAACCGTTTTTTTTTATTTTTAATAACGGTGAACTCGACTTTCTTCTCACCCACCCTATAAGCAGTCCCACACGAGGTCTCGATATAAGGTATATATGTATGAAGTTTCATTAAAATATCTCAATGTGTTCTTAAGTTATTGAGCGGAAAGCGTTTTTTTTTATTTTTAATAATGGTGGCCTTGACCCCACCAACCTTATACGCAATCCCAAGCGAGGTCTTGATATAAGGTATCTATGTATGAAGTTTCGTTGAAATATCTGATTTCTTTCTCAAGTTATTGATGGGAATCTGTTTTTATATTTTAATAACAGTGACATTGACCCCACTCACCCCATACGCAATCCATGCGAGGTCTCAATATAAGGTATCTATGTAGTTCAAGTTTCATTAACATATCTCAATGCGTACTTAAGTTATTGAGCTGAAACCGTTTTACTATTTTTAGAAACAGTGACCTTGACATTGACCCCACCCACCCCATATGCGATCCCAAGCGAGGTCTCGATATAAGGTATCTATGTATGAAGTTTCATTACAATAGCTCAATCCGTTCTCGAGTTAGAGAGCGGAAACGAAAAGTTGACGCCGCCTCTACACAGACAGCGTTTTAAACAACTGTGCTATTCTTACATGAGACAATACAAGTGCATACAGTGGTATTATCAGTTTCAGTGTTGCAACATTGTCTTGCATGGGACATTTTACTGTCACCCGATAGACTGTTGGCGGAAGCCAACAGGATTTAGTAGTTGTATTCAGAAATCGGTCTTGAGGGAACTACTTTTTTACTTTGCAGGCTACAAGTCAGTAAAATCATACATTACTGCGCTTCGCTCGCTGGGCAGTGAGGCTTCCAGTTATCGATGCTACTTATTATGAATAGATGACAAGAAAATAGAGATGGCACAACTATTCGAATATTCGATTGAATGATTGCCATTCGAATAGTTAAACGCTATATTTGCAAATTTGTATTGCTTTTTAAAAACCAATACTTTCCTAATTGCAGAAAGTATTTTTCTGTCAACATAAAGGCAGTATTTCACCAATAGATATTTAATACCGTGTTTTCAATAGTATGGACCCTTGCCACTTGTCAGACTAAAAGATATTGAATATACGGGTCGGTGTCAGCCGCGTATCGTCTAGTCGTCAGTAATGCGTACGCAATTACACAAGACAGTGGAAAAAAAAACACTATTAATTGTAATTGCAACTCGCGTTTAGACTTGTGAAAGAAGTAACAACAAATAAATGACAGAAGTGCGATCACAAATTTTAGCAGTCATTATAGCTGAGAAACTTCGCTCAAATTTGCTGATAAACTACGGATTACCGGAGCGTTTTTAAATTGATAAAAATTCGTGTTTTATTAAAACTATTTGATTAGAAGAACAATTAAAATGGGTACTGCAGTTGTTTATGTTTTTATACTGTTCAATTAATACATTAAATAGAAAGCGCAATTGTTGATGAAAATATGACGGTATGACTAATCGGAACTAAAATGTCATACCAAAAATAATTATTATGTCTCCTGGGCCACAAAGTTCAAAATAGATAATACGAATATTCGAAATATTCGAATATTAGATTGAATGAAAAGCGAATATTCGAAAACCGATTTTGGTATTCAATGCCATCCCTAAAAGAAATAGATCCGACTTAAACAGTAATTAACAATAATAAGCGGAGCAATCGTAACCACTCAATTGACGATTGCTTTTTGTTTTTGAATTACCGGTATGCATAAGAATTGTGAAAACGCACTGTACTTCTAAAGTGAGTTTTGAATTTATGTTACTAATTTTGTTATATTTAACTAAATAGGTATTTACCGAGCACAGATCTTGTGATGAAAAGCACTGAACATTGATTCGAACTTATTTTCCTCCCACGAATTACAAATAAAAATGAATGTCGTAGATAACTAGCATTGAATTAGACGCGCGTTATATAACTTTTAATTTGCAAAAGACATGTGGTGGCCTGGATCTTCATCTTCAATTAGGTCAAATACCAACTAATACCAATATATTTAAGTAGAGTGTATATTTCAGATTTTCGATATTTGTTTTGTATAAATGATATACCAGACAGGTAACTTACTGCAATAAATGATCCTTACGATAAAATATTCTCAATATTCATTTTCTTTTACATATAGTTTCTTGACGATTTTGACAAAATTTCAATGCGGGGGAAGCGTCTACTTCGATAATAACATGGTTATCTCCCGTTTACAATCAGCAAATTGTTAAGTGGCGCCAAAGGGGTAATCAAAAGCCCATTTTCCGGCATCCACTTATGTTTGTAGTCGCATTATCACCGTTAATCTGGCATATAATTTAATCATATTACATCATTATGATGTAGGTAATATAATGTAGAATAGTATAGAGTGATAACAATCTTGAGGTTTGTAGCACAAAAATCACATTTTCAATTGAAAGGAAAAATCACAGATACTACTAGTTTTGTTGCTTCAAGTAATGCTTATTGATTACCACTTTGGAGCCCCTTATATGACGTCATGACAAGATATTTACATCCTTGTAAACAGAACGAGCCCAACTTTGTACTGCAACACGCTTTTCTTTAAAAGTATCACTTACGCGATTGAAAATAAAGAAAACTACTAAAAAATCACGGATACTACTTGCCAACCAGTAGACTACGAGTGAATGTAAGTCGACCGGCCGCGGCCCGAAAAAACAATAGCCTGTTGCCTGTGCAGTGGCCCGACAAAACGGGGGCTGCCTGGTGCCTGTACTGCGGCCTATAACCTGATGATAACTGTATAACGGACCATTTCCGGGTCCGTGACCGCAACAGGAAGGTGCCCCCACAGTCGCCGTTGAAATCGGACAATGTTTTTGAAGCAGAAAACGGCCACCGTACCCTGGCGGGCATCGTCCGACTTTGCACATTTTTTGGTAAAACTGACGCCGTCGGACGGCATTTCTTTATTTGTGAATGGTGAATAAGCAATCAGCCACTAAACAAATCACTCACCTGAATATCGACAATGACTGAGGCATGTATCTCCAAACAGTTGAGGTCTGTGATAGACTAAACGATAGATCTAAAATGTTTTGGAAGAGACCTGTGAAAACCAATAACTGTACTGTAGATCTAATTTTAAACCGATATAATTTTTGAAGTGGGATCCCATCGGGCGCAGGCAAAACAGAACAATCGAATTACATTCAAACCGGCCACAAGTTAAATCGGCCGCAAGTTAAATCGGTGGGTATAAAACGCAGTTTTTTTATGCACCCGGCGCGCTTCACCCCTAAAACTGCTGGACTGCTAATTTAAAACGAATTTTTGGATTTAAAATAGTACCTCCAGCGCGAGGGAACCTACGCCCTCGTGCGGAAGTTGCTTTGCCTCCCCTTCCTGCCAGCGGAGCACATCGAGAAGGTCTTTGTTGCGCTAGAGGATATCAGCCCTGCCCACCTTCAATCACTGTTTTACTACATCAGGACCATTTGGATGAGATCGACCACATGGCCTGTGGCATCGTGGCGCATCTTCGGCTAGTCAGCCCGCACTAATAACGACGTTGATTGTATGCCAACAATTATGTATTTATTAAATAATTAAGCAGTTCAAATAAAAACATTTACAATAATTGATATTAAATCCGGCCGCGATGACAATTTATAATGAATATATTCCAGGTTGGCCAATAAGCACCTCAACGTCAAGGCCGGAGTCGCGTCGCCGTTCTACTGTCTGTTGACTCTACTCTACAAGGAGGCAAGAGAGGCTGAAGGACAGATCCGTCTCGTCAGCGAGATGTCCTTGCAGTGGACGCAGCGCCGGATCTACCGGTCCATGCAGTCTCAGGTCTTCTCAGCCTGGGACCAGTACAGAGATGGCGTTCTGTCAGCTACTGCCCTGCTTAAGAAGGTCTCCACGGTCTACAGACCAAGACTGACGATGACGGACGAAAGCGACGACGACGATTGATAACATGGCCGACGATGATGCCGACAAGCTTCATGAGATGATGACGACAACTTGCACGTGTCCATATTTTTGTTTCATTTTTATGCATATGTTGGTGTTAAATTTAATATTATTCCATTTCAGGCGTGTGTAAACAATGATGGTGGTGGTATTTATTGTGTGTGTCTTTCATGTTGTTATTTATTATTTATGTACAAAATACTTATGAGAATAATAAAAACTTATAAAAATAAAACTGGAAATGTATCCCTGTCTTTTTGTAATTTGGGGCCGGTTTTGTCCTTATGCAATCACATGTGGGGCCGGTTTTGCCTTTTTGGGGCCGTTTAGACTGGGGCCGGTTTTGCCATAAACCGGACCATACATATAGATATAAGGGCATTTATAGAATGGTAAAAACTGGATAAATATGCTAAAAAAATTTCACTCGCTTCGCTCGCTCAGTTTTGTAAAAGATACACATTAACTTCATTTAACTTCAGTAAAACATACCCGACCTAGCCCGCCCCCTACGATTTACATTAGTGCTGGCGCAAAAGTTTAGCAAAAAGGTTTAACTATAGACAATGGGTATATACATTTATTTGTGGATGATATTGTTTTCTTTTATTAATTAAAATATTATATAAAGATGTCAGATGCAATAGACCGTTGGCACAGGATACCACATTAACGCCATTAAAATATGACTTTAAGTCGAAATTCAAGTCAAATAAATGACTACTTTCGAGTTTATACATTTTTGTCTCCGTGAATAGTTTTGTTCCCAAAAATCGAATTCGACGATCTTTTTGTTTAAGTTTAGATTAGAAATCACATCAATTTCCATATTGTTTCATACATTTATAAGAAAGATATAACGACGGTGTTAAAGAGGAGGGGTGTCCACATCGTTTGCTCCAATTCCTGGCCATTTCATATTTTTCACCATAATATTATGTCAGCAAAATTGACACAAAGTCGGCACTACTTGCCTTATTAGTTCACAACGCATTCATACGAGTATCCTATACAATATTTCGTGTAAAAATCATGTTCGTCTGTCTGTCCGTTAGTTCGTTTCGATGAAAAACAAAATACAATGCATAGCACATTTGAAGACAATTGATGAGCATGGCTGTGAACGTGTGAGTTATTTAATGACATTTCACTTCGAAAAGAGAAAATTGCACGGTAAATGAATAATACAAATAATTATCGATGTGTGTGTGTGTGCATGTGCCTTTGTGAGTGTGTGAGTGTGAGTGTGTGTGTGTGTGTGAGTGTGTGTGTGTGTGTGTGTGAGTGTGTGTGTGTGTGTGTGTGTGTGTGTGTGTGTGTGTGTGTGTGTGTGTGTGTGTGTGTGTGTGTGTGTGTGTGTGTGTGTGTGTGTGTGTGTGTGTGTGTGTGTGTGTGTGTGTGTGTGTGTGTGTGTGTGTGTGTGTGTGTGTGTGTGTGTGCGTGCGTGCGTGCGTGCGTGCGTGCGTGCGTGCGTGCGTGCGTGCGTGCGTGCGTGCGTGCGTGCGTGCGTGCGTGCGTGCGTGCGTGCGTGCGTGCGTGCGTGCGTGCGTGCGTGCGTGCGTGCGTGCGTGCGTGCGTGCGTGCGTGCGTGCGTGCGTGCGTGCGTGTTTGTGTTTGTGTTTGTGTGTGTGAATTTAGTCAGCTACGAATTTTACATGTTTTAAAATGTTCCTGATATATATAACATTTAATGTCAATACGTTTTTAGTGGACAGGCACATCAAACAAGGGCAATTTCCTGCAAAACAGGTGCATGAAATACAGATGAACCAACATGTCTTCCAAACATAATACCGTGCAGTATTAATTTATTAAGTGAAACAAAGTACATTTGATGTTGTTGTTAATGATGATGATGATGATGATAATGATGATGATGATGATGTGCACAGATTTATTATATATCTTTGGTACGGAGCTGTAGTGGATCACTGCAGACCAACAGACAAAATAAAGGGGTTATAGCTGCAAGATCAAAGGTTTACACCCCCACCCCCTAACCCCAAATCCTGCAACCGCCACTGGATGGTGGTGGGTACTGAGAATGTACTGTGATATTTATTTCTTGTTAGAATGACGTAATTGTAATTAACACGGTACTGCATATAGTAAACAAGAAACATGGAAATTCCTCGAAACCATTTTTTCGAACGAAACGCATTAAAATTAGCACAAAAATAAATTTTTTAGTAACGGTGACCTTGACTTTGACTCCACCAACCTCATATGCAATCCCACGCGAGGTCTAGATATAAGGTATCTACATATGAAGTTTCATTAAAATATCTCTAAAGCTATTAAGCGGAAACTGTTTGTGTATTTTAAGTAACAGTGACCTTGACCCCACCCACCCCATATGCAATCCCAAGCGAGGTCTCGATATAAGGTATCTATGAATTAAATTTCATTAAATTATTCAATGCATTCTCAAGTTATTGAGTGAAAACAGTTTTTCTAGTTTTAGTAACAGTGACCGTGACCTTGACCCCACCCACCTAACATAAAATCCCATGCAAGGTCTTGCTATAAGGTATCTATGTATTAAGTTTCATTAAAATGTCTCAATGCGTTCTCAAAATATTGAGCGGAAAGCGTTTTTATATTTTAGTAACAGTGACCTTGACCTCACACACCCAATATGCAATGCCAAGCGATGTCTCTATATAAGGTAATCCACATATGAAGTTTCATTATAATATCTCAATGTCTTCTCAAGCTCTAGAGCGGAATATGTTTGTCTATTTTAGTAAAGGTCACCTTGACCCTGATACCACCAACCCACCCCCTATGCAATCCCAATCGAGGTCCAGATATAAGATATGTATGTATGAAGTTTCATTAAAATATCTCAATGTGTTCTCAAGCTATGGAGCGGAAACGGTTTATTTTTTATTTTTAATAACGGTGAACTCGACTTTCTTCTCACCCACCCTATAAGCAGTCCCACACGAGGTCTCGATATAAGGTATATATGTATGAAGTTTCATTAAAATATCTCAATGTATTCTTAAGTTATTTAGCGGAAAGCGTTTTTTTTTATTTTTAATAATGGTGACCTTGACCCCACCAACCTTATACGCAATCCCAAACGAGGTCTTGATATAAGGTATCTATGTATGAAGTTTCGTTGAAATATCTGATTTCTTTCTCAAGTTATTGATGGGAATCTGTTTTTATATTTTAGTAACAGTGACATTGACCCCACTCACCCCATACGCAATCCATGCGAGGTCTCAATATAAGGTATCTATGTAGTTCAAGTTTCATTAACATATCTCAATGCGTACTTAAGTTATTGAGATGACACCGTTTTACTATTTTTAGTAACAGTGACTTTGACATTGACCCCACCCACCCCATATGCGATCCCAAGCGAGGTCTCGATATAAGGTATCTATGTATGAAGTTTCATTACAATAGCTCAATCCGTTCTCGAGTTAGAGAGCGGAAACGAAAAGTTGACGCCGCCTCTACACTGACAGCGTTTTAAACAACTGTGCTATTCTTACATGAGACAATACAAGTGCATACAGTGGTATTATCAGTTTCAGTGTGGCAACATTGTCTTGCATGGGACATTTTACTGTCACCCGATAGACTGTTGGCGGAAGCCAACAGGATTTAGTAGTTGTATTCAGAAATCGGTCTTGAGGGAACTACTTCTTTACTTTGCAGGCTACAAGTCAGTAAAATCATACATTACTGCGCTTCGCTCGCTGAGCAGTGAGGCTTCCAGTTATCGATGCTACTTATTATGAATAGATAACAAGAAAATAGAGATGGCACAACTATTCGAATATTCGATTGAATGATTGCCATTCGAATAGTTAAACGCTATATTTGCAAATTTGTATTGCTTTTTAAAAACCAATACTTTCCTAATTGCAGAAAGTATTTTTCTGTCAACATAAAGGCAGTATTTGACCAATAGATATTTAATACCGTGTTTTCAATAGTATGGACCCTTGCCACTTGTCAGACTAAAAGATATTGAATATACGGGTCGGTGTCAGCCGCGTATCGTCTAGTCGCCAGTAATGCGTACGCAATTACACAAGACAGTAGAAAAAAAACATAGCTATTAATTGTAATTGCAACTCGCGTTTAGACTTGTGAAAGAAGTAACAACAAATAAATGACAGAAGTGCGATCACAAATTTTAGCAGTCATTATAGCTGAGAAACTTCGCTCAAATTTGCTGATAAACTACGGATTATCGGAGCGTTTTTAAATTGATAAAAATTCGTGTTTTATTAAAACTATTTGATTAGAAGAACAATTAAAATGGGTACTGCAGTTGTTTATGTTTTTATACTGTTCAATTAATACATTAAATAGAAAGCGCAATTTGTTGATGAAAATATGACGGTATGACTAATCGGAACTAAAATGTCATACCAAAAATAATTATTATGTCTCCTGGGCCACAAAGTTCAAAATAGATAATACGAATATTCGAAATATTCGAATATTCGATTGAATGAAAAGCGAATATTCGAAAACCGATTTTGGTATTCAATGCCATCCCTAAAAGAAATAGATCCGACTTAAACAGTAATTAACAATAATAAGCGGAGCAATCGTAACCACTCAATTGACGATTGCTTTTTGTTTTTGAATTACCGGTATGCATAAGAATTGTGAAAACGCACTGTACTTCTAAAGTGAGTTTTGAATTTATGTTACTAATTTTGTTATATTTAACTAAATAGGTATTTACCGAGCACAGATCTTGTGATGAAAAGCATTGCCCGTTGTACTCTGTTTGCTTTTGAAATAGTTTGCACACAAATATTTTCCTCCCACGAATTACAAATAAAAATGAATGTCGTAGATAATTGAATTAGACGCGCGTTATATAACTTCTAATTTGCAAAAGACATGTGGTGGCCTGGATCTCCATCTTCAATTAGGTAAAATACCAACTAATTACCAATATATTTAAGTAGAGTGTATATTTCAGATTTTCGATATTTGTTTTGTATAAATGATATACCAGACAGGTAACTTACTGCAATAAATGATCCTTACGATAAAATATTCTCAATATTCATTTTCTTTTACATATAGTTTCTTGTCTCGCCAACAGTCGTTCAACGCTGTCAGCGTTTTGATATTTGTTTTGTATAAATGATATACCAGACAGGTAACTTACTGCAATAAATGATCCTTACGATAAAATATTCTCAATATTCATTTTCTTTTACATATAGTTTCTTGTCTCGCCAACAGTCGTTCAACGCTGTCAGCGTTTTGATTAATAATTATTTTCGTTGTACATTTAGTATGTAGATGAAATTATGCAAGAAAAAATATGCCAATAACTGCACTAAAACATACAGCATGACAACAAGAGGCGTTTGTATTATAGAAAATAATATTTACCCTCGTGTAAGTACTATATGTGCTCTCAATGACAGTTAAAAAGTCCAACAAATACACAAAACTGTACCTAGCATGTGGTTAACATAGTCCACTTGAAGGAATGTAAACACGCTTTCACTGAAGAGCACACGTGCTATCCTTGAGAAACACTTTTCTGTTACATGCGTCAGCCCCCACTGAGTGTGGCGCGCTGATAATTTAAACTGCTTCTAATTGGATAGTATTACTCGGATCATAATATTGTTTTTGTAATTTGTTAGTAGCATACATAGCGTTATACTGACGACTGATATAGAAGTTAAAGAGTAAATACTGGCGGCAAATTGACCTGTTCATTTAATGTAGATAATGCAAAAATGTCTCAGCATTATATGTATATATTTTTATGCATTGTTATTGAACATTACATGCTGCCTTTGTGCAATGATAAAAAAGGATTAACTTTCTACACTTAAAGTCGGTCGCACAATTGTTTTGTACTAATTTTGAAATTAATTGCTAAGAGATCGGAAAATATTCTGATATCATAATAAGCATAGAGAAAATGCAAACAAGAAATAGGAATTTATTGAATTATTATAACATAAAAGGGTGAATAAGAGCAAAATTAATTAAGTTTGTTTCAAACACGGTTGCTTTTCGGGAATCGACCACAAATACATAAATATGACAATGTCAACCTGAAAACAAATTAAGAGAATTAGAGGGTGAACAACAGAACACATTTAATAAAACAACCCAAACTATTGTTAATCAGGAATAAGTCAAACAATGATTATCAGCTTATGACTTGTAAACATATGTTGATAGGTTAAGGAAATTATTTACACAGAGTGATATACTGAAAACCATTAATAATCGTGTGGCACTAATCTTCGTGGATTTCGAGGACGGAACGAACCATGAATTTAAGTTTCCAACGAATAATTATTCGGCTAGCTTTATTTTGGCCGAATTTCCGTCTAAGATGTAGTTTTCTAGTACGTATACCTACATGAAATCAATGTAAATATAATGTTTATAGAAATTAAATGAAGTATAAGAGTTTGTTTATGATAAATACATTACCTTTAACATGATTCATTTATATCACAAATGAATCAGTTTAATATCCGGTTTATTTTGTGTGTGACAAGTAGCCCCTATCTAATCTGCATACACTCCAAACGAGACTCTGGTGTAATATACTGTGTACCTTATTGACAATTGACATATCTGATTTATCTGCCTATGCAGTAACGCTGTATATACATTGCTATCTTCATTCAGATAGACTAGTAAAGATCTATGTGCATAGTAAACACTCTCCATGCAAAAAGCGTGGACCACAAGTGCATGAAAGATAGTGTTAGCCGCTTAACATATTTGGAAACATCAAAGCATGCGGACTATTTTTATTACATTGTCTTAAAATCACTATGTATTGTTTAATGTTTATTGTCGTTATAAGCCTATGTACATTTGTCTGCAATAAACATCTTGAACTTTGTTGCCTTCTGTATTATTATTAAAAAGACACCAAATACTGACAGGATGTGTTTATACATTAATCATATTTTGATCAGATCAAAATAAATTTTAATTTATATTCAAAAGAAACATTATGAATGAACTTTTGCATGAAAAAAAGTGTTTTAAAATTTTAATGATATAATCTTTATTGCCAACAAACATGGTAAAGCACAGTTTTCGAACAAAATTGATAAAACATAAAGCATTTTAGAAAAAACTTTCATAGCAATTCTGCGTCCGTTAAATTAACTAATATTCCCACCTCCGTTAATTGGCACTTAGTAAGGTTTAATTTACTACAGTTTGGTCATAATTGCTATTGATTGCAACTAATTGGTAACTGGCTTCGTTTTTTTAAAAGCTTGTTAAGGGTCAAACATGTTAACCTGTTTATTTAGGCCCATTGTTTTTTTAATTGGCACATTTGTAGTCGGACCCTACCTCCCACAGTGACCTGCCGTGTTTATTTCATAACAAGGGTCAATGGCTTAATTGACAGGTCAATAATAGGGCCCACTTACCGCGGGGACTCCATTTATGATCGTAAGGTGTTACAAACAGAAACAGCAATACGATTTACACATTTCTTGATGGGTTCTTTTAACGGCAACCTATCAGAAGCCTTCATCTCAGAAATTGGTGTCCGGCAAGGAGAAAATTTATCACCGTTACTCTTTTCCTTGTACCTGAATGACCTTCAAACACATATGCATTATAATGGCTCGGTTGGCATAGAACTAACAGATCCCCTAACTCTTTCTCTGTGGCTTAAACTTCTTGTCCTACTCTATGCTGACGACTCGGTGATTCTATCAGACTCTAAATCAGATTTTCAAAACAGTCTAGACATCTTTCATAATTATTGTGTCAACTGGCATCTAAAGATAAATCTAAACAAAACAAAAATTGTAGTATTCGGTGCAAGACAACTACAAAATTTTAATTTTAAATTAGGCAACAATCCTGTAGAAATCACAGATCGTTACCACTACCTCGGTATAACTCTATCCAGCAATGGGTCTTTCCTTAATGCGAGAAAACATATAGCTGAGCAAGCAACCAAAGCAATGCATCTTCTATACATACGTGCCAACAACGCAAATCTACCAATTGACCTCACTCTAAAACTATTTGATCACACTGTACTACCAATTTTAACCTATGGTTCTGAAATATTTGGCTACGAAAACATAGATATACTGGAAAAAGTCCATAACAACTTTCTCAGAAAAATCACCAATGCTCGAAAATCAACACCAATAGCTTTTTTATATGGCGAACTTGGCCGACACCCCATAGCATTAAACATCAAATGCCGAATGATCTCATACTGGAATAGACTTCTAATAGGCAAAGACCAGAAATTATCACTACAAATTTACAAATATATGATGAACTTGCCAAACTCAGACTTTAAATGGGCTAACAAAATAAATGAAATTCTTACCTCAGTAAACCTAAGTCATTTATGGAACAACCAATTCCAAATAACCCAAAACAATATACATCGCCAAGCCAAAACCGAATTACTAACACAATTTAAAATTCAATGGCACATTCAACTACAACAAAGTCATAAAGGACAAACATATACAAGTTTTAAAACAGCCCCAATATTTGAAGGCTACCTTACAAAACTAACAAAATATGAATCTAATTACCTTTTTAAATTCAGAACTGCTAATCACTGGTTTCCAGTCGAGACAGGTCGATATGACGGAACACCCTTTGATCAGAGAACATGTAGACTCTGTAACTCTGGTCAAGTTGGCTCCGAACATCACTATCTGCTTCACTGTGATTTCTTTAAAACTGAAAGAGAACGTTTCTTAGGGCATAACCTTCAGGAAGCTACCCTTAACACAATTCTATCATCTGATTCGCTTCAACTATTAAAAGATACAAGCAAATTTATTGGTTTTATTTTCAGCAAGTTTAAGCCGTAGTTGTTTTTACAACAGCTTTATTTGCTAAAACGTTCTCATTAATATACTGCTTCTGACTGCAAATGTCCCAGCTGTATACTGTAAATGCCACCATTTACCAATAGCAGTCTGTAAACAGCTATTTATTTAATAGTCAATAATTCATGTTTACCAATAGCAATCTGTAAACAGCTATTCATTTAATAGTCAAATAATTCATGTTTGCATTTATTTATTTAGATTCTGTGCTTTACTGTATTTAGACGGCCAATGCCACCAGCTACCAATGACATTCCTAACAACCTTTGCTTATACTCAGTCTTCCTTTATCATAAATCAATCTCGGTTTGTATCAAATTATGTGATTATGCGATCCTTTAACATCTGTGTAACCCATATTCTCAAGCACTCATCTCGACATAAATGTCATTTAATTTTTTTTTTACTTAACCAGTTGTTTATATAACAAAAGTTAACAACATATCATCTAAAATGTACCTTTGCCTTATCGCTATTGTTAAATGTACATATACTAGAATGCAAAATATTACCAACTTATTTTTTTTTAATGCATTTTTGTACCATAAATAAATGTGCCAGTAAGATGATGATGATTATAGACGCGATCACGACTATTTACGATCGCCCTTTTTTCTTTTATTATGCGTACGATTACTATGATGTTATGTTGATAACAATATTATTATTATTATTATCACTATTATTATTAGTAGTATTAGTTTTAGTATTTGTATTAGTATTATCACTTGTTATTGTAAATACCCCCCTTATATATCGATCATTATAACGCTTTATCGAACGAAAGAATTATTGGAAGTCAATAATTCATTAAATAGTTAGCTTTGTTATATTGCCCTTATTGTATATGTATATACTTGGGTGAAAATAAACGTGTTGTTCTGTTAAAAAAAAAAAAAAAAAAAAATTAATAAAATTGAAAATCCACGAATTTAAGTGCCCACGAAATCGTCATTGTTAAAAAAAAACAACGTAATTTCATGCCGACGAAAATAAATGGTATTACTGTATGTTAGTTCATAGTTGAACGCAATTTAAAAGCTGTACATATAAATCTGCCAGTATTTTGGCTTGATGTTTGTTTGCAATACATATTGGTTCAATAAATTGAGCCACACTTGGCTTTTATTATAATTGGATTTAATATATTATTTTCTCGGCATTTTTGAAGGCTGAACATACAACGATAAAATAATATTTATCTTCAATTTCTCTACTATGAACTTTTTTTTTCTTGTTATATCTACTTGTTTCAGTTGCTACTTTATTTGATGATAATCTTAATTTCGAAAGACAGATACGCAATTTGCTAGACAAGAAGTCGAGATAATGTTAATATTATAACCTGTGCAACTTCTTTAAAAACATTACTTTTGGAGTTAAATTGTCGACCTTTAATGGTCTTAAAACCTCGCCAGCCTCATTTAAAACTTTTTGAAAATCCTGAAATTTGCAAACCAATACTGTCAGCGTTGTTACAATCGAGATCATCACTGATAGAGTTTAAGATATGTACGTTTGATATCAAATTATGACTCAATTAGTCTCTGTGCTGATCCAACCATCTAAGACGTGTAATATAAAGTTTACGATTACTTCTAAATATTGCAGTATTGCGCATGATATTAAGTGGTAATGGAATATGGTTTGACCATTCAGAATGATGCAAATGTTTTCATCACTTAGTAAGAAGGAATATATCACACTAGAAACATGTGAATTCATGAATGTTAATGCGCCTACGCTATATTATTATTTAATATACAGTTAGCTATCCTCAGTGCAATTTGCACAAGTCAAGAAGCACCAAAACAATTACCAGTTGTCATTTTAAACAAAAATCATTCGTTCGCCAACAATGAAACCACATTTATTTCCAACTCACTAGAGCGTTCAAATCGCCAGCTAAAATACTTGGCCATTTGTCTGAAATAAGTTAATTTCATTCTGTAAAATATCGAACAGATAGACATTCTAAATATTTTACGTCGGGTTCTGCTCAGGCCAAATACACACGCTAGTAAGATAAAAGTCTTCGCTTAGATAATAAAATAACTTTTCCAATTTTAACCACACAATTTCGTTTAAATAACTTTTAGCAGTTGAAATACGCTTTAGTGATGGATTGCTTTACATATATTGTCAAATATAAGTTAAATAGGTCAATAACCCATGTTTCAAACAGTAAAATAAAATAAAATTACCAAATATAATTAAAATATCCGCATTAGTAACTTTTGTATTTGTAAGTCCTTTTACATTCTAAGATACCGTTTGGTATTCAGGCTCCAGAACACACTATTTGCTGCTACCGCTGCTGTTGATAAATATCGCGCTCTAGGGACGCGACAGAAAACCGTCGATGCACTGCGTGTCATAGCTAAGCCTTGCCCTCTTGCCTACTGCACGTGCTTTCTAGAACAATGGCACTAAACTTAAGCGGCGGTTGGTAACGTCCTTCGGAAAGTGTTCTTTGACGTTGAATTTGGTTCCTTAAAGGTTTTGACTAGATTTACGCCAGAACTTAACAACAATGCTGCGTTGGTGTGGTTGATCTGCACTTATCTTTCCCCAATACGGTGACTCACAGCTCATATTGGAAACTGAATCTTTGGAAATTTCCAGCTTTTCAACCACGATAGAACGTAACATCCGTTTCGTGTCGCCAGGCTTTGCTGACGGGTTTTCATTTATACTGGAAAATATTACATTATTCCGCATTGATTGTGCTCGTAGGTATTTTATTGTCTCTGATACTTCAGATTGTTCATGATGTAATTCGGAGATGAGGCTCTGCGACACTGCTCATGCTATTTCTAGCGATAAAACAGTTTCAGCAATTTTATTAGAAATTTCGCTCTGTGTCTTACTATTATCTTGCACAAAGTTCCACCGCTTACCAAGCTCCAATTTTACACTTTAATTTCTGCTCAAGGTTGTCTACATCGTCGAAATCTACGGTATGTGTTGCATTACAACTACAATATTCAGAAGCATACGGTATTTGAGCGAACCTGGATTCCGACGATGGGTTGTCTAGTGCTTCTATTCTTCTTTCATAATCTGCAATTTTATTGTATATTGATTGATTCATTGATGTGAGGAAATTCATATTATCAGAGTTGAAGGGTTGACTGACCTGAGATTCCGCTCCATTTCCGGAACAAACACTGAATTTTCACTGAGTCACTAAACAAAATGTTCCCCGTGACTAATATTATAACTAATGTTGTCATTATCACTCTAACTGCCGCTGCTCAAACCTTTAGATCTACGTTTGCTTTTTGAAGATTTTCTAAGACATTTTTGCTGTTAGCGTTGTTACTACTATGTTTGCGTTTGCGTGCTATGTTTACGTTCTTTTCCCAGGAACGGTTAGTTCACATAATTGATTAAAAATATGATGTTAAAACAAACTTCACGATCGTTCACTATTTTTCCGTGCTCATTTGATACGTTTGTAACAAACCGAGTTGTCGTTCGAAGGGGGAGGGGTAATCCGTAAATTTTTTACTCGTTTTATTATGACAATAATGACACCAGGCGTTTATTATTTTGTTATACATGTTAGCTCGTACATTTGTAACTCTGAAATCCATAGAATATAAACAATAAATATATATGTTGATGCTAATATTCCTTTTCCGTTCCGTCATCAACACGACCACCTCTTTCACCCAAACCAACACAAATCATTGTGGAATTTATTTTAAGCAATTCAGACACACAGTGCTATTGAAAAAACTGTAGCCAGAGTTTCCATCAATATCACTATGGTCCGTCAAGGCGTTAACTAAAGGCTGAAATGACAACATTGTAGATATAAAACCTGCTCAGTTGTGAAACTGAAATTAAAATATGTGATCAAATCGTATTTGTACCTATTCGTTAAGCATCATTGCTGAACATTATGAACATAATGAGGTATGCAATTAAACAAATGTATTCAGTTTAGTCTTTAGTCCATAAAAACAAGCTGTAAAGTGATGACAATTTTAAAAGGTAACTTAAACAAGCGGCATACATTCCAAATGTGTTTTTAGTTTTTAGATGAAATCGTAACAAACGTTTATGTCATTGAAAGTGTTACAATACATAATAAACGACTGCGCAAGCAATCTGTTGAAACCACATCGTACGGTCGCATTTCTGTGACATCTGTTCTGAAATGATCATAGCTCCGAATGAGAATTATCCCTAAAAGTTGAAACAGGCTATTTAACAGTAGAGCCACTCTTACTAAACAACAAGGGTTCGTTGATATAAAGCAAATAACAAACTGTGTTAATGGGATTTCGTTAACGAACAATTTATTCAAACAAGATGTCTACAAGGCCCTAAAGCGCTCATCTGAATATGAAGAACTGGGCCTTGCGGTTTCAGAAGACTTTTAAAGTCATTTTGCTACTTAAGTCTATCAAAACCAAGTGACGCCTGGGGCGTGGCCAGTTTTTACCCCGGGGGTATAACAATCTTTGGAGATGATAACTAAACCATGTTACATTCCAACTACTAAACCTCTGGGCCTTTCAGTTTCAGAGGAGAAGAGTTTCAAAGCCCACTTACGATACTTCTATTGAAACCATAGGACGCCCAGGGCGTGACCACTTTTTTACCCCAAGGGAATAATGTGTACTATCGTTGTAGAGGACCACTATACAATGTTACATACCAAATACGAATTATCTTGGCCTTGCGGTTTCTGATGAAATATTTTTCAAATCCACTTGCCATATAACTCTATAGTAAACACGTGACCCCGGAGCGTGGCTTCTTTTTGAGCCAGGGGCCTAATATGAACAATATTTCTAGAGAACCACTATACAATGTTTCACGCTGAAATATGAAACCTCTTGGCGTTGCGGTTTCAGAGGACAAGATTTTAAAGCTCACTTGCCATATAAGCCTATTGTAACCATATGACCCCAGGGCGTGGCCGCTTTTTAGCCCAGGGACATAATTCGAAACTATACAATGTTTCATACCCAATACAAAACCTCTGCGACTTACGATTTTAGAGGAGATGATTTATTAAGTCCACATGCCATATAAATCCATAGAAAACATATGACCTCTGGGCATGTCTTCTGTTTACTCCAGTGGCATAATTTGAACAATCCTCGTAGAGGACCACTCTAAAATGTTTCATGCATAATATGAAACCAATTGGCCTTGCGGTTTCTGAGGAGAACATTTATAAGCTCTCGTGCCATAAAGTCTGTTGAAACAATATGATCCACAGGGCATGGCAAATTTTACCCCAGGGGCATAATTTGAACAATCTTTGTAGAGGACAACTATATGATGTTAAATACCGAACAGAAACCGCTGGGCCTTGTGGTTTCAGAGGAGAACATTTTACAAATCATTTTGCAGTTTTGACCCCAGGGAAATAATTTCTACACATTGCGAAGAGTATCACTAGAGAATGTTACATATCAAATAAGAAAACTCTCAGCCTTGAGGTTTCAGAGGAGAATTGTTTTAAAGTTTACACATTTTAAATATAATTTTAGCTCTGCTGTCCTACATATGCAGCCGACGTGGAGGATTTTATACAGCTTTGAAAGAAGGTCACCCAAGGATTATTCCTGTGAAGTTTTATGAAAATCTGCCAAGCGGTGTAGAAGGAGTTGTTGTTTGAATGAAAACGTTGACGGGCGAAGGACGACGCACGACAGACGACGGACAAAAGGATCGCGGGTTCGATTTCCAGCACATGAGCACTTTGTGCTCAGGTGAGCTAAAACGAGTTTAATCAGTATTCTAGCATTTACAAGATAATTTACATAAATACAATATAGAAACGAATACTGTCTTACATGTTAGGTAGTTTTTTTTTCTTGTCTTTATAATTCCTGTCATTGTTAAAATGAAATGAATAAATGAACATTCCATTTTTAGGTTTTATTACACCAGTGAGGTCCTTCATATTTATGTATCATTAATTGTTTAACCTAGTTATATACATATTAATTTAATATTACTTTAAGTCATGTTAAATTGATAAAATTATTGAAATATTTCGTCCAATCAATTTAGATTGTAAAATAAGACCATGACGTTACTTATTGGTAAAATAAATTATAAAATATAGATATTTGCACAAATGTCACCACTGACACGGTGGCGGCATTCTGAATACAATCTTTTAATGTTTGAGAAATGCTAAAATCGATTTCAACGTATCACTTTGGCCATGGTTATCCGATATGTTTGACAGACTTAAAAACAACCGACAACATACGCCGAATTGCCATTGCGACCGGCAACAGAATTAGAACGCCTTAATCTGGGAACTGAGGTCCGAGCACCAGCCAGGCAACACCCGCAGACTAAAACTAACAATGTAATATGCATGACCTTGTATGCATTAAACTATTAATAATAAATGTTTGCAAAAATACGTTGTATATAGATTCTAGAGTATATTGAAATCAAATAAAAGAAAAGAACATTCTTAATATCAAATCATTTATACAATAAATAAAATGTAAAATGCGGTTGATACAGTTTGAATGCAATAGCTTGTTCTGATGCATGTTGTAAGTAACTTCAATGAAGTCTTTTTTGTTTGATTGCTTTGGTGGAAGACTGTAAATTATAATTACAGTTTGATAGTCAAAAGATCACTGGTACAAGTGATGTATGTCGATTTGCGCGATGACAATTACATACTTCAGGATAACATAACTTTTAAAATATAGCTTTACACCACAGACATACAACATGTAACAACTCGTATTTAAAGGAAAATGATCAGGAGTATTTTATACCAACTTTTGTACACAATTATGTCACTTTGTTTATGGTATTGACATCGATAGAAGACGTAAATTATTTTTGTAGGTCATTAAAATAGAATTGGTGAGCTTTTGTGATCGTCTTTTGTCAGTCGTCCGTCGTGCGTCGTACGTCGTCAACATTTACCTTGTGAACACTCTAGATGCCAAATTTATTGCCCAGTCTTCTGGAAACATGCTCAAAAAGTTGTCCCAATGATATTTCGAATATTTTTGATACTGGGTCATGTGGGATCAAAAACTAGGTCATTAGGTCGAATTGAAGAAGAAGCATGTTTTCTCGAAGTCACATTTTTGCCCGATGAAACTTGCTTAGAACATTTTTGTTCTCATGATATCTAGGCCGCGTTCGAAAATGGTTCCGCTCGGTTGAAAAACAAGGCCGCCAAGGGGCGCGGCAGTTTTCCTTATATGGCTTAAAAAAAAATGTGAACACACTAGAAGTCACATTTTTGCCCAATCAACATGATACTAGCTAAGAATATTTGTTATTATGATATCTCGGCCGAGTTTGAAAACAGATTCGCTCCGTTGAAAGACATGGCCTACAGGGGCGGGGCAGTTTTCCTTATATGGCTTTAGAAAAAGCTTGATAACACTTCAAAATTCGCATATTTTGCTCAATCAACATGAAACTTGATTAGAACATTTGTTGTTATTTTATCTCGGCCGAGTTCGAAAATGGTTCCTCTCCGTTGAAAAAATATAGCTGTATTGACCACTTTAAAAAGCTTGTGAACACACTAGAGGCCACATTTATTGCTCAGTCTTCAGGAAACTTCCCCAACACATTTGTTCTAATGATATTGAGTTCGAAACTGGGTCAAGTGGGGTCCAATACTAGGTCACTAGGTCAAATTGAATAATAAGCTTGTAAATATACTAGAAGTCATATTTTTTTCCAATCGTCTTGAAACTCGCTCAGAATTTTTGTTTAAAAAAATATCTCGGTCGAATTCGAAACTGGGTTACGTGGGGTCAAAAACTGGGTCACCAGGCCAAATTGCAGAAAAAGATTGTGAACACTCTAGATGCCACATTTGAAGCCCAATCATCATGAAAATTGCTCAGAACATTTGTCCCAATGATATCTCAGACGAGTTCAAAACTGGGTAGGGCAAATTGAAAAAAAGGTTGTGAACACTCTAGAAGTCACATTTTTTCCCAATTATCTTGAAACTTGCTCAGAACATTTGTTTTAAATGATATCTAGAATGAGTTCAAAAGTGCGTCATAAGAAGTAAAAACTAGGTCACCAGGCCAAATTTAACAAAAAACAAGTAAATACTCAAATTAGAGTCCACATTTATTGGCCAATCATCACGAAACTTGCTTAGAACATTTATCCCAATGATATCTGAGACAAGTTCGAAACCAGGTCACATGTGGTCAAAACATAGGTCACCAGGCCAAATTGAACACTCTAGAGACCACATTTTTAGCCGAATATGCATTAAAATTGCTCAAAACAGGTGAGCGGCCTAGGGCCTTATGTTCAATATGGACCTCTTATGTAAAATATAATTTGTTTTCGGTGTTTTATTTATTAAGATACCTTCTTTCTTTCCCACTGAATTGAAAGTCGGTCCTTTCCATACGCGTTTGCAGATACACATTGGCATTCAGTTGTAGACACAATTTCCGCTTTAGATACGTTAACAACACAGTACGAGCTGTTTTCACCATCGTCTTTAATCCAATACACATATCCGACAGGATTGCTAACCACCATACAGCGTAGAATTATAAACATTGTATCTCCGTCTTGGAAGAAGGTTTTATGTGTATTTTGGGTATTACTGAAATTAGTAAGCAAACATATATATTTATTTTGTGCAGAGAATATGATAATGAGGACATCAACACTAATAATAATAATTTCTTTCAAAAACATATCTTTGATGTTTTACCTTGGCATGTAAGCATACTCATACAACATTATGTTATAAATTCAAACAAATTTCAGAGAACATTAACACTAATAATAATAATATTTTCGTAAACAAAAGTTTTTGCGTTATTTAAGACAACGAATTGGTTTAAATAATGATCTGTCACGGGACTGTTACTGTTTCTTCAAAAATATATCTTTGATGTTTTACCTTGGCATGTAAGCATACTCACACAACACTATGTTATAAATTCAAACAAATTTCAGAGAAAACAATCCCCGTAGTTAACAGAACATATGCTTACAATGCAGGTTCAGAATGTAATACTCTTTCAGTCAGACTTCGAACGCACATTCCACGTGACATGTGATTCTGTATCCAGATGAATTTTGGGAAACATTGACATGTAGTAATGACATATCTCCTTCTTGATTTGAAACGTTGCTTAAATTTATGTCTGGGATATCTGATGTCCATTGAAAATCACAAGCAATGTTGCCATCGTATAATCTGCATTCTATATCTAGTTGAGACCAAGATGTTTCATTCGCCGGTGTCTGAGGTGGTATTATGTACAAGCCTGAAGGAAGATCTGTAAGACAAATCGAAACCTTAGAAAATAAGGCAATTCGATTAAAATTAGTATTATTCACTTATGTATGTAAGTTGTTTTATAGCTTGAGAATTTGTTTTGACAAAACATTTGCTGTATTGGCATTTTTCGCTTGTCATAAATACATATATATGACTATTTGACTAGAATGGTTTCTCTTTTACTGATGCAGCTTAATTTTCGAAATGGGCCGAAATCATGTATAATTCATTAAGTCACTTAACTCAAATTCAAACTATAAATAATCTTTGTTTACGCTGTTGCTTCAAAAGACTATGTTGTTGTTTTTTACAGGATAGCGTTCATAGATGTGGTGGAACACATACTGGGTTCATCCAGAATGTAATCGGCCTTAAGATGAACATCAAACTCGGCACACTTCACTTCACAGGTAATGCGGTGCCCTGATGCGTTCGCTGAAATATTGAACACGGTGTTGGAAATGTTATGATTGGAAACAGTGCCAAACTGTATGATGGCCATATCTGACGTCCATTCAAAGTGGCATTTGGCATTGTTGCTGCCTACCTCGCACCCAGCATGTAATTGATACCAAGAGGAGGTTTCCGTTGGAGACATTGATGGTATTATCTTAAGTTTGGACGGAGGATCTATAATTTGAAATATCTTAGTTTTCATTAATATTTAAACACAATATTTATCATAATAGTTTGGAAACTACTAATCTAAATATAAAATTTATTGAACATCATTGCATTTATGTTATTATCCTTCAACAGTAAATATATGCAGAAAAGACTTAGTTCCAACTTGTACGATGCAGCAATTATTTAACATAAACTTGACGTACAGAGAACAAATACAATAACTTTTTCTTCATTTAGTGAAAATATATTTATCTAGGCTTTATTGCGAAACGTTGTTTGATTGTTGTGCATACCGGTTTTCATTTGTTAAGCATATCTTTTAATAATTTGACTAATGTTTTAAATCTGTTACTTCAATACGTTATATAGCAATCAAATTATGATTGATTTGATTGTTTATTACATTTGCGACAGCTATGACCATGTCCCTTTTAGTTGTTTTTCTTCAAACTATAATACCAGTTTTTATTCCGGATGTGTAAATGATCAAACTGTAATAAATGTAAATCCTGTATCTGCAACATAATATATATGTATTACTCGTATTGTATTATACTATTTCAAACCATTACCTTGTAAAACGAGTTCAACTGTATTTGACAACGCGCCATAAAGATCGACGTTAACCAAGGAGTTGTTCCAGTACGCGTCAATTTGTGTGAGCACTAACGCAAGCAATCCATTTGATATATATGTTGTGTAATTAGGACATTCCACAAAATAAGTTTCTTTTTCAAACTTAACATTCGCTTTGATTGATGCTGTCATGTCTTTCGTAAAACACAAATTAGGTTGGAACGGCAACGTTACATTTCTGCCGATGAAAACTGGCTCTATCAGAACAAGAGGCCCTTTCGAGTGTGAAGTTATCTTTCCTGAAACTGATTTTTTTTAATAAATATTGTTATTCTCTGTTATGCATTGTGAGAGAAAAGTCACTTCATAATTGTCATCGTTTTTTTATATAATATATTATATACTAGACGTTCCAAGCAATCCGTTGGGAAGTTTTTCCTTGCATTATTAACTAACAAAATGATGTACAGTGAATGATTATACGATCTCACACTATAATAACCTATTTGGTTAAGATAAAATGTATTGTAATCTCGTGACAATAATAATAAATAATCATTGCAAGCATTAACGAGAAAAAAAATAATATTGTTATAATGAATTCAAATTAAAAAAAAAAAAGTTATTATCATTTTTGTAAATTTTAAAATCACTATTTACTGAGAAATATGAATATGCTCCACAACTGGTAACGGTTCCTATAAATTAGATACATGTTCACTTGTGCAGTCGTTCAGCATGGTGAAGAATTCAATCTTTAATTGGCTCTATAGCGGATTGTTTAATTGTTTCGTCTCACTTCAGTAATATCTTCCCTGTACTGAGTCAGTGAGTGTGAATACATATAATATTTAAAAAACTTGATAAGTATTCAACTCTAACCTTAACTTTTATTTATCTCACCCTTTGAGTATTAAAACGGATAAATATTTATTAAACTGGCTTTGTTTTCCATTACTGTCAGTACCGTTTAATTCCATTTAGCCGTGATCTAGGTCAGTGTATTACTCCACGTTCCAAATATAAACAAACAACAATAATCAATTACAAAATAGATATATAATTTAAAAAATGATTATCAATTTATCGTTGTTAATTTGTCAATAGTAATAGTAATGCATAGTAATCTTTTTGTAAAATACGAACGTACACTTTCAAAGACTTAAATCAAAAAGTACATGTGACTTAAAAAAAAAACACAGTAAACGGCAATGTCGTTCCAACTAAGTTTTGATTGGATTGGTATATGTCAACGTTCTATTATATACGCATGTATTGTGAAATGTACAGCCATTGTACAGCCATTGTCAGTTATGGTTTTTAAATGTCTTCCATTACAAAAAGTAGATAACCTGAATTACTGAAAGACGACTCGACATTACTCAAACTAGTGTGTATTGTCGTTTTGTTGTGCTTATTTATATCTAATAAGCGACTGCATTTGCAAAATAACCAAATGACTTTTACTGTTAAAACATAACAATCCCTCTGTATATTTTAAATTAACTAAAAGAGGTGTATGAATATGTTATACTTTGGGGCTATAAATAAAAAAAATTGCACGATAAACTTAAACGTCACACGTTCGTGTATTCTGACGCACAAATGACGTCATAAGTGATTTCAAAATTGTTTATCAGAAGTATGGTTGGGACAAAGTTCCATATTGGGTGCGTCATTGTCACTAAATCTTTAAAGAGTTTTACCATGTGTTTTCTGTAAAAAAAATGTATGTAAATACTGTTCATGTATATTAACTTGCCAAGGGAGGTAAACCACAAGTGGTAGATCGATGTTATTGATAGAAAAATAGTGCGTTGTATGTTATATTTTCACTGCAGTGAAAATGTAAAATTGTATATGTTCACTGCTCGAACAGTGAAAATATTATTTTTATTTCACCAACATTCTATATTTATTTTATTTTTTATTTTTTTTTAAGCATATAACATCCTTTTCCCGTGTGCCTTCAAGACTTTGTAGAAAGTTTCCTTCTTTGATCTCTTTAACATGTACCCATAATTATTTTCATTCATTATGAACGGGTTTAATGTGCATCAGAAATTGCTGCGTTTGTTACATTCTAACCGTGTTGTATTTACGTTTTTGGTAATCGGAAGGACAGCTTTGTTGCTATGTGATTTGCAATGCTTAATGATTACATTTCATTACATACGCTTAGATACTAGTATGCTAGTATGCTAATAAATGTAGACCAAGTGCGAATTATTATAACAACTCGATGTGTTGCATCCAAGGATCCCCAGACTAAACATGTTTTTTGTTCCTTATCAAACTGCTATATCACGGCTAGGAGATACACCGGACCAGCTCATTTGGAGGTGTTAAGAAAATGTCCGTTGGTGACGTCCAAGGTGGTCCGGTTGGATAAAAATTGTGTAAACAGTAAGCACGACTTTCAATTGTGTATTATTCTCTCCTTGTAACGGTGCTTTTTAAGAAATTTCATTACCAGGAATGGTAAAAGAACACTCGGTCGAAGTTTCATTTAATGGTTTACAAAAAATTAAGGCTGTTGGAATTTTATTTGTTGATATCATTGTAAAATTGTATATGCCCCGTCATGTTTTACCGATCTGAATTTTTACTACTACCGACTATGAAGTATGCAACATCTGTCGATGATCACAAATATTACTGTCTTCATAGACCATTTTAAGCTCACCTGAGCACAATATGCTCATGGTGAGCTTTTATGATCGCCTTTTGTCCGTCGGTCGTCGTGCTTCGTCAACATTTACCTCGTTAACACTCTAGAGGCCACATTTATTGGCCAATCTTCATGAAAATTAGTCAAACATTTGACCCAATGATATCTAGGTCGAGTTCGAATCTGGATCATGTGGGGTTAAAAACTAGGTCACTAGGTCGAATTGAAGAAAAATGTTGTTAACACTCTAGAAGTCACATTTTTTGCCCAATCTTCTTGAAACTTTGTCGGAACATTTGTCCCAATGATATCTCGGCCGAATTCGAATCTTCATGAAACTTTGTCAGTACATTTGTCTTAATGATATTTCTGCCAAGTTCGAATCTGAGTCATGTGGGGATCAAAAACTAGGTCACCAGGTCAAATTGAAGTAAAAGCTTGTTAACACTCTAGAAGTCACATGTTTTGCTCAATCTTCATGAAGCTTGGTCAAAACATTTGTCCTAATGATATCTCAGCCGATTGTGAATCTAGGTCATGTGGGGTCAAAAACTAGGTCGCTAGGTTAAATTGAAAAAAAAGCTTGTTAACACACTAGAAGTCACATTTCTTGCCTAATCTACATGAAACTTTGTCAGAACATTTGTCTTAATGCTATATCGGATGAGTTCGAATCTGGATCATGTGGGGTCAAACAATAGGTCAGTAGGTCGAATTGAAGAAAAAACTTTTTAACATCTAGAAGTTACATGTTTGCCCATTCTTCATGAAACTTGTTCAGAACTTTTCTCCCAATGGTATCTCGGCCGAGTTCGAATTTGGATCATGTGGGGTCAAAAACTAGGTCACTAGGTGAAATTGAAAAAAAGCTTTTGAAGACAATAGAAGGCACATATTTTGCACAATATACATGGAACTTGATCAGAAAATTTGTTCTGATGATATCTCAGCCGAGTTCGAAAATGTTCCGCTCCGTTCAAAAACATGGCCGCCAGGGGGGCGGGGTATTTTTCCTTATGTGGCTATAGCAAAAGCTTGTTTACACTCTAGAAGTCACATATTTTACCCAATCAACACAAAACTTGCTCAGAACCTTTGTTCTTATGATACCTCGGCTGAGTTCGAAAATGGTTCCGCTCCCTTAAAGAAATTCGCTAGGAGGCCATACAGTTTTCCTTATATGGCTATTGAAAAAGCTTGTGAACATTCTAGTAAACACATTTTTTTGCCAAATCAACATGAAACTTGCTCAGAACCTTTGTTCTTATGCTATCTTGGCTGAATTTGATAATGATTCCACTCTGCTGAAAAAATATGACCGTCATTGGGCAGGGCAGTTTTCTGTATATGGGTATAATGAAAATTTTAAAAAGCTTGAGAACACTCTAGAGGCCACATGTATCGCACAATCTTCATGAAATATGCCCAGTTCATTTGTTCCAATGATATTTCGGCGGAGTTTGAAAATAGCTCATGTGTGGTCAAAAATAAGGTCACTAAGTCAAATAGACAAAAATGTGAAAACTTTAGTTTTGCCTAATGTTCTTGAAAATCGCTCAGAACAATTGTTTCAATAATATCTTGGGACAAGTTCGAAACTGGGTCATGTGGGGTACAAAAACTAGGTCACCATGGCAAAATTGAACAAACAGCTTTTAAACATTATTGAGGCCACATTTAACGGCCAATCATCACAAAACTTGCCCAGTTTAGTTCCTGAGCCTTAGGTGAGCGACCTAGAACCTTTTGGCCCGCTTGTTCGTAATAATGGGTTATGTTGGTTAGTTTTCCAAAATTCCCTGGTCCGGTGGTTCTGAGGTGGTCCGGCAGTAGCTGACTTGGCTGATATTCCTGAAACTGAAAGTAGAAAATGTAGACAAAACTACGGATTGACAAGATTCATATATGTCGAATTATTAATCACGTTTAGATATTAATAGACCGGAGCGAATACATATCAGGAAGAAGTACGTGTCGATAGCGAAATTAAGGACACAGTAAGCACATTGTTGAAAAACTATTTACTTCAGGCAATATAGATCCAGTCGACTAAACACTGTCTGCTGGTCCTCAATAGCGATATTGTTAAATATACATACACTTCTAAAACCGAAACAGGAAAATCAAATAAACACTTTAAATCAGTATTGTTATTTTGAGAAGGTGTAGTGTTAGAAGACTATCGCCCTGAACATTAAATGTTAATCCCAGTATTAGAGATATGTACAGATTCCTGTTTGTGGCCAGTTAAAATTTCGCTCTGTACAAGACGGCGCCAATGCGAAAACACGACATTTTAATTTTTATTTTCTGCAGATTTGGCTCTTTAAAAACGTAGACACACAAATTTGACTATTATCGTCTAACTTTTGTGTTTCTATGAAATAGCAATCAGCGATAATTATCGCCTGAATCTCGCGTTGTCTCTGAAATTTTTCAGTGCGAGATCTGCAGATTATAAAAGTTAAAATGTCACATCGTCGCGGTAAAGCACATGGCGAAATTTAACTCGCTAAAACAGGATTCCGTATATATGACCTAGCGGGTAAGTAGTGCATATTAATACAATCAAATATTCTGGAATATTTTAAAAACATACGATCTTTAAACTGCCAATGAATATTTTTACAAGAAAGTCTTTTTCATAGTGAATAGATAATATCAGCACCACCGGACCACTTCATTTCAATAAATTCACAGTAAACTAAAAACAAAACACAATGTATGCAAACTTTCGTAATGCGAGTATGAACAGAATGATTTTTGTGATGCATAACAGTCGTTGCATACGTGAACTTCGGTAATAGAACATAGATTAGTAAAACATATCAGTGCATAGACATTTTTACGATGATTTGAACTGATAAAAAAATCGACGGCCATTATTTTTGTAAATTTATCATTCTTACTGGTAACGACATTCGCCAATTTCTGAAAAACGTTAACGTTACAAGGAGTAAATAATACAAAATTGGAAGTCGTGCTTACTGTTAACAATATATTTACTCCACCGGACCACCTAGGACGTGTTCTTAACACTTCCAAATGAGGTGGTCCGGTGAGTCTTCTAACCGTGTACTTAGTGACATATTCAAAGTTGACGCTTATTTGACTGTAAATAAACTTAAAATAATGGTCGAATTCATTATCAGTACTTAGTGAAACTGTTCGTTAATGAGCGACGCTTTAAGCCTCACTACATCGGGCATTTAGCCTTGAATTAATCCACATAAAACAATTGCATACACACATTTACCTAATGGGATATTTCAGTTCAAAAGCACGGAGAAGCATCTTTTTCTTCATCATCATCAACAACATTTTCATCATCACGATCATCATCACGATCATCATCATCATCATCATCATCATCGTCGTCGTCGTCGTCATCATTATCATCATCATCATCAATAACAATTTCAATAATAATGCATCGACAGACACCAATAGAAAATAGTTAATAATAATTAATTATTAAATTAATGCATTTATACAAAATATGTAAATATATAGAGAACGTTATGTGATTGTTGGATAAAGATTAAGTTTAGCATGCGAGGCTGAAAAACGTGGTTTATTTGCTTATCAGAATTCGGCAATGAGTGTGGATACGTCTACGTGGTGTCATATCCTGCGCATCCCTCGGGGGCATTGGTCAGATTGCCTATTACATGTACTAGGAACGTTCTTATAAAACCTGCCTCGTACAATCAGGTCTGGATAATAGACGGCATTGGGATCAACCGTCAAGAAGCAAATTATTAAGAACGCCATGAAACAACCATATTTCAAGTATATTATAAGGTCGCGGTGGCGTAGTGGATATGGTGTCCGCCTAGCGATTGGGAGGTCCCGGATTCGATCCCCACTCTGGGAGCGTTCTCAAGATCACCCCCAAAGACACCTAGTACTGGTTCTACCCAGGAAACAGACTCGAGAGTGTCTCTATAAGCCTTAGGCTTTCGATGCAATCGAGCTAAAACAAATAGGTTTAAACTACGTATATTATCACCGTCAACAATTTACTGGTATAAACAAATATAAGGTACATGTAGAATGCCAACATGGATGTAAACAGTGCGACCAACAAAGTATTTGCTATGTTTATTCTATTTGCGTTGAACGTTGACAAATAATTGTCATATTTTACCGATGTCAAGCAAGTTATTATTGTGTTACTGTCAGTTTGATTGTATATCTTTTTTTACGTAACTTAAGGTAAAAATAATAAATTATTAAAAGAGTTCCATAGTATTGTCTAGGAAAGCAGAATTGCGACAATGGACATAATACTAGATTTGGCTGTGATCCGAATCACTGTCTAAATCTAGTTTTCAAGGATTATTGGGTGATATTAGAGTGTGGTTATCTATTACTGGCAAGGTAAGAGAGGTAACCTATCACTGCCGGGTTCAATTGTTTGGTAAAAATACGTATCTTAGCGGAGGTATGCGTTATCAGAATTACTTTTAGTTTTTACTGAAATCTGGACGGTAATTTTCTGTGACAAGATGGCCGAACCTTAGATTAGGCAGACAGTTCGACCGCAAAATAGAACAAAACATATACGTTCTTACTGCACTGTTCGTGTCCTAAAGCTAAACCAAAACAAATGATTCCGCACACATTTGATCATTATCAAAGGAAACAAAGAATGGATAACATAAACGTCGCCTTTCCGGAGGTCATACGTTGTTGAAACGAAAGGCGCCTCAAACGGCGTCATGTATTTAACAATCTAGTGCTAAAAACTATTATGCATACTCAGAGTCAAGTTATTAAAAACAGATGCTAAAAACCAAAAGTGATTTTCTAAGGTAACATGAGGACAGAAATTATGCAGTAAGTTATGTTAAACGTTAACGAAGCGAACCTTTCAGGAGTTTAATGGAATTGCTACATGTTCCGATTTTGTAAATTCCATTCCAGTAGCTAACTTGATTGTTCCTTTCCACCAATTAAACACGTTATACGATATGTAGTATGTGCTTTTTAGAAATACAGCCGTCCAATAGCGAACCCGCTGTCATAACACATTTATAATCTTTCAAGTAATGACTTTGACTGGTTAACGCAATAGTAGCACTGTCCATAAAACTGGTGGGATTGGAAAGTTTCCAAGTACTCATAACTTTTATCATATTCTGCAAAATGATCACATGTTTGTCGTACATAACTTAATGCACATTACAGTATGACAAATAGCAAAACTAAAATGAGATAAGTATTATGCTAACGTCTGTTGGATCTAGAAATATTTGACTTGTTTACAGATATTCGTATTTTTGAAAAATGTTATTTCTATGTCTTAATTGCAAACAACTTAAGCAGTTGGACTAACCAAAAACAAACAGCGTATAAAGAAAACAAAATATTTGATTTGCCTTCGCCTGGACTCGGACCTTCAACCGCCGTTCGTCGATAAAAAATTGAAACAATTGAAATAAAAACATTAATAATTTATTCGTATTACATATGTTTTATGTTTTGGCTTTAATTACAAACGTGGGAATTTGGCATTTTATAACTTGCTTCAACCATGGACAACTCGTACACAAATTGTACAACATTTCAGTTTAAACTAGAAATGTGTCATCAGGACACGGATGATATATTTAAAGCAAGCAGTTAGCCAATCTGTATTCACGATAATGTTCATATTTACTATCTTCAAAACACTTACTTGCATATTAAACTTTAAGATTTATTAACATTTTATACCACAATATAAGTATTTTATATAAAATACATATTATTATTATTATGAAAACGCGGCCTTAGGCAAATAGTTGCTTATGATAAAACACAAGAATGTTTCTTTCCTTGAAGAACTACCGGTAACTGAATTGTATTAGACCCGGCATTTTCAACGTTAACATTTAGCAATGAAATGTTACAGACAATGTATGTATTATGTATCACTAACATAACTAATCCAATCAAAATATTTTTCGATATCCAACACAGCTTAAACGTTTGCGTGTCCTTCATACTGTACATTAAATATTAAGCTGCGAATTATTTCATCCATTGCACAGTCGTTAGTGTCGATCTTCAGCGTTACGTCTCTGCCAATAAATCCTCGAAGGCGCACAGAAAGAGGGCCCGAAGGAGAACACACGGACACAAATTACTGCAACCGACCGAAATTACAATTTTGTGTGATCAACCAAAGGAGAACCAATTTTGCCTAGCCCAAATTATAATTCAGAAACACATATTGTATACTATAAAAAAAACATGCACACGCTTTATTTTATCACTAGTAACGTTTCTTTATTCATAATCAAAATAAGTACAGGTATGTTCAACTATTTTACAACATCACCAACAAAATGAAGTTAAAGCTTTACCCAAAACGATTGGCAACATAAAAAGTTGCACATTCATTGTTTTCAGCAGACCCATGCCTTTAAGCTGGTACATGGAGTAACTGTGACCCAATGAAAACAATCTTCGCTCATTTATACTATTGTATATCAAACAGTAACAAGATATCTTTGTAAAACATGTGCCCCCAGCCAAGTTGCAGCCAAGTTGTGAATATGTGTAATTGATAAGAATTTTTTTTAATATGCAATCCCAAGCGAGGTCTAATTATATGATATCTATGTATGAAGTTTCATTAAAATATCTCGATGCGTTCCCAAGTTATTGAGCAAAAACATTTTTCTATTTATAGTAACAGTGACCTTGACCTTGATCCCACCCATCCCACATGCAATCCCAATCGAGGTCTCAATATAAGGTATCGATGTGTGAAGTTTCATTAAAATATCTCAATGCGTTCTCAAGTTATTGAACGGAAACCGTTTTTATATTTTTAGGAACACTGACCTTGACCTTGACCCCACCCACCCCATATGCAATCCCAAGCGAGGTCTCGATGTAAGGTATCATGTATTAAGTTTCATTCAAATATCTCAATGCGTTCTCAAGTTATTGAGCGGAAACCGTTTTTATATTTTTAGCAACGGTGACCTTGACCTTCGACCTGTTGACCTCAAAATGTATAGGTTTCTTCCTTTCCTCCCAAGTAACCAGCGTACCAACTTTCATGATCGTAGGTCAAAGCGTTCTCAAGATATCGTGCGGAAACGAAATGGTCTACGGACAGCCGACCGACCGACGGACGGACAGGTGCAAAGCAAGATACCCCCACTTCTTCGAAGAGGGGCATAATTAAATATTTACTGGTTTAACAAAATGTATTATAATATTCCAACATTAAAGCCACGATTACGTGTAAAGCCTTCAAGAATTAAGACAAAAAAACTACACTTCTTGAAATCATATATATAATGAAAGAAAATATGAAAGTGGGCTGATATTATTACAAAATAATCGTTCTTATCAGTAAATGGAAAACGGTACTAATAAGCTCGAATGATGATTGCGTCTTTAAAATGATTTTATATGGGAGTCTTCTAAATGACAACAACAATAATAATAATAAAGGTCTATATTTGTTAACATGTCAACACTTTGACTGTTGCACATTTTGTTTTCCGGGATGTAATGCAATATAAAGGAAGTTCAAAAAATAATATTGTATGATGTATTCGGCATGTTTGTGTCAACGCAAAACAGCAGATTATCATCCACACAGATAAGAAATCTAGCTATTTTACCACCATAGAACAAGCAGCTTCCAATCCATGTCCCTGTTTTATAAAAAACACATTGCTAAGTGGTATATTAATTTGCCTATTTAGTCTGTTTTTTCAGCATGGATATTTTGGCTAATGGAAAGTTATTCGCACACAAATCCCGAATAATTTTATCAAATTCACTAATCAAAGACCTGCTGTTGTTTGCAATGTACTGACATGCTAAACAAACACGTAAATCGCTAAATGACAAAATATCGCAAGAGAATAAATTGTATGTTGTTTTTGTCCTTGCATTCTTTAAGAGAAGTCTATACCATTATTTTTATATAATCACCGATACATGATATTAGACGACATTAATTCAAAAAGTATGTGTAATTAACAGGTAACGCTTAGGTATAGCAAATATATTGCAAATAATTTTATATTGACAAAGAAATAACCATTTACTTCAGTAACTTCTGTTCCCATTGCCTATTGCAGTGCAGCTATTAACCCAAGAAACATTTCACTGCAAGCAGGTAATTCGCCTATTTCTATCTTGTCTATTGAACTAAAATCTATTAACTAACATAGTGCCAGTTATATTATCTGTTGCTCGATGACCAATGGATAATGGAAGTTTTCCCTTTTTACGCTTGAAATAAAGTATCACGAATACATATATTTCATCTGCTGAATCTTAAGGTAACAAACACTGTATATGAATTTTCTAAATTGTCCTATATACATATACATACACACATTCTTAAACATATAGTAGGTATCTGTATAGAAACTCCACTGTTGCATCAGAAGAGTTTACATTTATAAGGGCCATATTATAGAGACACCTACATCTTATATAATTAACCTTTTAAATGACGTTATAATGAACTATTGTTGACGGTTTGAATGCAGTCGATCTTGGTCATACATGTTCACCCAGAAGCACCTACATTTCACTTTCCGCTGCTCATGTCCATCCGCTTAGTATTAGTAATATAAGTGTGTACACACCACACAGAAGCATATATTCATTGATATGTCTATCTAGTCAAGTCTCTATTGCAGCCCGGTGTATGGTAACTCCAGGTAAGTTCGGGAACGTTTTAAAACGTCATATGGCCTGGGTGATTGGCTTCTACTCTGGAACAGAAAATCAGAAGCGCTATACAAAATAGCGTATGCTCTTGTTTTAAATAGCTTAGAACGTCAATACATATAGGACTTATGTGAGCAAAATATAAACACTTCTTGGAAGTCTCTAGACACGGGGTCTTTAAACTCTCAACAAACGTGTAATACTATATTATTTACCAATAACACCTATTTCAAAGTTACAGAAATAACATAAACCACCATTTCCCACGGAGAGCATAGCACTAAGGCAAAAACTACAAATGAATAAATACTTAACATCGACATTCAAATGTATAATACTGTAAACACAGTATACATACATTGTTAATACCGTGGTTCATGCTAGACAACCTCAACGTCTCTTCAACCTTATCATAGTGAACCTCCTCTGAGACCGAGGCTAGTTTTGTGGGTTCTATTACAATACAAATCAAGTATGTTCATACGAGATGATAATATCCATTGAAAGCCAAAAAGGCATATCACACTCCTTTGCTCATATACTGATTGGCCCTCTTGTCTGTCAAATGATGAAATATATTGCAGTTTTTGTTTACGTGATTCATAAATTATTTCATATAATTTGTGTTTAAACAAAAATGTACCACCATTGTAAACGTATTAGTGTAGCATAATTAGGTGGAAATAAAAAAGTACCTGACTGTCGAATGTCTTGCATTAGGATTTGCTCGGTTGCTGCAAATCTAAAATGTAATGTAACACATTATGTAACCACAGTTGCAAGTTCTGTCCTAACATCGCGTTAAGGAATTAAACAAAGTGAAAAGTTCAGAGGAGAATATTGTCATCTATTTGTCTCATTTTAAATCGCGTAGATTATTTCATATTTAGTCAATATTTACATGTATATGTATTTTTTTAAATGATGTCGGTGTACAATTTAAGCGATCAGTACTTACGCTCTTACATATCTCTCTCCAAATCCTGAAAGGACAAACAAACATGCCCTAAATCATGTTACTGAATTTATAACAATTAACCGCTTGCCTTTTTTAAATTTGTCTCCATTTTGTGTGTGTTCTTTTTCTGATTGATCTGGGGCATTGTAAATGTTAACCAATATAATTATGACTTTTATCGTCAAATATTTAATAGTTTGTTCCGAATGATAGCTACAGTACTAGCGTGGAACTGTTGTGCTGATTGTCAATTAACGAAAAAGTTACATGTTATTTAAATACATACATACGTTTGTGAAGTGGTTTACACACCGCAGTATTCACAGCCAGCAGCAATAAGACAACTACGCCGATAACTATATATATTCAGAATATATTGCTGCTTCCTAAATCTGAAATTTCGAAATACAATTAAATGTAAATTGCTTTTCTTATTAAAACGTTGTGGGTTAGATTAAAATTACAGCTTAGATATATAAACTTAGCACAAATCAAGACCTTAGATTACATGAATTAGTGAAATTTTTTAAATATTTAAATTAGTTGTATCCTATTTTAAAATTACGCAATTCATATGAAATGTAAAATATTACCGACCCTTAACTCAAACCGGTAAATAAACAGCGAAAACAATATATGCAGTAATGTAAAAGAGACAGACATTGAATTAAAATGCATATGTGCAAATGATTATTGTCTTAGACATTCACCCAACCAGACCAGTGTACTGTCTCGTTTAAATCTCTCAATATTATTATATTAAATCACTAATCAAGCGTACCGAAAACAGCCTTTTCTGAAAAACTGTATTCACTGTATATTTCATTCATATTGGGCAGGTTTAAATTTATTACCGTTATTAAATAAATCTTAGCGATTTCAGCTGAATGGATGGTATTGAATATATAAGACATTTTTTTTTTACATGAAACACCATAGACATTAAACAGCATTGCCATTAAACAGAAACAGTTTTATAAATAGCATATTTCAATGATACATTGAAAAAAGAAGGGTAAAACTATGTAACACTTTGCTTATCTATGTGTCCAACACTAACGCTACATGAACAACTACCAAAGCATTCTTTCTCATGGAATTCCAAACCTTTTGGTGGTGAATTCCAGTATGCGCAACAGATATTGTCATTGAGCATTATTTAATATTCAAAGGGGCGTACCTTCATTCATCATGAAATTTGTGTGCAATACAATTGTTCTTTTGTCATCTCCATAAATGTTTGAAGCAACACACTCGAATGGTTCTATAGATCGAACGTCAGACTTGGAGATCGGTAGCACACACCCAGTGCTGTTTTCGCAAACATTAGAATAATTCATTCCTCGCAGCGATATATTTCCTACAGGATTGCTTCTTGACGAACAGGTTAGGCAAAAGTCTTGTTTTTGACGACAATACTTGTTAAAATGTGCATTTATAATATCCGGTTTCATTGAAATTAAATTAACTAAATAACTCAATTATTCCAAAGTTTAACTTTTGCATTCATTGTATTAAAATCGTAATTATTTTGTGTGTGTGGAAAATAGGAGTTTACCTTTTGATAGATAATTGTCAGTGTATTAACCATTACGATATTGACTTTCATATTAAATTCAAATGAACCAATGAAAACGACATCGGATATAATATATATTTGGAAGTTCTAGTATGTAATCCTTTTTCATATTCAATTCCAACTCTTGACATTCCGCGTGGCAGCTGACACTGTGACCGGATGCATTCTGTGAAACGTTCAAATGCAATACGGATCCCGTATAAACTTAGTATGAATTAGAAGACATGTTAAAATTAGTAATATTTGAAGTCCATTCAAATTGACACTCTGTGGTATTCCATGAATCAGAGTACAGCCGATATCTAGTTTGTACCACGAAGATAAATTCTTGACAGTCGAAGGCGGAATTATTACAAGTGACGTTGGGGCATCTACAATACAAAATGCAATTCATTCATGTTCAACGTTAGTTTTGTTGTAAGTGCTAGAAAATGTTTATACGATAATCATTGGGACGTACAATACAAATTTGTATTTCGGTAATGACCGTTGTACGGTTTGCTCGTCGAACTCCCATAGACAAATTGCCCACAGTGCCCTAATACAAGACGGGTGCAGTTAATCGTGCCTTTAGACCAGGTCCAATTGGTTGACACAACCGACAATGTACTCGAACATATCTTTAGGTCGTAGTTACACACATTAAGTTGTTCGACGTCAAATACTCTTTCGTCATCCAACAATATTTTAAGTCTTTACGAAATAAAATGTATTGCATAAATATAAATGAATCAGAGAAAGATACTAGTATATCGATATTATCAAGATTATGATGCCTAATTATGGTTATGGTAAATGTTACTACAAAGAGGGGTTCCTTAATTACGGACTCATAGAAAAATCAATTTATTACAAATATATCCGCGAAAGTACTTTTGTGACCAGCATCATAAAATGTAAAAGTGCCAGCGTCATAAAAAGACAATAATACCAAGTAACAAAACCGGAATATGTCCAAACCTGCAAACAGATTAATCGCGTTGGTAGAACGTTGCTTTCTCCGGTCTATTGAATCGACTGCACACCATAAATCACATGACGCTTGATTTGTAATGGTATGTACTTTGAAATCCAGTGTGTCAGAAAATCTGACATTTCTGGATAATACCGCCAATATGTGTCATTCTGGAAGCATTTCATTATAAATGGAATCCGAATTGTTAAAAGCCTGTTTGGAGTAAAATACAACGTTAGCTCTATCTCCAATTTGTGCTGGATAGGTAAGAACATCCAGAAAGCCACAGTCGTTATCAAATTCTGAAAATGTTCGAAGTCCGTTTTATGTGCTAATACATGACGAACAAAAAAAACTGTATCATACAAATAAAATGGTATAAAAAGACATGTTAATTTTAGATATCCATCATTCTTCTAATTTTGAAAACAAACGATTCAAAACAAATATACAATAAAACAGGTCAATATTTTAATTTTATAGTGAACAAGTAAAAAAAAACTGTTTTGAAAATAACGTAAAGGAAAAGAAAATCCATACGATTATATTCATGTTAGTAAAATATAAACAATGAATCAATTTGAACCTGAATTTAATCAAAAGTTATTGATATTAAGGAAGAAAAACTAACCATGTAACGCTGTTCAACGGTACTTTCTAAAGAATTTACATTGTGTTTGCAGCAATAAGTTCAAATGTATGTGTAAGTAGAATTATTTACCTTTTACATCCAGTTGAATAGTGTTTGACGTTGATTCGTGAAGTTGTACACTGATGAGTGACCCGTTCCAGGTCCTGTCTATATTGGGCAGTAATAACACGACCGACCCATTTATGGCATTAATGTCATATCCTGTAATGCTCGTTAATTGCTTCTTTACTTTGAGCTTAACTTTCACTATAACGTCATTAAGCATTTCCTCGGTAACACAGAAATTTGTCTGGAATAGCATTTTGGCACCTCTACCGATAAAAATCTGCTGCGGCAAGGACAGAAACCCAGTGGAATCGACTTTAGCTGAAATTGTATTACCTCAGTTGTACATACTATGGCCATACACTGTTAGGACAGGTTTCAATCTTTATCTTGAAATATTAGCCAATGCCAAGAATTCGACACTTCTTTTAACTGTGTAACTCTTTAAGGTTAAGATTAAGAATACTCATAGTTATTGGACCTGAAACAGAGGAAGAACAGTTTTCACTATGCATGTAAGAGATAAAGTCACACATTTAAAGAATTAACAATTCTCAACCACGAACGGTCGACGTAATAAACAATCGTATTAGTTTAAAAGTAAATGAATACTTGATAACGCAAAATGACATTGTATACAAACTCATGTTTAAAACACAAACAAACGGTATTACTGTGAAGAAAATATGTAATCCATAAATAAAGAACGTTGACATTTTTTTGAGTTCCATGTTAAGTTTTGAGATATCCATAACTTTGAAAAAGGAAATAATATATCACTTGTGTAGAAAACGTGACATCATTGTTAGTATATTATTTCCTGGGAAACTTGCAGCAACACATTTGTGTCATGATTATCTATAAAGACAATATATATGATCTTGAAATATTTAAATTAATTTTTCAGTGAAAGAAAACTAATATGTATTTGTATGTATTCTAACATCATGTCCACTTAATTCCGTTATTTATTGACTATTTACTAATATCTACAAATAACTCAGTGTCATGGTAGTAATCAGGCATTAATTATTTATGCTTTTCACTTCGATATGCATCACGAAAACACAAAATAATATAAGTTCTTTTCAAATTAGGATCATTTCCGTTTTCCCAAAGTTTAGGTTTTATAGAGGATATTTGTTGATTTTGGTGTAAGATCGTATTTTATTTCGCGAGTGTTCATATAAAATGATATTTACACGAGTGGCGCAGCCACGAGTGAAAATATATTTTTTCTATGCCCACAAATGAAATAAAATACGATCTTACACCGAAATCAACACATTTTCTTTTTATTGTATGCTTTTGGACAATAAATAAATACAATTGCACTAGATAATCTTAAAGGGCACAAGCTCGTGTATTCTGACGTCATAAAAATGATGTAATAAATGATTCCAAAACTGTGTCACTCGTTAGTTTGGTGGGAAAAAGTGCCATATTTTGTGAGTCGTTGTCGCTAAATTTTAATTGTGTTGAATTTTATCATGTGCTTTAAGTAAACACACGTATTTCATATAATACATGTATATACATTTGCCAAGGGTTGTAAACCACTACTTATAGATTGATGTTATTTATGGAAAAATAGTCTGTTTTAAGTTATACTTTCACTGCAGTGAAAATATCAAATCTTATATTTTCACTGCTCCAACAGTGAACATATAAAAATGTATTTCACGAATAAAATTAGATATTTTACTCAAAAGCATATAATAAAATATCTTCATGTCAAATAAAGCATTGGGATTTAAATTTTCATCAAATTGTGAAGGTACATGGAAATCTACACACTTCATTGTTATATTACCGTCGATGAATGTTGTTAGTGCATACATATTTTTGTTTATGAAATATCGATATCTGTCGAAGGGAATTTATAACATGACTGTTACCGAAACATAAACATCAACTTTTAAAACTAGCAATATATATATGTGTAAATATATAATGAGTACAGTTAAATTTTAATTAAAAATGCATTTAACCTAACGACATTTTACAATTAGACTTCATTGTTGAAGATAATATTGTCTTTATTGTTGGATATAACTTTGGACAGTTCTTGCTAGTATATAGGATTTTTTGGCATTATACTTAATATCAACGTTCCATTGTATCTGCAACTGTTCCCATTACTTCGTGATTTAATATTTTGTTAACTGTGTTAAAGTGGCTTTCAATTATTATAAAGTATCTAGTTAAGAGATCATGGATGTTTTAATGTAAAATCGATTTAGATGGAATTTATTACCTTTTATATATTATATTTGTTTGTATGTGCATACTGAAAGTATAGACATGTGTCATTATTTTTTGCGCTTGTGCAAGTCAATTGCTTGTGCGTGATTTTATTATAAACTTTGCTCGAAATGTCAATTATAATTGCATTATAATATTATTTTCCGTATCTCAGTTTTACCGATTGTCAAGTTGTAAATCTTTCCTTAGTGGGGAGTGAACAATAAACAATTGACAATGATACTGGGATTGGCTGAGCGGTTGGGATGACACAAATGTATTTACTATGGCTCGCAAAGTTTTGCAACAAACTAGATGAATGTAATAAGCCTATTTGCATTTTAATGTGTCACCTTTGATTGGTTGCACTGCCGAGCTATATTAAAGAGAAACCTCGTTTGTTCGTAGACTAAAGGACAAGCACTGCGAGGGCAAACGTCATCCGTTATAATAGTTGCAATGAATTGTGCTTAGAAACAACAACTATTCAAATTTGCTTTTACTGCCTTTGAAAGCCCCAAAGATATGATTTTTTTTCTTGTAATACTTTAGTATATTAACGCACACTGAATAGTGGACTTAGTGGTAATAACGTTAAAGTAATATGTTGGCTTTGTATTGTGGTCTTGTACAGTACAAAGTCAATGAGATCTCTCTTATTTTGAACATAAACGATCCCAAAACATAAACGATCCCAAACTTCAATAACATCAGGGCTAGTATTCACACATTTACTTGATTTGTACATGGATCTACTTTAAATAGTTCAAGTCAAAGTGTATTATGTGAAATGCAATGTTTCCCGTTCACAAAATGATAAACTACAAAACAATCTGACTGATATTTATTCAATTCAAGTCAAGTAATATTTATTTTGAGTCGGATAATATAAAAGTACAACACAAGCTCCTCCGAGCTTTTAAAAGCGACTTATAAATACATACAAGACATACAAACAAAACAAGATAAACAAATATTAAAGCAATCATAGTTGTGATAACATTAAATATACATGCACATACAAACAGTTTTAAGAAGTAGAAATAACATATTACTTAATGTTCAGAGATCCGTAGACATGCAAATTATCTCAGATAATATAGTTCAAATGCTATTGATGCACATATTTATTTTATGCCCAGTAGTCAGATCTAGGAAAATATCAGTGAGATATATCCCTATATCACTCATTGTGCTGGACTACATTTGTTTAAATGTAAAAAAAAATCTCATTAGCATAAAATGAAAATACATTTTACATATTTTCACTCGCGCAAGCGCTCGTGAAAATAGTTATTGTCTCCCTTTCCAGTGATGATATAACGCGTTATCACACCGAAACCAAACAGATATCCTCTCTCTATATATATATTGTAATTACGTTGCAAGAAGACGAGTGCTGTGCAGCCAAGCCGTGTTATATAACAGGAAAGGCACGGGCAAATGTCTTCATCCCATTGAGTGATCATAGATCAGATTAATTGTTCGCTTAGAAGCTTTGTAAATACGGCCCCAGTATGAAAATCTCTATTAACCCACATTAGTAGTTAGAGGCAGGAAACCAATATTCTACATAAAACAGCGTTTAATGAACATTTGTTTTTATTTACAGTGTTATCAAGCAATGTAATACGGCTAATGGGACAGAAAGTTCCGTAACACACACTCTACTGTGTTATTTTTGCGTATTTATGTAGTAGCATGTGTAAACTGACTTCCTTTTCATGTCGAAACAAAAACCTGCCTATCAACGGCAACTAGCAAATAAATACTTACTAGATCAACTGTGAATACCGTTTATAGCATGAAATCATATTTTAGTACAAATGAACAGAACTGTCATTATTTAAATTAAAAGTTGCGCATTTTAATTTCCTTCTGATACCTGAACGACCATTTTTTTAAAATAAATTTCTACATATCAGGAAACAATCAAGACTCAAATGTACACTGCCGATCTATCAATCATATGTATTCAACTTGAACCATAATAAAAATAATGAAACTTAAGAGACATCACCAGCAGAGGAACCGTTATGACCATCCGCTAATAAAACAAACACAATGCAAACAAGATTAAAACTCCAGAGATGACACTGTATTATTATTGTAACCCAGTGTAGTCTCGTTGGTTGTGTCAAGAAGCAACCATAGAGGTTGTTCTTCTCATACGATACGACCTTAAACAACCATCTTGATTGACACAAATTGTCAGAACTAGCATGATAGTCTATACACGCAACTCAGAAAACTCGAAAGAGCCAGAAAAGAAAGTAATATGATTTAAACTGGGGTCATCGATTTAAATAACAGGTCTTTGCATCGAAGTCTGATAAACAAACTTAAAATTGCTTCTAAAGCACTCGCATATTCACAGTTATTGAGAGCTTATATGTAATAAGGCATATGTTCCCAAGGCAATATCGTGTCTATATTTAAATTAGACGTAAGAACTGCACGGATTCTTCTTTGATCAGGAAATAGTAAGAGACATAGTGGCAACATCGTCGAACGTTCAATGGAATAGAAGGAAGTATTTAAGTTCCTACTTTACACTTTGTTTAGAATAACATTAGCAAATAAAATTCAATTACGCCACGCATTTACAAAATGGTGTACGTTACAATCAAAACTAACAAAGTATTGACAATACTTTTAACAACATGTTTAGGTAAGATTTTATATATTACCAGCTACACAACACTAACAAGATGTGTTGTTGTGAGATACTATATGATTTTTATTGAGACTGATGATGACGAGTCGAATCTTGGATTCTTGGATACAAAATGTTTATTTTGATTTCAGCTTTTGCTGTTGGTGAAACATCAAAACTGGTTAAAACTCTAGGTAAGCTGTCAGTTTTGCAACCAACATTTGTAGGTCGGGAAGTCATCTTAAACTTCGTACCTGACAAGGATCTCGATGTGGGTCAAATAAAGGTCGGTCTGACATTGAAGGCATTGTGTGAGGGCAATAAATATTTCACTGAAATCCAGAAAATACATACGCAGGTTATTCTAAATGGATCGATTTGGATAACGTTGTCTGCTATTGAAAAGACATGGGATAAGGCGGTCATCCACGTCGAACACAACACTGTGGTTTCAAATGCTGTAAAGCTTACGTTAAAAGGTATGTCTTAGATTGCGCTGGCATTGCGTTTTTAAGGCGAAGTCGATATTAGTTAATGGTAACTTGCCTCAATTTAAGGACCTTTTGCTGCGAATATGCGTTCTCTCTTGCCGATGCAAATTGTGTTGAACATTGTTTATATATAAAACGATCAATAAGAATATTTGTCTTAACCACGGAACGAACGACCTACAGACTAAAGTCTTACTGTCTACGGTACCGAACTGAATCACTTACTAATTCTTGCACTTATTAACGTATACGTTATGTAGATCCAGGGTTATATTCAAATAAATTCCATTAAAAAACGATTGTTTCAGAATTCAACAACAGCTGTGGATATTTATACATACAGTCTTATCCAAAGTTTCCCGGTGAAAGTGTCCAAATAGTTTATTATCCTACCCAACATGCGCTTGTTAAAGGAATTCTCTTTTCACGCCAATGGATTCGCTCTCCAGAGAGCATAAATCTTCAAGAACAATTTGATGAAGAAACTTTCGAGGCATTAAACGAAAAATACATCCTGACCGTCAAAAACTTCACAGGAATCGCCATTTTTTATGTAGTTTGCCAACGATATGAGAATGGTACGGTGCTGAAGACGAACAAGGTCGAATTGTTCGTAGGTAAAAGTATAAGATCAGTTCCATTTAGTTTTATATTGTATGGAAGGTAAAAATTTAAGATCAGTTCCATTCAGTTTTATATTGTATAAATTATAATAAGTTATATTTACTTTCTAAATCCAGCATGTTCATTAACTTTTTACATGACGGTGGATGTAGTTGTGCATTCCCATGCATCAAGTAACAAGCTCTTGCTTTAAATGAATTGATATGCGAATGGATTTTCGCTGAGAAATTCAATGAACATTTGTTCAATAATTTTCTCAGTACCGTGTTACATTATCATTTTGTCATCACACTACATACAATCGTGATATCATTTGCTCTAAATTACGCTGATCGGTAACGTTTATACTAGCTGTCATTTTATTTACTAAATACATTAAAAACAACAACGACATGTTCTGTGTTTCAGATAATCCCGTGCTAAGCCCACTTTGCACTGTTGTCAATTGTACAAAATGCTTGTGTGTTTACCCTAATGAAAGCATCAGTTGTGCTGCAACAAGTGAACAAGTTTCTCTGCGAATCGGAGACCACTATGTTCCTTCGCTGAGGACATATTATGGGGGTGTGTATACGTACAAAACGGACGTTCACATCCGGAGAGAGTTTAAACATATGGATACAGTCGTGTGCTCTGTCGAATCCACAGGAATCGCTTTCAACACTAGTGCATATCTGTATATTATGGGTGAGTAAAATCGACAATGATTTATTGGCCACTTGTCTAACTTCCTATTTAAGTGTGAAATATTTAACAGGAAAGTTTAATATGTGTGTGTTGCTTATACAGCTGCATGTTCGTAATAGTTTACAATTAGCGCACCGCAGTAGTGTATTTGCTTTTGTAGAAATTATTATAAATTTCATTTTTTTCTCACTGAAGTAAAGCCTAGCGTTTTCGAATTGTTTGTTACTGAACATCGTGAGGGAGAAGCATTGAATGTAACCTGTGCTGCTTTGCACGGGAGACCACCGCCTAAGCTGGAGATGTACATAAGTGGACAGGTGATTGGAGATGCATTACAGCAAGATATATATGATGTTAAATCGCAGACATACACAAGTATGGCGAAGTTGGAGACAATACAGAAACAGTGGAATGGAAAGAGCCTGAACTGCACTTACCGAGTCGTCCATGAAGGAGTGCGATACCTGCTTGAAAATTCTACGACAAAGACACTCGTTTATAAATGTAAAGTATTCCTATGTTTTGTCTTTAAATTATGCTTTATGATCGGATGTTTTCTAAATCATTAGGTTGGACTAATGTTTAAATGCGTGCCGTGGTATCTTAATCGACCATGTTTCTGATAACAAAATGAAATTGCAAACGGACGCGTTAAGAAGAAATAAAAGAAAAATTTGCATTGCAATTAGTTAACACCAGAATGCATACCAGTCCATAATTGTACATTCTAGTTCTTCAAAATGGTTCATATAAAAGATCCATACTCATAATTACATTTCGTATTACAAATAGAAAGACGTTTCATTACTATATATAATAATGATGTTAATTTCATTTGCTTTAGACCCACCATCCAAACTAACAATTATCCCACCACAGACGCCATCGCACATGTCATCAGTGTACACTATGCGTATAGGCTGTATCATGGACGACAGTAACACCGATTGTAGCTTTTTATGGACAACTGAAATACCAAGCATGGCGATAACGCCGTTCAAAACCTCGATGGAAACACACTACGTATCATGGGTGGATGTCAATGTGTCACAAGTCATGTCAGGTCGTAACATCACCTGCAATATTGAATGTGAGGAATTTCACCTTCTAATGAAAACCGATTTTACCATTTCGCTGCGTGGTAGGTAATATAAGATATAGAGAATACTACGTTAGTGTTAAATAAGTTTATTTAGCGAGGCTTCGAAAACCTGAGCCACGAGTCATTGCGAGTGGTTCATGTTTTCGTTCCGAGCAAATACATTTATTATTAATCAACATTTACCTGGTATTCATTTTTCCCGTCATTTTCTGTTTTTATTTTGAAATATAAACGAAGAAAATCAGTATTTAATAAGATGAACATAACATAACTTTGGGAAAATAAACAAAAAGACATTACACTGTGCGTGTTTGCTATATTCCACAGTGTGGAAATACATGTAAGTTTATCCCACGGGGTATTATTTCGTCAATGAAGGCGTCATGCTAGGACAAAAATGTATCTGAAAGTATTGTACTGCTGTAGTTTCTTGTACAGATGATTACCTCCTCCAAAGAAGTAATGTGTTTCCCATGTTTATTGTGTGTGATTTTTTTAATGTATTTGTTTGTCTTCCATAAATGTTATGAATGGAGTTTCATAATATTTCTGAATATTCTAAATGATGGTGTCATTTAAACTTAATTCATAGTTATGTATATTCCAATGATAAAAAGTGACTTAACATTTCATTATTGACAAACAGATTCTATATTCATAGGATTTCAAAGCTGATTCAATATGCATAGTTACATGAATATTTCAGAAAAAGGCAGGCTTCAAACAAATGGTGGTTTTCCTACGCTGTACACGTTAGTTGGAGGTGGAATTATCATCGCCGTTGTAGGCAGCATTGTCATCTCTGTCTGTATTTTAAAAAGTATGTGCCAACTTTATGACTTGCAAACAACAGCAACAACGTCTTTGTTAAAATTTAAATTTTAATGAACATGTAAATAATTGATAAAATGTTTAACTTAGATATAAAACATTTACTTTATAATTTACAGGAATAAGAAGTTCAAGCAAAGAACGGATTACGTAAGTTACCAAACGAAGCAAATAATGAATCATTTTATTTATGCGTACGGTATATCGATATATTTACAGAATATTTCGGTAGTTTTGGTCTAACATCGCACATCGCTGCACATATGTATAATGCATATATCTGTGCATCACTATGTAATTGAACTCTAAAAGACCATACTACTAGTATTAGTGATCTGCAAAATATTTCAATAAAACCAACACATAAGCGGAAAAAATTAGAAATCGTATGGTGGCATACTTCTGCCAGCCACATATCCACTTAGCAATGTCGACATTTTTCTGAAAAAAGTCACATATTCAGTGGGCACTAACAGGCAGTTTAGTTCTGTTAAAATACCTCAGTGGATAACACGAAACTTTTCTACTTGCCAGACAATAACTGAATAAGTCACATTTGTTTAGAAAAAAAACGACATAGGTAAGTGGATATGTGGTTGGCAGAAATATACCACCATAAAATCGTCTTTAAATGTGTTTTGCATAAAAAACTTATTATCATCTGAAGACAATTTGAAGCCTTAAAATGAAATAAAGTGCATTGGTGTAATACATTTCATGATTATTTTATAACTTCAGCAATTTCAAGTTATTGATACTGGATGCATTGAAATGTTTACATAATAAGTCGATTTTGAATCCTTGTTGATGAAATATTGCTACTACTATTATCAACGTTATTAAATAACGCGATACACACTTTCTAGTACCACCGAACCCTTAGAACTCCAGGAAAGGGCTCAAGCAGGTAAATTGTTTACACAGCCCTTACTTCACGGTTGGTGGCATTGATTACATTGTTACTAGTGGATTATACTATGATCGTAAGAGTTGCACTGAGATGAATGAACATAAATGCATTAATCCTTTGTAGCATATCTAACAGACCATTTAAGTTTTGTTATAAGTTAATTAAGCCCCTGCAGGGAAATGTAATAAAATTAATTTCCATCAGTTTGTTTTGGTAAGTACGTCGTATACTTTACACAATAATGTAATATGTCCTAAATTTTCTAGATAACGCAACTGCGGATGCGATGTTAGAGGTGCACTATGTAGAAATCGATCCTGAAATTTCCGATCCTGTAAATCCGGTAAATATGTTTTCATTTGAAATGATGAATGCCATTTAAAATGATGAATGCATGGGTAATATAAGTAAATTTAGCAATGGAATGTATTGTCTACATAGATGTCTTGATTTAAAAGTTGTGCCAATATTGTAAATGTCCAATACTTTGTGGTAAGTCTAGTGCAACGTTTAAAATGTATTCCATGCAGGGAAGCTCCCAACCTGTGAAGCTCTACGAAGATTTGAACAGGTCTGACATTGATAAACGCTCGGCTTACTTACGTCTGCAGCAAGGTACAGAAAGGAGTGGATTTGTAAATGTGACAATAAATCAATAAGGACATTATATGGCTGACAGTGATTTACATTGTTTTCCATGTATGTTTTTTATCAAAATAGGTCAGTTAAGTAAAAACATCAGTTATGCTAGTAATGTATGATCTTTAAAAAATCAATGAAATTAAACTGTCAAATAAAACTTGGTGGACATTTAATCGACAATTAGCATAGGTCAAATTATACAAAATACAATAGCACACAAATATTTGATAATAGTAAAGCCAATATCTCGTTACACCTGAACAATAATGCATTAGTTACAACCCATTTGACTTAATTACTTATTGGCACTACCACTATTGGGGGTGTGTAATAAACAATTGTGGTTTGTAAATTTGTTGTGATATATTTTTAACAATACAAAATCTAGCTGATACTCGCCTTTTTTTCTTTTTTTTTAGTTTTGTCTGTTCCTTATACCGTGAAACGACAGTTACTGTGATTAACGTCGTAGTAAATGAATTGCACGTTGCAGTAGCTTTTGTATTTTGTTGTTGGAATTTCAATGTTTTAAGAATTATATGTATGCATATCTGAACCCTGTGCCAAGTGTACGGTTTGGAGTTTTTGAAAACAGGGTCAACCAACAGTGTATCGCATCGACCATGTATAGCCGGGTACCTCAGTTATTTTTTATTTTTTATGTTTCAAATATCTTGATTATGTTCAGCCTAGTGTACACGTTGATTCGCTTGCCTTATATGAACAACTTCCTTTTTGTATTTTGTCAGAACAGAACAGTACATGACTAATTTTTGTAACCTGTTTCGGTGATAAGAGTCTACGAATGTATTGGGAGTAGTAAATTAATATTTGGCGCCCAAGGCGGACTGCAAGCTCAGATTATACTTTATTTGAACATTACTTTGTGATGTTATACAATTAATAATATATTCCTCGGTTCTTACAGTTTCAGTACAATTACCTCTTTACGAGACGTCTGGGCGCTAACACAAAGGAGTTAACTAGGTCTGGCATATTTGAAGCATTTTTATTAAGCAAATTCTTCCTTGTATGTTGGCAAAATACGACACATACTACGAATCAAATTCGGTTATTAAACCAAAAATTATCTGGTACAGGGTGGTTCAATTACTCATGAAATGAAGCTGATAACAACCCAGACGTGCACATCTGTGATAGCCAATTGGATGAGGAGACTGCATGTGGTGAGACGTCAAAATGGACGTCATTTCGAGCATTTGATGTAAAAAGATGTACGTTTTAAAGGTGCTGACCGCTCTTTCTGTTGTATGTACTATCACGTATGTATAACTGGTGTTGTATTTTTTAACTTGGCTGACATTAATAACTGCGCTTATGATTTTGTTATGAATAAACACTGTCAAACTAGCAAGCATTCGAAAAGCACCACGAACGCCAGACAGCTCATTTCCAACGCGTTGTGTAAGGAACTAATGTGGAAATTTGGCCAATCGCCAAATAATAAAGAATCGTTTAAAAAGTAATTAATTGATCTAATCGGTTAAAAACTTTTATCATAAGTTCATTAGCATAATAAATTATCCTAGAATATGTCTGCAAATAAGTTCATGACAAACAAACACACAAACAAAACAGGAATACCAACTCCGACAAAAACATACTCTTCTTGGCGGAGGTTATAACGTTATGTCATGTCTTATAATCTGTACTGAATGTAATAATATACTTTCCAAGTTTGTAATTGTGTTCTATCTGATAAGGTAAAGTCATCTCAATTAAACTTTCTGATTTTGAAATATTTTTAAAATATATGTTTCGTATAGTATATATGTAGCCAAACTGTACATGAAATAATAATGATTGCTTCAATGAATTGAACAGACGGTGTTTATGTCATTAACACTATATTAATTTGAAAGAAAACATTAAAAAATGTACCATATATACATGTTTTCATATTAAACTTCAAGTTTATTTCGGAATGTCGATAAAGAATGCCGTTTACAGTTGTACTTTCAGAATTACAATGTATTAAAATACAATGCAAATACACGTTGAAACACGTGAATGCCACACATGAAAGAGACACTCATGTTTTGGTTCAACAAAGTAAAATAAGTGATATAAAATAGAAACAATTCCGATTGATTGATTGTCAACCAAATACCTTAAAATGTACTTCCTGCATTTGAAGCATTATTTCATAATTTCTTCATAATATATAAAATGAAAATAAACAATCAAACCAAATAAAACTATGGACTTAATCCAGTGCAAAATAATTAACGAATAAATAACTGGAGTCAAACAATATTAAGTAAATTGAATAATTTAATTATATACGGCCTTGAGCGCTCTTAAAACAGTATGAGTTTTGGGGCGAAGCTCTCTACGATTACTTTTGACCTAGATTCCATGTAATGTAAGACCTATGAAAAGCTAGAAATTTGGCGCGATAAGTTAATTATACTGCGGTTAACTTAAATACCATTATTCTATTGCGCAAATTCTTTTTGCGAGGGATGATTGTAGGGAATGCAAACGAACAACAATGGTTTAATGTTTACCAATGGTAGCATTAGCATAATATTCAGGATTAAAAAATACAGAATCGTTTACATAAGAGGCAGTTTTAATAAAGTTAGAAACATATCCTCGACATACATTCTTTTCTCGTTGTATGTCTTGAACAGAATATGATATTCATTCATAGAATGAAATAACTATTTTGTGAAGCCTTCACTCTCTATAAATAGAAATAGCTCCCACTACAGGAGAATGAAACAATGTGTGTTTACGTTCCATACGTATATATACACTTTTTACAGTGAATGTGTTTTCAAACAGTTAAGAAAATTGTAATAGATACCTGTGGTTCCACAACATGAACGGCGTGTATTTCTAGGGAAAAAAATTGACCCCACGCGTGTACGACTTATTATTGGCTTAAGATAAGTGTAAGTTCAGTTGTGCTATAAACTAAACCAATAAATAGGGAAGAAACTTGACAACATTATCGTTGTCTACATAATATTTTCAATTAACAATATATTTAGCCATAAAAAACTCTTAAACATTTCAGTGCATTTGCATGCTTCGGAAAGAAATGAACTAGCATAGCTTACCGTATATGAACCGATTACCGTACTCAATGCATTCATTGCCTTCTACGAATTAATTTCTGTGCTGCTCTCTTTTTTACCCTGAATATGTTTCTTAGATAATCCTTTTTTAAGAATCCTTAAGGAACTGAAGAGTACACATATTTATTTTAAATGTGTCAAAGTAACATAAAATAATGTAACGAGATGTTCTGAAAGGGTATAATATTATTATGATTTAGTAGTGTGTGCCGTACTGAACCAGACTGAATGCACTAGATTTGTAAATTATAAGTGAAAATCCACAAGTTACACATACATCACTTTTGAATATTTATGTAACGAGTTCAAGACATTTCTGTTTTTTCACATTCACCATGGATGCCAAATATATCTTTTAAAGATATTTCTTGTTTCGGTTATGAGTGTTATGAGTGTAACCCTGGGTACCGGTTTAGAAGTTGACGAATGGAGAATATAATTTTTAATGTGACGGAGATCATATCAGTAAATCAAAGTATGTTTCATTTATCAGCATACATGTCAATAAAAATTACATCAGCACATTGTACAATGATTAAAATTTAATAAAAATTCTACGTTAAAAAACGCACAGAATATTTGTCACAAACTGAAAAAAGACCGCTTGCGCGAGTGAAAATAAGTAAATTATATCCCTTGATGATGATATCACACGTTATCACACCGAAAACAAATAATTTTTCTTTTCATTTTAAGGTTTTTGAGTATTCTTTGCATTTGAATTATTTTGAACGGATTTTTAACACGATATTTTAATTTTTATGTCAGTACTTTTTCTCTGTAATGTGTAGTAATCGGTGTTAGTAATAAACATTCCTGCGCCATGTTGGATTACGATAAAATGTGCCTTGGATTAGTTAAGCAATCTAAAAAGCATTTTTTTTTTACTCTAGGATTATTATGGCAGAGTGTTTACAGTACAACAGTCTACAATTATATTCAGTATATACATAGACAACGCAGAATCCAGGTCTCTAAATTTATTTCATTTTGATAAAAGTACGTATTCAAAGTGAAAGTGCGTTCAGTTCTCCGAAATTCACATTTTCTAAAAATAGCGTGTGCATACGTGTTATGATGTCAACAATAGTTAACACAGTCACGACATACACATATATTTTCGCAAGCAATTTAAGACGATTAAACTCGTAGATGCGCTTTAAAATGTAAACAACAAAATATGTATTGTGAAAGAGTGTTCTGAAATGGGTTACTTATACGTATAACGTGTTTTCTATATTAATTATTTGGATTTAATTAACAACACAATTGGATTAAAAGTCGGAAAATAATTTGAAGAAAACAAGAAGGCGGAGAATTAAACGCTGATCAATTCTTACAACAAATTGGATACTTAAATACTTAAGCGCGATTACAGGATATAAAGACTTAATACACACAAAACAATATATAAGTATGTGCTAAATGAACACAAGTTATTACTTAAGAGTACATTGGTTTCATGTTGGATTTTGGAATTATGAGCAATTATGTAAACAAAGGGGGACTACTGTTCATAGCAACAGTAAACAACAAGTACACGTGTCATCATCCTCGAAAGGTATTTATTCCGTTACCACTGCATTATATCCCGTGGGAGAATAGCCTGTCAAAAGTTCGTTATATATATGAATATTGATGAGCCACCTGCTGACCAATTAAATTACAATTAGTAACGTTGTATACTACTCGAATGAACTTAGGAAAACAATTATCAGTCGACCGGTTACTCAAGTCATTGAGTACATACCGCTCAAAAACCGACCACGTGCAGGATAACGGTAAATATGATAACAGCGAACACCGCCTACATGCGCCTGTTTTAATACTATGTCATTTCGATTGGTTGAATTTTCCGTGCTTACTTGAACACGGAACCAATGAGATGTTTCATTAATTATTCATGAGTACGACGTTTTGCTAGCCTAGCATAGCGTATTTGAGCGAACGTGGGTTCCGACGATGAAGTGTAATATGATGGAATTGATAAAGTGCAAACGATAAAATAAATACTTTGGGTGCTAAAATTAAGTTTGGACCAAGATGACGAGTTCTAATGCCTTGTGGGTAAAACGTGTACCCCGAGGCATTGTCTGTTCTAGTGTCCTTGGCTCATAACGACTGAGGAAAATCCATCAAGAGAAAATAAGAGATAAGACACTTCAATATATCATAGAGGTATTCTTATCATTTGCTGTTATTAATCTTTACTACTTTTCTTTTTTTTGGTAATTCTGTATGATAAACTGTGACAACACCTACAATTAAATATTGTTCAAATCAAATAAAATGTAAAAAGGTAGTCACACACTGTGAGTGATATAGGGACATATCTCACTGTTATTTTTCTATATTTCACTACTTAGCATTAAATAAAGATGAGTATTTAACGCTGGCGAAAATGCCCCCTTGACTAGATCTGTACGGCGCACATTTGTGTGTGCTACCTATCATACTAGTTTTTTTCCCATCTTCACGCTGTCATTGACGAAATAACACCTGTGGGATAAACTTAACTGCATTCGCGTGCACGGACTACGTTTTCACGATACAGTCGCATTGTTTACTTTTGCCGATCGTATTTTCTGGTCTATTATTTGAAGATTATTTACATACATTGTCTTAAAAATACCCAAACACGCTTTCCGAAACAATAACTATGAATGTCCGAGTTTATGAAATCAAGCAGAAATGTCATGGTCATTTATTGTGTAGCGATTTATTTATAGATCCTAAATTGTAAGGATCATTACGCAGTGGTGTGTTTGTTGACTTTAAAGTTCCTTTTCATTGTGAAAGCTACGATTTGATTATGTTTGTACTAATATAACACAAACATATACAATAAAACTTTTTAACAGCCTAAGTTGTGTTTATTCTATTTCTAGCATCTTGGGACTACTTCTTTATTGCAATTCGCACATTTTGTATTCAATACTAGTAAAAGCAGTTGTACTACCAGTTTATGAATTCCACGGTTTGTTAAACATTTGCTTTTGTATAGTTTGGAAGTAAAAATGATTGGATAAATATAATCCTAGGATCTCTATGTGTCCGTTTGTAGAAAGCAAATGTGCAATTGGTTGTTCGGTCCTCAATTCAACGCAATTTGAATACCAACTCAATGAATTAAAATAAACAAATACTTTATATGCGCATGACAATATTATATATGAATACTTTACAGAAACAATACATGTCATCGCCAAGCCATTAGAAATATTATTTAATTACATACTTGATAAAAAGCGTTTTCCACGCAGCTGGTCATCCGGAGTTATCATACCAATACATAAACGTGGGGACATTTCAGACCCAAATAATTATCGTGGGATTACATTAATAAGTTGTTTTGCAAAACTGTTTACAAGTATATTAAATGAACGTCTTAAACAATGGGCAGAAACAAATGACATTCTAACGGATGCACAATTCGGCTTTAAACCAAACTTTAGCACAGTCGATGCAATATTTATTCTTAATGCACTGATAGAAAGGCAGTTGCAGAATAAAGATAAACTATATTGTTGCTATATTGACTACCGGAAGGCATATGACGTCATCAATCGCGGTCAATTATGGAGTAAAATGATTAATGTGGGCATCGACGGAAAACTCATAACCCTTATTCGATCCATGTACGAAGAAGTTAAATTACAGGTTAAACACATGGGTAATTTATCAGACATATTCAGTAGTAACGTTGGTATATTTCACGGGGAGATAACCTCGCCCATATTGTTCTCGCTGTTTATTAATGACATCGAATTCGATTTGCAAAATGGAATAAACGCTGGCATTACGCTAGATCAAATATCGATCTACCTATTATTATTCGCTGACGACGCGCTTTTATTTTCTGAAACCCAGGAGGGCTTACAAGAATCATTAAACAATTTAGAAACCTACTGTGATAAGTGGAATTTAACAGTTAACATTGAAAAAACCAAGGTCATGGTATTCCGAAAGGGAGGGGCAATTAGTAAAACATTAAAATGGACATATAAAGGTCAAGAATTAGAAATTGTGAACAATTTTAATTACCTTGGAATTGTCATGTCAAGTGGTGGATCATTTGTGCCCGCAACAAATACTCTATATGGCAAAGCAATAAAAGCGATGCATTCTTTGTTCACCCTAACAAAAGACATGAGCGTACCTATAAATATCATGTTCAATTTATTTAACGCATATGTATTATCAATTTTAAACTATAACTGCGAGGTTTGGGGATTTATCAAAGCGGAAAACATTGAACGCGTTCATCGTAAATTTTGTAAAAGACTATTAAATGTAAAAATGTCAACAAATTCATTATCGTTATATGCCGAAGTTGGTCGATTCCCCCTGTATATAGACAGATATGTCAGGATCGTTAAATATTTTTTTAAATTATACACTTTAAAACAGGGAAATTGTATTCTTAAACAAATTGCGTTATTACAGAGATTAGAAATTGAATGCAAAAATAACACAAACAATTGGACATCGAAAGTACGGGACATTCTTAACCAAACCGGTTTTGCCGATGTATGGCTATTCCCTGAATCAGTGAACACAGATCAATTTATCCCGTTACTTAAAAACAGATTACGAGACCAGTACATCACTAGCTGGAATGTCAGTGTCACATCATCTAGCTCAATGATTCTATATAAGGAACTAAAACCAGTATTCGAAAGATCATCGTATCTTGATATTGTTGAAAATATCAAACATAGGAATATTATTTCTAAATTACGTTTGTCGTCTCACAAATTATTTATAGAAACGGGTAGACACCATAACATTGTACGAGATCAACGCAAATGTGTGTTATGCAACCTAAATGACATCGAGGATGAATATCACTTTGTTCTTAAATGCCCTTATTATGCTGATGTCAGGAATACATTAATTCCAAAGTATTATAGATCCCGTCCAAATATGTACAAGTTTATCGAACTAATAAATAGTTCAAACAAAATATTGTTAAGAAAACTAGCTATTTTTTGTATAAAATGCTTTAAAATACGAGAAAATGTCATATATATGTAGTATAAAATATTTATATTTTTTCACAAAGAAAACATGTACAAATAATGTAATATTGTTGAAATTGTTAAAATACGTGTGACATTATGTAGTCACTATGTATTAACCTCATCCATGTGACATTCTCACGAAAACATGTTTATTTCGTGTCTATTTAAATTGATTTATCTTCGAAATGATGTATGTTTTGTATTTACTTCAAACGCATGTTGTTATTGTATATGTGTGTTAATGACGATGAGCTTTATATGCTTAAGTCGAAAATAAACTATTCTATTCTATTCTATATTTTAAGCATGTTTACACAGTCATTGTTCCAGGTATAATTTCGTTCCCATTGTATGTATCGTTTTATAGAATTTCAGTTAATATACACAAAGGACAGTATTTCAGCGTCTCATTATTACTGCTGATGCAAGCTTAGTCACACACAAGTCCGTCAGAATAACTCTTCTGACAAGCAATGTTAAGTCGATGGGTCGACATAGCCACCAAGCTCGTCAGTTTGTGTTTCATAGTGTCATGATTTTCTTTCTTTATAAACAAACAAGTTTATATACATTAAAATTAATATGTATTCGTATTAACGTACATGATCCCGACATCGTTCCGATATTCCCGACCTTTTTATCATTTGTATCGTAGCGCTGTCAGGACGCTATCGGGGGCAATAATCGGGAATGTGTGACTGAGGCATAAAGTAATCAAATATAAAAGGTAGCTGAACAAATGCATGTAGACAATTTTACTCCACAATATGTCATGTATAAAAATGCACCATCAGTGTTGGTTATCGGTTATTAAATGATACCTATGTATGAATGCACACCAAAGTAACAATTACAATGCTACTATTGTTTTTTTCTTGAAACCTGAGACTATATCGTAATTTGACAGGTTTTTGCAATTTGACAACTTGCAATCGTTTTATAACGCTTTAATGCAAACCAGTGACACTACTAGAGTTGTAATAAAGATCAAAGATACTTAATTAACAATGTACATGCCAACTTTGGAATCGACGATCAACCCTGCTTATGACCTGCTGTACGTTTACAGAGAAAGTGATAAAATACAAGTACAAACAACTAGATATGCTAATACTGGGTTTTAGCTGTCATCATGTGTGATATGTAATCAATACGTCTCTGTTGATTGTCGTTGAGGTCAGTGATGCTATTTGAAGTATGAATAATATCATCCACTTGCTATTTCAGATTATCGATCATGCTTTGCAACTGTGCATTTGAGGTTTCCAAGGTGACGAGTTTTATCAGCATCTTATTGTCATAATCAAATCTTGACAAACACATTGGCTCCTCACCCTGATTCTTAAGAGCCGCTGTGCCTCCTACTAAGCTGAAAACTAACACTGCCTTCACCAACATGTTATATTTTCTGAGTGTTCTCTATCTCTTGTTTGTGAATAGTTTCGAGCAGTGCCCAAAACAGAGACAACAGAAGGGCTGATCGTGTATTTGTTGCCAGCGCTAAAGGAGCACACTATCATTACAGTATGATGAAACTTCTTTCGATTTATGAACGAGTACAGAACATGCTTTAACGCTTATGTATGATTATTTCTAACGTATCTTAATCATCATCATCATCATCACCATCCTCCTCCTCCGCATCATCGTCCTCCTCCTCATCATCATCATCATCTTCTTCTTCTTCTTCAGTAGCTGCAGCATTATCATCATCATCATTATCATCATCGTCATCATGTTTTTTGTTGTTGGTGTTGTTTTTGTGATTTAGTGTTTTTTCGCACCATTATAATAGGTACATATCAAGCTGATTATTAAACAGCGTATTATTTGGACGAGCACTCAGCTAACATACCGATATTGGAATCGACTCATTCAATGTAATGTTCATTTGTGAACGCGTCCAAATAAGCTCAGTTAAGTAAATAACTCTGTCAAACATTTGTTTCATTGTTTCATTTATCATCGGCTGTCTACGTAGTGAATTTAAGTACAAACGTTATATTAAAAAAGAATTGACTTTGTTCTATGTCAAATACATTGTTGTGTGCCGTTTACAAAAATAAACATGCAACAAAACGGACGTCTCTAGTCAAATAAACTATGTTTGTTTTTATTTGTGGAATAAATGCAAATAATGTTGCATCATTTATTTCTTGAGATATATTCATCTTTTCATTGACAGTATTTAAAATAGCTAAAATAAACCAAAATCAAATACATTTTGCTTTTAACAAAACCACTGCAGATAACACTTTCACATTCTTCAAAATATGGCTGAATATCACGTTAGTGAAAATAGACAGGCAGGTTTTGTGATTGATACATTGTGATTAAAGCGCCTTCAAATAAATGGCTTGTTTGGGATTATAGGATTATACATATCAGACTTGTATACATCTAAAAGTATTAAGAATTGTGCCTTAAACATTTCGCCACGTAACGCATTTATGCAAGGGTATAAGCACTGTTATTTTAGTTCCAGTAGAGTCTGTGGTCTATCTGAAAATTGACACAAAAATTGCTACCGTTCACAGTTACAGAATATTTAATATGTATAAAATAAGCTAAAAGCGGAAATTAAACAAGTCCCAAATAGTAATTTAACGGCGGTCATATGCGCCTTTTTGTTTAGACCTTGTACTGCAGGTCCCTGGGTACCTCGGTCTCACTTCCGGTGTCTGCCAACAGGTTGCTCTGGAACACCGACTTGTTCTCGTTTTGCTCCACGTCGAACACCCACTGCCAGGTAACAACTGTCTGACCAGGCTTTACTAAAACGGAATATAATTGATGAGATTTATTTAATTCAAATGACAATAGTTTCCATTTGCCAATTTCCTCGAAACAGCTTAATACTAAACTGCATCATATTCATGAGCATGGTAGGATTTATATTTTTGTTCAACTGACCAATTATTTACGTTTAGACATTTAAGATATATTCACCAGTGATTTGCGATGTGGCCGTTGTCTCGTTGGACCAGGTCTGAGACGACGTTTGCTGCATCATCTTTTTAATGGACTGCGAAGTCGACAAACTGAGAATTTCCATGTTAACACCAGCGGACGTCTCCCAGCTGTACTCAAAGCCGCTTGTTCTGCTCTCTGTTTTAGACTTGCCCACCTTAACCTGTAGTGTAAACTGATGCTCTGCTGTCGGGTTTAGGACCATGTGAATGATCTTCCACTTTCCAGCCACTATCGGTTTTCCGTATACAAGCACCTCTTTACTCAGAATGCTAGGCGAGAAAAATCCGAACTTCATCGCCGCATGGACATCACTGTTAAGGACAACCGTTGTGCCGTTTCCTGCGTCTGGTTTGCCGCCCTTTGGGTGTGCATACCTGCCAGACCGACCAAATGATACATGCAATTTAACAGTTAACATTTAGTGCTTATTTAAAACATGTACTTTAAAAGAGACTCAAAGTGGAGTATGACTATATTGCGAGTTCTAAACACAAATAAATTGTACGTACTTCCCACCCTTGTGGATCAAGTGACCATTGGCAGCGTCAAGGGCAAACAACGCTCCCCAATGGCGATCACTGTGAACCACTAGGGGTGTATTACTGCTTGGAGTCAAACTCCCGCCTTTCGGGTGCATGATCTTGCCACTTGCCACGTGCTCAATGTACCCCCAATGGTCTTGCACCAGCACAAATCGCCAGTGCATGTTTTTATGCATATCGACATCGAGAACCACTTCGGTTCCGTTGCTTGGGTTACTGGAGCCTCCTCTTGGATAGAAGAACTTCCCACTTGACAGATGTTTGATAACGAATGGCTCCGACATGTTTGCTCTGATAAAAAAAAAACTTAACTTGAATATGCTGACTTTGTTATATGCTTGTATATAAATGAGTTATTGCAAACATTGTTATAATAATATGTATACATGTAACTATCAAATTATAAAGAAACTACAACATGACAACTGTATGCGACGAATGTCCCGCTCAAGTGTTGAACTACGAGGAGTTTATAAACATGTACTTAAAATAAACTATTTTTTACAAAAGGCAGTAATTTCATACATTGTTGTCATTTCTCTCTGCAATTCATTCCAATGGATGTTAATCAACAAAAAGTGTTTTTTTGTAGATTTTAATAGCAATGGTAGTTATCTTTTGAAATAAATAAACACTAGACACTAGCACCACAAATACACAAGCGAGAATTATCATGGTCTGTATAGTAATGCAAAGTTAAATTTGATTCATTTAATTACTAATGCAGTTTAGTCAAAAGAATGCCAAAACAGAGGCAAATCACATAAAATAAAATATTTCACGAGTTATGGTTCTTGTGAACTGTAAACACTGTGACAGAGGTATCGTTTTGTACTGAACACTTCCGCTAAACGAATTCGATAATTGGTTGGAATTTAATTAAATCCCTTTAATATTTTTAGCGTAAAGCTGCATACAGGAACGTCTCGAAATTTGCAAAAAATGTCGGACGCACTTGTCGATTGCGGGGCAAGGTAATAATTATAATTATTATTTTATTATTATTATGAATATTATTATTATTATTATTATATAAGATCGTTTCTTACCTGTTTCGTTGAATGTCGTCGTTAACGATGTCTCCTAGTATAATTTAATGAAATATCGTCTGAGGCTTCAAATAGAGTGCGTAAAGTTTTACTTGTTTGTCATTTATATAAGCTTTATTGCGAATGAGTAATGTCAATTAATGTGATGAAACAACGATGCAGCAAAGGCAGATAAAAAACAGCAGCATACATTACTCAGAACAAAACAACATCCAGCTTGTTGATGTAGCATATTTTGCTGTTGATGAAGCACTTACGTCCATGAGAATGTTACGATGTTTAGGTGTTTAACAGCTTCCAAGGTTTCTCTCAAATTCCGATTTAAATAAATATTGTATTTTGCATGAACTGTTTTATAAACTACGAATGAAAGGTTCTTCTTAATAAAGTTTGCTGTTTGAAAGTTCTTTCTTCAATTGGTTCAGTTGTGTGTCAAACTATGGTCTAAACATACCATGGATAACGTCCTCTGAATCCCCCCGAGGGCCTGGGTCATCGGACGGATATTTTGCCACCAGTAGGAACGTATTTGTATTTGTATTACATTTGTGCAATGAGATTTTAGTAATGTGAAAAATAAATATATTCGTATTTGTCCAGTAAAACGTGATGCATCTCCCGTCGCACAATTTAATGTATCTAAATGGAACATATTTAGTGTGTTTACTCATTACTAGAAAACATCACATGTTAAGGAGTTAATTTGATTGTAAATTACGGGCTACACTATGAAAGAAATATATGGTTGACCCCGCACCACCAGATATGGTTGCATATAAAATCACGATCACAGCTATACTCTTCTCATAACGCACATTTTAGGAACATTTCCTCGGATTCCGTAAACCATATTCTCGTATTTATAATAGTTTTACTATTAATATTTTCAAATACAAATATCATAATTTTCGGTTTTTGTTTCTGCTATTCAATTATTTTTGGTATTTAAAAAGTACATGGGAACGACGAGAGCATATTAGATATCCTTTAAACGCTAAAGCTATATTCTATGTTCTTACGGTTTTGAAAAATTAAAATGCTGACGATACTCTCACATGTTGTACGAAAATAAGTATATATACTAACTGTTTGTCCTTGTTTAATTAAATAGACCCACCCCGCCAATATTAATAAAGAGCAAAATACTGAAAGTTTCGGAGGGTTTTGGTATTCTTTATTGAATTGTATAGTTCGTAATCATTATATGGCCTAGTTTCCAACATATATAATTGTGTGGTGTTAAAGATATGTTTCTATAAGTGATTTTTTAAAATAAACGACGATATGTTTGATCATTTATAACTTTAAATATTGAAAATGAAGTCAACGTGTGTTGAATTTTACACATTGGACAAGTTTAATGACATGCCCAGTGTATTATCTGATGAGACCCCGGGGATCTACGGATCTTATCGTGTTATCTCCCCATGAGAGTAACAAACAGGATATGTATAAGGAAACGGACATATCGTATATAATATAGAGAGAACATGTGTGTTTATTTTTTATAAAACAAAATTATAATCGATTTAATAATCACACGTAGTTTATGTATTAGATAGTTGAGGTATCAAACTACGTGCTGTATGACGATTAAACTCTGTAAATACCAATACCAAGTATGTCTGTATGATGACTTATTAGTATTGTGCAATTATGTCAGTCAAATTATATTTCTTACAATATTATATACAACGTGTTGTTTTGTTTGTATTGCGTAAGTCTTCGTTTTCGAAAACTATCTCTTGAATGACTGCATACATTACGAACGGTTCCGTCAGATTTTGATCATAATGTTATTGTAATTATTAACAACCTTTTTTCTCATATGCCATGTTCAGAATACGTCTTACAGACACACGATACGTTTGGCTGACGTCAAATGATATCTTATGTAAAGTCTTTAAACTCATGATCGACCTGGAATAGTATACCTTAGTATTAAGGATTTATCCTCTGTGTGTACTTTAATCTGTACATATATGAGTGGTGTTGTAAACTGTATGTTTTGTAGTCAAGTTTCTATGAATTATATATCGGTAACGAAACTTTAAACAATGTTATTTCATTATGTTTTAATACAAGCAGTGACTGGGAGAGGATTTTTCCAAATGTGATAACTTTATTAGCTCCGCAAAAATATATGGGCTTTCTAAAACTTATATGGGATTTCCTCTGATTGTAATGGGAATTACACCAATTATATTTTGTGAGTCTGTTTTTATTGCGAAAATAAAACACCACGCAGACAGACGCTCGCTCTTCCCGTTCAAGGTGTAATAAGCGTCTGTTGATATTGATTTTGTAGAATGTAGAATCAATTTTATGGATAAAATCTCACCGCATAGTGACAAAATGCTTACCAGACCGAGCATTGTGTATTGTACGGCAGCGTTTTCCGATTCGTACTCAAAAATTGCGGTACGACGTTAAATCGTATCGGTGAACATTTCTTTGCGATTTCTTCTCAATGTATGCGCAAATATCGCCTTTCGCCTGGGTTTCCACTCACTGTACAAGTAAATGCAAGTAACTAGTCCAGCATTCCTGCGTGGCCCATTTTGAAATTAGGCCGTGTAAGTTCGATAAGTCTTACGTATAAACCAAAATGTCGCAGTGTTTTCAATGCCATATCCTATGTTCCTCAGTAAACTCTGTCGACATTGTTGTGGGAATGGGCCTTATTTAGTAGATACAATATTTCTCTTAAACTCCGTTTTAATAGTGTTGCATAAAGCTACTGATGTTGACATAGAATTGCAACATCTCAATCTTCTCTGTTTGACTTTTCATGTTGTGTTTTCTCCGCACTGATAAGCCCAGATCCAGATATCACGTGACATCGTATCACAGGGATGGAGTTATTGTCATTGCTTCATTGTGGCGATCACGAAAAGCTGCTTAACTAAATTGGACAACAAAGTACAGAAACAAGCAATAAACAAGAATATTTTATCAGGAGACTGTACCGCGTGAAGTCGTACGTCTGCATACAAGACAACTTAAGTCGACGCAGGTTGTATTACGTTGTCGACCTGAGAGGTCCTGCGTTCTTAACGTACGACTTCCTACGCCAACCAACGACTGAATTGACCTGCGTTGGTGTTTAATCAACTTGCGTCGACGCAAGACCAGCGCAGGATCAACGTAGGATGTATTAATGTTTTATGTTTGTCTTGCTGGGTCCTGCGACTTGGGCAAAGACGTCAAAAATCGCAAAAGTTCCGCGACTCGAAAGTCCTACGACTCAGTGTGACTGGAGCTTTATACACACAAGATATGCTGCAGAAGAAATATATAAAATAACGCACCTCCAGCAGTATAGACGGTTTAAATTTTGTTGATAGTGAGGGAATTGACTATTTACTGAAAAAAGGGATTGTGTTTCTTTGTTTATAACTTCGCTGCAAGCGTCTGTATTTATGAATCGTCTGATTTACCTGTATCGATTTGTATATGTTTATAACGGTTCTCACTTGCATTTTTACCGACCTTAGAACAATTAACCTGTTGCAAAAACATAGACCGCTCCGCCTTTCTGTTTGTCTTAGGTTGTTTGTCAAAGGATTTGAAGTAAACTGACTGGATTACGCAACCATGTGATATTATTTGCCACTGAAATATTAACCGCTATTTTGTCAGCCCAATCCATGATTGACAAGTACCAACTTGCCAATTACTGAGTAAGTTCAAGCACTAAGGCAAATTGCACAACACCTAGTACTAAACTGACCGCTCGTTAAAATTTAGTAAATTACAATGGAGGCGTGTCGTGGCTTAGCCGGGCTTAATGCTTGAGCGTAAAGTGTCGTCCCAGATTAGCCTGTGTAGTCCGCACAGGCAAATCAGGGATGGCATTTTCAGCCTACAGTGGATTATGTTCAGAAGAGACTTCATTAAAACAGAAAATAACATAAAAACGGATTGCACAGGCTGATCCGGAACGACACTTGACGCACATGCATTAAGCCCGGTGTTCCCACGACACGCCTCATTAAGGTTCTTTGGCTGCTGCATGCGATACGGCAAGAAAGCGTAATCTTTCTTGGATTTCACTCTTCTGTCATACAATGTACACGTGACAGTTTGACTAAAGGGTTCAAGGAAAGTAAATGTGTGCATATCTTAGGAATGACAATGAATCGCTTACATAAATCACAAAAGGACACCATGTTTAACAAAGAGCATCAGACATTCAGGCTCAGTTGTGACATTAAACACGGTGTGTCATTAATCACTTGCGGAAAAAATGTCTTGATGATTAAACACTTGCATAGGTGTACATTAATTTTACATCAAAACTAAGTGCCGAAGAAAAATCATTGTCTCAAATAGCTAGTGACGAATATATTGTTGTCCGTTTGTTTACGTTTACAATGCCGCATATGTATGTACATTTTTAAAATGGCCTCCCGTTGTTTAATGTCTACTCCTAATACAGAATTGTCATCCCACAAACATTTAAAAACACTCTTTAGCGCAGAGCTCCTATTGTATCCTAACAGATGAAAGTTTTAGTGCGCGAGTTAGGAAATGATTTTAATGAGATTGGTGTTTCATAAAATGTATAACATATTTTCATAAACCTACGTACACTTAAACCCAAACACTGAATCGAGAACAACCTTGAGATTTTGCTTGTACATGTAAAAAAACGAAGGTCACTGCACAACATTTTAGTCTTAGTCTTGTTTTGAGACACACATGCAGGATATGCATGATTTGATGCAAAATCATGCACAGCTGCGGGTTGTTTTTTTTCTATCTACCGAAACGCGTATAAAATATAAAAACAAGTTGCAGCTTCAGGTTAAATATGTAAAAACATAAAACCTTAAAGCTATTTAAATTCAAATCGAAAATAGAACATAAACAGATAACATGTAAACTAATTTGGCCAGATGACTTATTATATATTCTTACTTGCTTATTAAATATGGCACCTCACTGTTATCATCTATAATAAATGTTTAATATATATTTCAGAGTTTGTTTTTGCATTATTCAAAACGCACGTGGTACGTATCAACGACAAAACCGTGAAACAAACCCGGCTGTAGACAGTTATAACAAATATGAATGACGAAAAGTTAAATTCTATAAATAGAAGTACTTTAATGCTTGTGGTATATCCTTTTGTTAATTATGACATTAAAATTGATTGCCGTTTTACGTCAGCTTGCATAAGACTGTTTGTGATTAATATAATTTTATAAAAAGGGATGCTTATGTTGTTGTTTAAACTTAAAATTGTCTTTAATCTGTACTTATTTACTTGTTTCAACAAATCCACACATAGTGCCAATAGAAAAGAGTAGAGAAAAAAAATAAAATAAAATACTTCATTAAAAAAAATTCGCCCTCTCTCCTGATTTTTTTAGAAAAGTGCCTGAGAAACAATTCATTAATTTTTTAGCCTAAGTCATCAGTTATTCTTATTATTCTTATAATAACTTCAAACGCTACACAAAATTGTATATTGTTAAGGATTATAATCGAAGAATGTATGGAATTTTTTAATGTATGGCTTGTTTGATCTTTTGTAGTTTTTAATAAAGTTTGCATGGAATGCACTAAAATTACGCTCGTTTTCATGTGGATACTAATATCATTGCATTAATCTCTGTGCAAATGCGGTAATATTTTCTTCTGATATGTAAGCACAACGTCTAGAAAAAACAATAATTGCAATTAATTAACTTAATTGTAATGCCTTCGAATAAATGGTGCGTACACGGTTAAGATTCTACATGTCACGTGTTTTCCAATTATATATTTAGAATTGTGATTTAGATATTTCGCCACATAAAGCATTTTATACAAAGGTTTTGACATTCCTGTAGTTTACGTTCTAGTATTTGTGTTGTGTATCAATTATACAAATTAAAATATATTAAATTATAGTATTCTGCTTTTTTACAGAATGATATAAATTGGTAGTTATACATGTATGTTTATTGATGTGTATAACCAACCACATACATGTACGAGATATGCATGCAATTTTATTTCTAAATCAACAAAACAAAACCTTGCATATATAAATTTATTGATAAAGCATATTATGTGATAGGTTAAGAAACATCAACAGAAAAGCACGTGTATATGTTTTGCAATTAATGTGACGTCATGAATCAGTTGTAATATATGTATCTTTCCATTGACAGTATATCGAGCTGAATAAGCTCAAAACGATTCTAGAAAATGCACCGAATAGCCCTTTTACGGTAGCTATTTACGCCTTCCTGTTTAGGCCTTGTACTGCAGGTCCCTGGGTACCTCGGTCTCACCTCCGGTGTCTGCCAACAGGTTGCTCTGGAACACCGACTTGTTCTCGTTTTGCTCAACGTCGAACACCCACTGCCAGGTGACAACTGTCGGACCAGGTTTTACTAAAACGGAATATAATGGAAGAGATTGTATTTAATTCCAAAGGCAGTATTTTTCATTTAACGCTTATAAACATTAAAGTATATTATGAAAGTATATTATATGTATGTTCAATGCTAGTGTTAAATTAATAGTAAGATAATGTGATGTTTATTACATGTAATTGAAAAAAAAAAACATGCATTTACCAGTGCTTTGCCATGTGGTCGTAGTTTCGTTGGACCAGGTCTGAGACGAAGTTTGCTCCATCATCAATTTGATGGACTGCGAAGCCGACAAACTGAGAATTCCGATGTTGACACCAGCGGACGTCTCCCAGGTGTACTCAAAGCCGCTTGTTCTGCTCTCTGTCTTTGATTTGCCGACCTTAACCTCGAGTGTAAACTGATGCTCAGCTGTCGGGTTAAGGACCATGTGGATGATTTTCCACTTTCCAGCCATTTTCGGTTTGCCGTACACAAGGACCTCTTTACTCAGATTGCTAGGCGAGAAAAATCCAAATTTTGTCGCTGCGTGGACGCCACTGTGAAGAACAACTGTTGTATCGTTTCCAGGGTCTGGTCTGCCGCCGTTTGGGTGTGCAAACCTGCCGTATGGACCAAACAATGGATAGAATTTAATATCATAACACTAAAAAGTATCGCACAAACACGTTAAATTTTGTTTATTTAATTTTGATATTAATTTTATTATTATTTTGTTTAATTTTAATATTAATTTTATTATTATTATTTTGTTTATTTAATTTATATATATATATTATTTTTTTTTAAGAATTTAATATGTAACTCGTAGTGCTAAAATGTACATTAAAAGCGACTGAATACATTATTCAGGATATATGACTATGCTACGTTTTCTAAAACACCAATGACTTGTACATACTTTCCACCCTTGTGAATCACATGATCATTCGCAGCGTCAAGGGCAAACAAAGCACCCCAGTGGCGGCCACTGTGAACTACAAGAGATGTGTTGTCCCCTGGAGTTAAACTTCCACCATTCGGGTGAATGATCTTGCCACTTGCCACATGCTCAATATATCCCAATGGTCGTCGACGAGAATAAATCGCCAGTGCATGTTCTCATGGATGCCACTATGGAGGACCACTGTGGTATCGTTGCCTGGGTTACTCGAACCGCCCCATGGGTGGAAGAACTTCCCGCTTGACAGATGTTTTATGACGAATGTCTCTGAAATGTCGATGTGCTAACATCAAAAAACAAAATATAACAATTTTACTTGAAAGTATGCGGTCTTTTGAATTACCATGCACTTGTATATATGTTAATGCATACATCGTTATAAAAATGCATAACCATTTAAATAATAATACAACATAACCACTGTAAGTGACGTATGCCACGCATAAATGATACTGCGAGATAATAAGAACATGTACTAGACAATTTAGCAAATTTTAACAAAAAGCAGTAACTTATACATATTGTGTTTCCTCTCTGCAATTATTCTCTATGCATGACAAATTAAATGCATACTTCATCAAGAAAAGGTTGCCCAAAAATGGTTGTTAAGCTTTTCAGAAACAAAAAACAACCGACAATAACACCATGAATACTGAGATGAGAACTGTAGCGTTTATACTCATCACAATTATCATGCCGACATCTATGTAACTTAAATGAAATATATGTCGGATATGCGGTTCAAATGGAAGAAAATATGTTGGAAATAAGCAAACATGTTCTTCGCATAGGATTTGAACTTGTACGTTTTTGTATTTGAAACAAAATGAATATGAGTTTTCGAGGTACAACAGGAGAACTTCCAAATACGCTTAAATCATAATATGATTTTAGATCTGAGAACAATCTTACATGTAACGTAGACGCTTTTGTTGTCTATTGTTCTATTTAAGTTCATATCCAATAGCGTAACTGATTAGTTTAAACCATACAATTAAAAAATAATTACTACTAGTACTACTACTACTACTACTAGTACTACTACTACTAGTACTACAAAATAATGATAATAGTAATAACAATAATAATAATAATAATAATAATAAAACAGTAATAATAAGTATTATTATTGTTATAAAGTTTCGTACCTGTATCACTGAATGCCTTAAGGAGTACCCTAGTTAACTTACATTAGACAGTGCCTGTTGATTGCATTAGAGTGAGCAATATGTTGCCTGTTTACCATTTATATAAACATCATTGCGAATCTGTTATATCAATACATGTGATGAACCAACAAAGCCCCAAAACTACATGCATTTATCAGGACAAAACCACTTTATGATTGTTGATGTAGCATATTTTGTTGTTGATGAAGCACTTAAAGCTGTTATATGACAGGAAATTCAAAATACCTACTTCGTAGTGTTTGAGAAATATTGTTGTTAAATCAGAGTTTGATAAAATGTCAAAAAGAAATACGTTTATACTCGTCCAGTGAATCACCTGATACAACCTGTCGCTGTGCAATTGGCTTTAAGAAATGTGTAAATGTGTAAATATCTTACGTAATGAAGTGCTTAACAACTGGCAACACTACAGCAGACACCATGTTTAATGACCATAAGAAATTCTGATTCAGTTGTGACATAAAAATTGTTGAGTCTTTAAAGTCTAGCAAGATGTTTGCGTTGGATGAAGTTTATGGGATAGACATTAAACGTTAGAATTTAATCGTCTAACCTTCTAACAATAAATATTAATCAAAACGCTGACAGTGTAGAAAGACTGTTGGCGAGAAAAAAACTAAGAGCAAATGAATTATGCGAGTATTTTCATCATAAATTTATTGAAGTAAGTCACCTGTCTGTTATGTCATTTCTACAAAACAAATCTCGAACCTCATAACTATACACTCTACTTAAAATTAACCTAGTATTTGACCTAATTGAAGATGGAGATCCAGGCCACTGTTGTTGTTTGTTTTTGCAAATTAAAACTAATATAGCGCGCGTTTAATTCAATTCTATTTATCTAGGACATTCTCATCATTTTTTTTGTAATTCGTGGGAGGCAAATATGTTTGTGAAAACTTTTTTAAAAAGCAAACAGAGCTAAATGCATACAAGTCAATCTACATTGGGTAAAAATAGTCGATGAACCGTATAAGTTCGAATCAATATTCAGTGCGTTTTATCACAAGCGCTATGTTCGGTAAATATCAATTTAAATAAATATAAGTTAAATTAGTTAAATACATTCAAAACTCTCTTTAGAAGTACAATGCTTTTCCACAATTCTTATGCATACGTCAAAAACAATTGCAAACGCCAATCGAGTGGTGACGATTGCTCCGCTATGTACTGAGTCAATACACTGTTGTTAAACATACGCAATATGATGTAATACGTACGCAATTAACCAGTCAACAGAACAAACAGATACGCCATCATACTTATGTAAATAGACATAACATGAATTCACTTGTATATGTGAACTCAATGGATTATTATTATTGTTTTTGTGTGTTTAAAGTCGGATCTATTTCTTGTCATCTATTCATAGAAAGTAGCATCGATAACAGGAATCCTCACTGCTCAGCGAGCGTAGCGCAGTAATTTATCGATTTACTGGCTCGTAGCCTGCAAAGTAAAGAAGTAGTTCCTCAAGACCGATTTGTGAACACACCTACTAAATCCTGTTGGCTTGCGCCAACAGTCTTACAATGAAGTAATCGTTTGATGAATTGTACACAGTGGTCATGTTTTATGGCACGTCCCGTGGCATAAAATGTACACGTGACATGGGAACTATAAACAAGATCGAAGAAATTCGGTTAAGATGTGACATTAAAAATGTTGTGTCTTTAAACATCTAGCAAGATAGTTTTATTGGTTGAAGTTAATATGATAGACATTCAATGTTAGATTTTAGTTTGGTTTACTGGATACACGTAGATTTTACCACTTGCACAAAAACGCATCAATGATTAATAACTTGCATTGTAATCCATTAATATTACGACGAATCTAAGTGACAAAGAAATATCATCTCCTTAAATAGCTAGTGTAGAATATCTTTGCCAGATTATCGTCACTTAAATTATGTGTGCATATATTTTGAAATGTCATATCTTATCACATGAATGTGCTTTGGTATGCATTATACACAATCATCTGATGATTGAACGAATTAAAGCCTGTTATATTATGCATCTTTAACCGCATCTCTTTACATAAGGAGTGCTGATTTATAACCTGAACAAACTTAGATTTTAAAAAAAATCGCTTTAATGTACAATCAAGGTAATGGCGGTTTTAACCACGCAGTTCACATTTACATGCACTTGCGCATCGACAGGAACCATTTTTCAACAGGCAAAGCGTGTCCGCACTGAACTTTAAAAAGGAAAGTGTATTAACTAAAATGGTAATCCTTATCGCGAATTCATAAAACCGCTTTAGTAAGATTGTAGCATCGGTGCTTAAGTGATGTGTTGACTGGGCGCTTTTAAGATGCTTGCTGCCCCTAGAAGATTACGACATATGTAACTTAACTATCGCTTTAAACTAATTCTGGTTCAAAGTAATGATCAAATAAATCTCGAAAGCGTGGGGACAAAAACATAGCCCCCATTTTAAGTTATTCGCAGAACAACTATATGTATCTCTTCTGAAATCCGAAGGTAATTGACTATGATTTTAACTCAGTTTTTATTACGCAACAGTAAGATGTGCCGTTTGAATATCTTGCAAACATCTTGCAAATTCTTTATCAAAACGATGGATGCATTTGGGAAACGTTCATGATATCACGAAGCAAATAGTACATGTTGAAAGGAATTATTTTATGACATAAATGCTCTAATTGTGTGTAAATTATGTCTAAACACGTTCAAATTCATCAATTAGCTGGTTCAATTTCCACCATGTCACGACTTACAAAAGTCCTCACGTTTTGAAATGTGTTGTGACTTCATACTTCTCTACATTGTTGGAAAGTAGAAGTGTTTCCGAATCGCACTACAATGTGCAATTTTTGAAACAGTGTGTAGAATTGTCATAAAACATAAAACCAACTCAACTTCTATCATTGTTTACTTTTTCTACTACTTCCTGTCATTAGCGCCACCTCGGAAGTATAATTGGCTCTTTTTTCAATGCATCTCCAAAAACAGGTGGTGCCAGTGATTTCAGACCGTGTTATAAGAACATGCAATACGAACATGCAACAAACAAATAAATATCTTTTAACAAAGTCAGTAACTTATTTTATACATTGTTGTGTTTTCCTCTCTGCAATTCAGTTCTATGTATGACCAATAAAATGCATACGTCATCAAGAAAAAGTTGCCCAGAGATGATTGTAAAGCTTTCCAGAAACAACAAACAATCAAAAATAGCACCATGAATACTGAAACTGTGGCGTTTTTAGTCATCTAATCCTGCCGACATCTATGACTCAACTCGGATGTGCGGTCAAAACGGAAGAAAATACGTTGGAAATAGGCTTACAGGTTCTTAGCATAGGATTTGAACTTAAAAAAGTACAAATCCTATTTGAAAAAATTGAATATGAATTTTCTAGGTACAACAGGAAGACTTCCGAAATACGTTAAAATGATAATATGATTTTAGATCTGGGACCAATCTTACATGTAACGTAGACGATTTGGTTGTCCTTTGTTTTATGAAGTTCATATCTAATCGCGTAACTGGTAAATGTTACAACTCTACAATTAACGAATTATTACTACTGCTACTACTTCTACTACTACTACTACTACTTCTACTACTGCTGCTACTTCTACTTCTACTACTACTACTGCTGCTACTTCTACTACTACTAGTAATACTGCTGCTACTTCTACTACTACTACTACTACTGCTGCTACTTCTACTACTACTACTACTACTACTACTGCTGCTACTTCTACTACTACTACTACTACTACTGCTGCTACTTCTACTACTACTACTACTACTGCTGCTACTTCTACTACTACTACTACTACTGCTGCTACTTCTACTACTAGTACTACTACTGCTGCTACTTCTACTACTACTACTACTACTGCTGCTACTTGTACTACTACTACTACTACTGCTGCTACTTCTACTGCTACTACTACTGCTACTTCTACTGCTGCTGCTACTTCTACTGCTGCTACTACTTCTGCTGCTGCTACTACTTCTGCTGCTACTACTACTTCTGCTGCTGCTGCTACTACTTCTGCTGCTGCTGCTACTGCTACTACTACTACTACTCCTACTGCTGCTACTTCTACTACTACTGCTGCTACTTCAACTACTACTACTACTGCTACTTCTGCTACTACTACAACTGCTGCTACTACTACTACTGCTGCTACTTCTACTACTACTACTACTACTGCTGCTACTTCTACTGCTACTACTACTACTGCTGCTACTTCTACTACTACTACTACTGCTGCTACTTCTACTGCTACTACTGCTACTATTGCTACTGCTGCTGCTCCTCCTACTACTGCTGCTGCTGCTGCTGCTACTGCTACTACTACTACTACTACTACTACTACTACTACTACTGCTGCTGCTACTACTACTACTGCTGCTACTTCTACTACTACTACTACTACTGCTACTACTACTGCTGCTACTTCTACTACTACTACTGTTACTGCTGCTACTTCTGCTGCTGCTGCTGCTACTGCTACTACTACTACTACTACTCTACTACTTACTACTACTACTAATAATAATAATAATAACGATTATTTACACAATTCGGTCCATGTATTCAAGCAAGTGTCCAATGGTCAATACAGCACAGTACGATACTCAATGCGCAATGTTTATCTGTACTAACGTCGAATTAAACCATTCTTGTTCCTCTAACTTATAATGTCAAAAACAAAACATTATTATAGCAATACTGCAAACCCAAATCAAAATATATTCAATTTTGTTTACATAGGAAGCATAGGAAATCTAATGTAAATATTTTATACGGTAAGGCAGGGTTCGATCTTAACGGTTGTCCGTAGGTACGAGACTAGTGCTTTTTCGCTCAGACCAGTTGTCTTCGAAAGACGACCGGTCTGGTGATCAGTTGTGTTAGAGTGGTTCTAACTGTGTTAAAGACGTTCGCAACAAAAAGAAAATAATTGGGTTAATTTCTCCTTTTGCTTCATTTTTTCTTTATTGTATATAGGTTACAATATACTAATTTCATCTCTAATGTCCATTCAAAATAAATATTTTTAATAGTAAAAGTTCATAAAGCATATATAATAATAAAAAACACACTATGCCATGTATTTCCAAACAAATTTGGTTCAGAAATGATCCATTAAATATCTTCATTCTATTGATACGTTGTTTATGTATGTTAAAATGAAACAGGAAAAAGGCTACACCAGTACCTTATATGAAACCCAATATTCCCCAAACAAGTTTGGAGAGCCATTCGTTTTATTTAATGTTTCGGTGTAAATATACATTGGTGCATGTCTGTGCGAAATTTTAAGAAAATCTGTCGTTTGAAACAAACTGTGCATTTGATAAAAATGAAGTTTCAGAAAGCATTATTAGTCATTTGACACACTTAAATATCCAGTCGAATTCATTATTTAAGCAGTAAATTTAGGTACAGCGTTTTTATCATCAACATACACATGTATATTGCCAAACAAAGCATGCACATATCAGTTGAAAGAACCATAACCTTGGTTGACAAAGTAACTATCCAAATACTTAAAACATTGATAAAAAATCCAAACTGAAAAAGGGGCTTCGACATGTACGTCACCGTATTCAAAACCCAATATTTCCGGAACAAGGCCGGTGACCCCTATTTTTTAAGACTGTTTTAGTTTCAGTATACAATGACGCATGCATGTGGGATCTTTTAAGACTCGCTATCCACTTTTATTCAAATACGAGTTATTTGTGAAATTATCTTTTTTCAAAGACAATAAGCTTAATACTACTTACACCAATGTCGGTATTAAGGGCACCAGTGCACGATTCCGACCTTCTTTTTGCAACATTCCCACCGTATTGTGGACTTGGTCTCTTTCTTTTTTGTGTAGGAGTGTCCATTGTAGCACACCTTCGTATAAGAATACAAAGTAGCAATAAAACAGCTGAGTTTATGTGCTAAAACAACGTTAAAAACAGATAGACCTATTTAGAGAGGCAAGGAAAAATCGGTCGGCCAATTGAAATTGGGGGTGTGCGCGTGACGTCACAGTCAAGGTATTGCTATCGTGTTAACGTTTATCAAAACTTTAATGATTTTGTGTGTTAAAATAAAAGTTATTTTATAACTTTTTTCCTTCGAATTGTAATTATCATATGACACAGGGGTCATACTATAGCATATTAAAACATGAATGGGTTAGGAGAGTGATAGGATGTTAACTTTATGTGGTAAAGTCATTGAGAATTGAAAGCCGGTCACGCGGTGACTTTTTACAAAAAGTGTCCAAGTTTGGGCTTTAATAATTATTATAACATAGCGTATTTTGGTCAACCAACACCTTGTATAGGTAGTAAATACCTAAAATAATTAAGTTGGGAGGATTCAAGGTACTAGGAATATGCTAGACGATGGAAATCAATTGGAGTTGTTTACCCTCGGGACTTCGGTTAAAAACCATTGCCCGAGCACACTGCTTAACATAAATACTTTGCTAATAATTGGCAATACATATATAAAACTTTGCAGTGTGGGTGCGGTGCTAAAAATAAAAATCTATGCTTAAAAATAGGAATACTTGTAAATCTAGTACAATAGCTTACATGACACAAGAAAGCACACTGTTCTTGTATAAGGAGACAAACTACCAGGGCATACACAGTTTAAAGGGAAGCAATTCTGCAATAACCTTTTATTTGTCAACAGGAGTTACCTCCTTTATACTAATAAAGAGTTCAAATGTAAAAACCATATGAGAATGTATAAATGACTAGTCTATTTGTAAATATGTTGTATATTAGGGCAATAGTACTAGTTTAAACATATTTATTTCTCTTGTACAACTAGCAAATATACAAATAGACGCACAATGCAATAAGAATAAGAAAAGGATTGAAACGAAAGAATTAAATTCTTATATGGTTTCTCTCCTTGAAATAGTTTTTACACATATAGATGGCAAGGTTTTATAGAACAAACAAAAAGCATTGAAGCCAGATAAAGATGTATATGTTATAGGTATTCTAAGTTTTAGAAAGACAAACGAGTGAGGCGAGAAAAAAACAAAAAACAAACAAACAAACAAAAAGAAAAGAAAAAAAAGAATAAAAAACAAAACAAGGAGTGGAGGACTGGTGATGCACGGAATAAATAAACAGTGACAACGGAATCGGATTGTTAAGAAAATCGTCGGGATTCGCTTAAATACTCTTGGACGTGAAGAAATATGGTGGAATTTACATTGTCGTCTAGATTTATATTGCCGAATAATATTACATTGAGGTCTACGTTGCGACTTATTCTATAAATATTGTTAATTAATTTAGCTCGTATAGTGTTAAAATATGGGCACATAAAAAAGAAGTGATGATTCGATTCAATATCACCACAGGAACACAGTGGAGAAGCAACGACATGTTTTACATAGAGATGTTCATTTAGCGAACTTGAATTGGTTCTTAGCCTCGTATGAAGTATTTGTAGATAGCGCTTTCCGACATAATAGTACGAAGGGTTCTTGACTACGTTTTGGTTAAGATTGTATTTAAAGATATTCAAGGAGTCGCTATTTTTTACTAATTCTGGTAAACTATTCCGTTTTCTAATAACTGCGGGTAAGAACGAATTATAATAAAGAGTAGATCTAGTTTCTGATGTACGAAGATCATTAGCGTTTCGAAGATTATACCTAGAAACAGAACCAATATGTTGAGGTACCGGATCCATCAAATACTGAGGTGTAAGTAAATTTTGCATTTTGTAAAATAATATAAGTTGATGTTTATCGCGTCGATCTTGCAAAGGTTCCCATTTAATTTCGTTATGTAATTCTGATAGGGAAACTAATTTTGATGATCCGCATGCAATTCGTGCCGCTTCGTTTTGAATTTTGTCTAATTCGTGTTTTTCTGCCTGGGTACAATTATCCCATATTACATCTGAGTATTCTAATAAGGGGCGTATAAACGATATATAAATTATTTCGAGCGATTTTCGGTCAAGTTTGAATCTCAATTTGCGCATAATATTAATTCTACTCCAGGCTTTGTCTGTTATATATTTAATATGCATGTGCCATTTGCAATCGTTCGAAAGAATAACTCAGAGATGTTTATGAGAACTGACATCTAGTATATTTGTGGAGAGCATTGTAAAGTGATATTGATTCGGTTGTTGTTTTCTTGAGAAAGTTAATGTTTCTGACTTGGAGGGGTTAAATGCAACATGCCATTTTAGAGCACAGTTAGATATTTTGTCGATGTCGTTTTGTAATATTGCATTTGAGGTGTTAGGGTCATCTATAATTATGTATAAGGATGTGTCGTCAGCAAAAAGGCGAATATTACTTTGGATATCATTAACAATATCATTTATAAACATTATAAATAGTACTAAATAGGTATAGCGTACTTTGCAACAGGGGAAAAAATGAAGGATAAACACTGAGTTTGATCTATACTAACATGAGAAAGGGGAAATTTGAAGAAATAGCCCAACTAGAATAAGAATAAATTGGAGGGAACACATAATTTTATGTGAATCACCATTTTTCTAGACCCATTATGCAGAAATGCTGCAACAGGATTGTTGGAGTCTTGTTTACTTAGAGATCTGGGAGAGTTCGGGTAATAATTACCATATACTATATGTTGTATTAAATTAAAAAACCAATGTGCGAATACACATGGGATTTACAATAACGACAACAAACAGTGTTAATTATTTCCAGATCACTAAGTGGTTCAGCATTGTTTTTCAATGTCTGTGTTATTTGCATGTCTTTACATACGAAGATAGAAAAAAATAGGTTAAGAAATGCTTTCTAACCTTTATTCATTATAAAGGTCAAGTAATATTACTTGAATATACTGTGTAAAATGAACTATTTTATTAATAGGAAGTTAAGTAATATAAGACTACTAATGTACCTTGCATCTGCAAGTGTATGTTGTTGGTATGTAGTATTTTTTTTTTTTTAAATTGTTATATTCTTTAAATTGTCATATTCATTCTAATGATGGATGTTACAATTGCATGACATGCTTTTAACTAATGCTGAGCACTTGTAGACAGGGAATATAACTTATTGCTCCAACCTGAGACCCTGTCCATTGGGATTTATACAAGATTGTTGGGCTATTTAATGGATGGAAATCAATCAATCAATTGGAGTTGTTTACCCTCGGGACTTCGGTTACAAACCATTGCCCGAGCACACTGCTTAACATAAATACTTTGCTAATAATTGGCAATACATTATATAAAACTTTGCAGTGTGGGTGCAGTACTAAAAATCAAAATCTATGCTTAAAAATAGGAATACTTGTAAATCTAGTACAATAGCTAACATGACACATAAAAGCACACTGTTTCTTGTATAAGGAGACAACTACCCGGTATACACAGTTCAAAGGGAAGCAATTCTGCAATAACCTTGTATTTGTCAACAGGAGTTACCGCCCTTATACTAATAAAAAGTTCAAATGTAAAAACCATATGTGAATGTATAAATGACTAGTCTATTTGTAAATATGTTGTATATTAGGGCAATAGCACTAAATAGGTATAGCGTACTTTGCAACAGGGGAAAAAATAAAGGACAAACACTGAGTTTGATCTATACTAACATGAGAAAGGGGAAGTTTGAAGAAATAGCCCAACTAGAATAAGAATAAATTGGAGGGAACACATAATTTTATGTGAATCACCATTTTTCTAGACCCATTATGCAGCAAATGCTGCAACGGGATTGTTGGAGTCTTGTTTACTTAGAGATCTGGGAGAGTTCGGGTAATAATTACCGTATACTATATGTCGTATTAAATTTTAAAACCAATGTGCGAATACACATGGGATAGTATTTACAATAACGAAAACAAACAGTGTTAATTATTTCCAGATCACTAAGTGGTTCAGCATTGTTTTACAATGTCTGTGTTATTTGCATGTCTTTTTCATACGAAGATAGAAAAAAAATAGGTTAAGAAATGCTTTCTAACCTTTATTCATTATAAAGGTCAAGTAATATTACTTGAATATGCTGTGTAAAATGAACTATTTAATTAATAGGAAGTTAAGTAATATAAGACTACTAATGTACCTTGCATCTGCAAGTGTATGTTGTTGGTATGTAGTTTTTTTTTTTTTAATTGTTATATTCATTCTAATGATGGATGTTACAATTGCATGACATGCTTTTAACTAATGCTGAGCACTTGTAGACAGGGAATATAACTTATTGCTCCAACCTGAGACCCTGTCCATTGGGATTTATACAAGATTGTTGGGCTATTTAATGGAATGTAACCTTCCCAAGGGTGACAATTTAAGATCAAGGACAAACATAAAAGGATGAGAATCCAATATACAGTAAAATTAGGATAAAACATAATTATATTACATCCTTCCGGTACTATCAAACGGCTTACTTTTTAGGGCCTTTAAAAATAACATAGATAAAACAAGATACATTTAATAAAAAGAACTATCTGGGCTGTACAATTATATACAGGTAAAAAGGGGAATCACCCTGGGTGGCACATATGAGGCAGACTTTGTCTCGTTCGTGATTTTTAAAAGATGGGGTAGCACCGGTGGGGGAAGGGAATTTTGGCCGGCAGTGCTAGAGAGGTATTTTGAGATTTTGAGATATTGGGACCAGGGAGGCGCACAGGTTTACATGATTTACATAGATGGGACACTTAAAAGAGGTAGTTTAACATATTAAAAGCTAAAATGTAAATAATCCCTGCTATGGAAGAGTTGTTCATTAAAAGTATGCAGAATACTGCATTCAAGAATAACTGCAGAGGATCTCATTATGTAGTATCACACAGAATTTATGGCAAAATTGATCATTATTAACAATATGATCAAAATACTTGGCAAACAATTAAGAAACTTGCTACCCATGTGAGTTACAACAATATATAGTACACATTAAAAGATTGATAACTGGGTCCTCCCCAATTAATATAAAATCTGCAATAAAATGGGGTTTATTAATACTTGACAATAGTAGATGGGGCGAACTGCTTTACTAGAAAATGGCTTAAGATAAGGAATCCGTGGTCAATCAGATTGGCCATGGTTGAGGGAGGGCTCCGTTAGCAACAGAGACATATATAATAACATTTTATTTAAATTAAGACATGTGTTGCTATCTTCCTGTGCGCCCGGCCCAGCACGGCTCAGGTAAGACCACGGAGGGAAAGGGGGAAAAAGAAAAAGGAGTATGGGGATTCCTGCAGCTATTAGAGCATTGTTTATTGTTCCACTGAAAACAATAATTTACAAATTAAGTTAAGTTAAAATGGCATAATTTAGTCAATTTGCCTGAGGTCCAGCCATGTAACACAGGCAAATATATCTAAATTGTACCTAAGAGTATGGTACTGTTGACCATGGACATAGCCAGTATTGCACAATATAAACACTGGCTGGGTTTAACCCTCTAGATGCTCTACTGAGCATTGTTTATTATTGTCAGAGTGTACTGGATAAGAGATAAGTTGATTTTTTAAGAGTTCTCTCCCATGTTGGGAAGACATAGGGGTGTATAAAAATTTGGTTAGGCAGGTATTATATGCCCTTCAGTAGGCTAAATATCACCAATTCCCCATATATATGAGGTTGTAATGTACTAGAAAGAGAATTAGTGTGTAACACACTGGAAAACAGTAGATAAATGTAATCATTGCTAAAAGGGAATAATTTAAGCATTGTAAAGTTAGAAGCTATTCAGTGATATAAATAAATTATTAAATCAACTTATTCTCCCCAGATATTGGAAAGTGTCTATTGAATTTAAGTTTTATTATAGAAGATGTTCTTATTAAGCTGCAGGACCCCTATTTGAATTTATATTTTATCTGTGATCTGGCAGTCCACAAGATAAGTTGCCAGAGATCTGTACACTGGTAATTTATTTTTGCCAGTAGGATCTAAGATATTATTAAGGGTAAAATCAATGTTTAATTTAGAAAGAGTGGATTTAAGCTGTTCTCTCTGTGTAGAGAACTGGGGGCACTGTCAGCAGGTGGTCGGCTGTGAAGGGGATCCCACATTGAGGACAGAGAGGGTCCAGCTTTAAAATATACTTTCCCGCACTAGCAGGCAAAAGACTGGTCCCCATCTTCAGTCGGCTAATGCATTTGTCTATAATGATATTGGAAGAATATTGATGCGGCCGACTGAGGGTTTTCTGGGCAATTGGGAAAGGGGCTTTATATGAAGTGTTAGCGGGTGGTATTTTGTTCCACTCACGCATAACATAGGCCTTGGCCCGGGAGTATATTTCTGTTGGGGCTAGTGGGACCCCTATATTGACCGACTCACTTTTGAGGCCCTCCTTTGCCTCCCTGTCCACCTGATCATTCCCCGGGATGTCGACATGTGCTGGGCACCAAACTAAAGTTACCTGTAAACATTTGTCTAGGCACTTTTGATTCAGTTCCAAAATTTCATTTAAAATATCAGGCCTAGACCTGCTATTTCTATTTCTCATGGACTCGAGTGATGATAGCGAGTCCGATAATATAGCAGTCTTAATTGGCTTGTTACTAATATCCAGCACATTGCAAAGCTAATGGCCAAAAGTTCAGCCGAATATATAGAAAGATTGTTGCTGAGTCTGAATGTTCTTATAATTTTTTGGAGGGAATTACGAATGAATTGGCTACCAAGCCAGAGTCAGGGCATTTGGAGCCATCTGTATAAATTTTTAAATGCTCAGCATACTGAATATTAATATAATTGTGAGCTTCTGACCTCACGAGGTGCGGAGAGTCAGATTTCGTTACTATTGTAGATAGATACATGTAGTTGTCGACAGCCGGGGAGTGAAGCAGCCAGGAGGGGGTTTCGGAGGGATTCAGGTCTGCCACAGCAACCTCATTTAGACTGGCCTCCTCCACCAGGGTCTGGGTGCTGGCCCCAAATGGGAAGGCAACATGCTTCTTTTTAAGCTCCCGGCCCCTGATGAAGGTGCCCATCCCAAATAGCTTGTTAATGGGGTTTGAGCCATGTCTGGACTGGGCCCTGGCCCAATATTGGAGGGTTTGTTGTTTTCGGCGCAGGTTTAGGGGCAGCACTCCGGCCTCCTCCTCTAATGTACAACCCGGTGTACACGGCAGTGCCCGTAGGGCCATCCTGAGGGCCTTGTTTTGTATGGAATCTACCATTTTGAGGGCGTTTGGCGTAGCACATGAATAGATATGGGCCCCATAATCTATCTTTGGACGAATAAGGGACTTGTAGAGGAGGAGGAGGCTATTTTTATCGGACCCGAAACCTGTGCCTCTCAACATCCTCATTAAATTTAAGTCCCTTTCGCACCTTTCTGCCAAATATTTGAAGTGGTGAATAAATGTTAACCATTTATCTAGGTACATACCTAGAAATTTCACCACTTTTTCAAAAATGATTTTGGTGCCGCCTAAAGTTAAGTCCAAAGAGTGCTGTTTTTGATTGCCAAACAGGATTCCTACTGTTTTTGTGGGTGAAATTTTGAATCCCCATTTGATGGCCCATTTCCATATAGAGTCCAGCCCTGCTTGGGCCTTTTTTTGCAGGGTTGACAGCTTGGACCCCATTAACCAGGTGCCGGAGTCATCGGCAAATTGGGAGATAACCATGCCTGATGATTTAACGGTTTCAGGCAGGTCATTGACAATGATGGAGAACATCAGGGGAGAGATGACAGACCCTTGAGGGGTGCCTCTTTCAGTTATTGCTTCGTCTGAACTCACACCATTGACTCTGACCTTGATCTTACGACCCTCCAGGAAAGCCCTTACATAGTGGAAGCAGTGTCCGGTGATACCGTAATCAGCTAGCTTTGTTAAGATGCCGAAAGTCCAAGTTAAATCAAAGGCAGCTTGAAGGTCCAAAAAGATTGTAAGTACTGACTGCCTTCGATTTTTAGCCAAAATAATGTCATGTTGTAGCCTAGCTAGCTGGTCTAGGGTAGAATGCCCTTTCCTAAAGCCAGACTGGAAGGGGTTCAAAATATTTTTTGTTTCCAATAAGTGCTCAAGTCTATTTTTGATCATGATTTCTAATAATTTACCAGCGTGAGAAGTGAGACTTATTGGTCTATAAGATTTTGGATCTGATTTATCTTTTCCAGGTTTTGGTACCGGTATCACTGTAGCCTGCTTCCACTCGGGTGGTATAAGACCCGTCATGTACACCCTGTTGTACAATTCAAGCCAGAAATATAAAATGTGATCTGACATGTTCTTGAACATCAGATAAGAAAGTCTATCAGGTCCCGCGGTAGAGTCCTTCCTGCCACCAATGGCTGCTTTTAATTCCGAAAGACAAAATGGTTGATTTAGTGGGCAGTTATTATCCCCAGGCTCAGTTAAAATGTATTTATTATGTGATTCAAACAGTTTTTGATGGTCCCGAGTTTCAGAAGGCAGGTTTGAATCACTAGATACAGATTTGACATGTTGAACCAAAAATTGAGCCTTGTCTCTTGGGGTACAGGCAATTTCGCCTTTAATTTTAAGTAAAGGCACAGGACAGTACGGAATTCCTTTAATTCTGTGAATGTTTTGCCAAAACTTCTTTGCAGTAGAGTGTTTAGTATCAATGGATTCACAGAATTCTTTCCAATGTTGTGAATTTAGCTTCCAAAATGACCCGCTTCGCAGTGTTTTCTAGAGACCTATAATTTTTAAGATTGTGCTCCGCGGGGTTATTTTAAAAGATTTTTAGTGCTTTTTTTCTGTCCTGTACAGCCTTGGCGCATTCATCGCTCCACCACGGTACTGATTTATTGCATTTGTTCCGGCCAGAAGAGACCGTTATGCTGCATTCAGCTATGGACAGCAGTTTGTTGGTAAGATTTTTGCAAAATAGAAGAGGATCTTGAGTGTGAATGTCTGCCAGGGAAAGATCTGCACAGAGGTCCCTAAACTCTGATCCCAGTTAGCCTTATTAAATATAAATCTAGGTTCCCCTGAACCCTGGGTATCAGTTCCCTGTGTAATAGAGTTACACAGAGTGACTATTTGAGGGAAGTGGTCAGATCCTAGGCTATCAGGTAGTGGTTCCCAGGCAGAAGTGCTAGAAATCTCTGGGCTGGCTACGGTGAGGTCTATGAGTCATAGCTCCTGTGTAGTCAAGCCTGGTTGGCGAACCGTCATTGAGCAAAATGAGGTCTTGCTCTTCCAACCAGGCTGTGACTGCTTTACCTCCCGCATCAGATTTAGGGGAACCCCAGGCGGAGTGATGTGCATTAAAGTCCCCCGTATAGATGATATCATGGGGTCCTTTAATGGTCGGTAATTGTGTGCTAATTTTATTCAAAGACTCCAGATCACATCCTCTTGAGTATGTTAACCAGGATAAGAGGTCGGTTCTTATTTATAATAACCTTAATTGCCAGCACTTCGATAACGGCACTACCATCAGCTGTTAAAGAGTCATTCACACTCAATACCTCACAGTTGATGTTATTTTTAATGTAAAAGGCTAACCCACCTGCAGAGTTATGGTTCAAGTTGCAGTGGTTTTTATGCTCAATATTAAAGCCAGGAATAGTTTTATACTCACTGCCCCTAAACTTGGTTTCTTGTAAATTAAGACTTGTATGGATGGGTTTGTGTCTAGGAAATGTTTAACTTCAGTATGTTTAACCGAAGACAAACCACCTATATTAAATGAGACAATATTAAACCTACTGTCCATAGTGGCCCTCAATTAACCTGCGTCTAATGTTGTTAACTGTAGCCGAAGGGGACTTCAACATTGTTTTCCGTCCCATACGGGCTGATTTTAGTTTGGCAGGTGTTCTGCATTGGCGTGAGGAAGAAATGGAAGGTTTCATGGCAGAGTGTGCCGGCTCCATGGGCGACCCGGAGGGTTCTCCGTTGCATGCGGGCTTGGGATCGGCTCCGTCACCCGTATGGCTTTCTTTGGGTAGGGGGGAGGTATTTTTATCTTTGTGTTTAACTTTGGGAATAGACTGTTGGCTCCTAAGGAACCTTGAGTCTATTTTATTACATATATAGGTCTTGACTCGACACCCAGTGGACAGTTGCTGGTCCTTAACTATCTCAGTAACCAAGTCAATGAGCTCACTGACATGGATGGGGCGATATTTTTTACCTTTACCTGTACAGTTTTTAATACTTATAAATGAATCCCCTGTATTAGAGTTACTAATGCTGTTGTTTGGGGCAGGGGAATTCATGGGGGAGGTCTGGGTGTCGACCATACGGGGGCGGTTAGGGGGGGCACTAACCACGGGCTCCTCCTCAATCCCACACACATCGAAGATAGCTGCTGCGAGTAAATGCTGCTGTGCACTGACACCAGGGATTCGTGCCCTGTAACATTAAATACGGAGTTTTCCGAGACAGTCGAACCACTCTCCGTAGGATAGGACAGGGCGGAGGACTCCCTGAGACCACTAGTAGAGTGCCCGGGGGGAGTAATACAGTCTCTTTGGATGGGGGAGACTGGGGGGGTGTGTTTATCACTCCGAGCAGCAACCTTATCGGTATTTAAACAAGTAGCACTTATAGGTCTCGCTACAGGGGGGCTGCAGGGGGAGGATGCTTTCTCCTTATCCACAAAGGAGCGCATGATTTATTTATGGGGGCCAATACCGTATCATGCTTGGAAGTTGACATTAAGGTTTTGCTGGGAGGTTGGGCACTCTCTTTCGTGGTGGTTAATGTCAGTGCGTTTAATCGCGACTCCGCCTCAGACCAGTTCACCCCATAGATATTGCAATAGGAGGCTACCTGGGCAGCCCTTTTATAGGCGGGGCATCCCTGGTAACATGCAGTGTGTTGATGGCTACAATTCGCAATTTATACTGACATAATAAAAGATGTACTTAGCCACCGGGTGGGGTAAAACAACTTAAATGGTGGATAAGAATATAGGATGGCAGGCGGATTTGAAGAGTGTGGAGGGACTCAAGCTGGCACGGCGGCTGTAGAGACCAGGGTTTTGAAGGGATGCCATCGAGATAAAAGGGAGAATGGAAAACAACAACGTAATTAATACAGTAAAAACTGAGATAAAATAAAGAATCAGGTCTGGGTGTAGTAGTGGTTCTATGGGATAAGGTCCACACTAATTGAGTGCAGTATAATCAAGGCACATTAGTAATTAAGAATAAAATATTGTGTTAAATACACAATATATGTATGTAGCTATTAAGGCACAAGATTTGTACATTTAAAACTGTTCTGCTCCAAAAAAGATTATATTATAGTAAAACAGTGAATTGACCCGTCCTTTCATATACTTTAAAAACTGCTTTAAGACCGGGTTTAATTAAAACTCTGAAAGTTGCAGAAGTACACTATTGTGTTTATTGGAAAACAAAGTTCTTAAAATAAGGTAACCATAGTCAACCAGGTTGGCTTTGGTCGGAAAGCCCGGGGCATTTCACCACATGGATTAAAGGAGAGGAGCAATAGATAGGAGTGATGGCATCCCCCCCCCTAACCATCGCGGCTCAGTGGGTGTAGACCATGGGCAGCCTGTGTGTCCTGGATAGGGGGACATATGTGTTTGCTGTACTAGTCTCCCTTGGATGGTATAGGGGATAAAATGGAATATTGACATGCATACAAAATTTACAAGGGCAGGAGTGGTCTCCCTTGTATTATAAAAGAGTTGTTTTAAGTAAAAGCAGGTAAATTAAACCATTTAGGGTTATTTCCCTTTATCTGCAAATTTGGTAGTACATTTAATATTATCCCTAATTTCAGGGAGAAAAAAAAAGGTATTTTTAGGGTAAAAATGATGTTGTTTATCCAGTTTAACAAATTGCACGTTGAATAAACGTGCAGATGGAATAAATAGGGTAAAATACTGCCAAAATGTTAATTAATTTTCAATATATATGAAAAAAAGTACAAATAGGGGTAACACAACAGGCTGCCCATTGAGAATTAAATTTTGTCAGTAATCTGACAGTCCAAGAGATAGGTGGTACTCTCCAAGAACGACATTTGTTTAAATATACTATATTTTACAGTTTGTTCCAGTTTGCTCTCAGAATGTAGCAAAACAAAACAATGAATTAATTAAGGACGCTGTGACGGCATTAACGTCTTTGTACATCATGGTACTTCAAAATGACAGTTTGTTTCACAGTTTTGATAATTAATCAATTGTATCACTTCTCAAACTGTAAACACATTGGTTAACAGAACAGAACAAGGGTGGCATCTGTCCGTCTACCCTAAAAATATCGGGAGGGCACATGTCCAGGGGGCATATGTCCGGATACCTTGCAATTCTACTGAGATATTATATATTAAGCTAAAATGAATACGTCTTACACAAAATAAAACGAGCAAGTTTGTAAACCCTTGTTTGTGTAGGATTGCATAGACATGTGTCTGTAACATACAGCCTTGTAAGATGTATGACAAACTCAACCATATCTAATGTAAAACGAGGCTTAATAATAAAACGATATAACATAACCGCTGTCTATTTCAGTCACGAAATCAGAAATAGCATCAAATTTCTCTAAACAGAAGTTTAGAAAGTATATATGCAATACTACTTTCTACAAACCAAACGTTCAGATACTAGTAATTATACAGCAACTCAGCTTTTCAAAAACACAATCATAATGACTGAGAATAACTCAATAAACCGCACTCAAAAAACATATACTTATCATCGTCGATAGAATCAACACCAGCAAGCGTTCTGTCCAACAAATGAAATTCCAACATGAGCGCCACACTTGTATAATACTGCCTCTTTCTTTATCTACCCTGTTGCTGCCAAATACAGACCTCGAATGACGATAAATTCCCTATACACGGCTTATATACCCTTGCACGAGAAATCCGTGCATAACCCGCCAAACTTTGCTGTAAACACTCTAAAAACAACTAAATACCGTACAATTCCGTATTTTACAAACGATAATAATTTCATATAATTGTTAACATAAGCGGTTAAAATAAAGTTATGTACTAATTCTTGAAATACACTCTAGAACTGAGCATAAGTATGAACATATTTTCTTATTGTATGTCATGAGCAGAATATTATATTCATTCCCAGAATTAATCCACTATGTTGTATATAAATAACAATTGATTCTAGCGAGTTCAACACACTCACAATCATTCCAAAAGTACCGCGCGTTTATTTGCCGTTGTATACCTGTTATAATATACATGCATCTATTAGCGTCCAGGGAATCATAAGAGCGAATATTTCAATAAATGGGGAATTTATGTTTATTAACTTACTGTGCATGTCAACTTGAAATTGAATTCCGGTTGCGTTCTATTAAGAATTAATTAGAATTGCACATTTCTATCAACTTCTCCAGTAGATGTTAATCAACCTATAAAAATATATCTTCAATAAATAAAATGTGCTGCAATAAGTCTCGGAATACGTCGAAATATTATGCACGCTACTTTTACTTCATTACGTAGCATTACTACTCGTACATTATTTGCAATACCAGTTATACACAGAAACCCGTGATACATCATATTCCTGCCGAATATGATTTTAAATCGCCATAGTCTAATAAAATTTTATGTTTGTGTTATCAAAAATGGAAGTCATCATTATTTCAAATGCGCTCAATGCCCTCTGAAGATTGCGTCAGATACACAGTATAAATGATTAATGTGCGTGTATTATGCTACTTCTAAGATGAAGGTTGGGTATATTACTTAAGAATAACTATACGCGTCTGATACAAAATAATTTTCATTCATTCCCGCAATTATTTTCGTGCATTGTTAATTTGTTAAATTTGGCTGACAAATTTATATAATAATGATATTTAGGTTATTCATCTATCACTGGTGAAAACATGGGGCGGTATGGTCGTTTATGCACGATACAAATACTAATAATTATTGAATTAATCACATATTAATTTTGGGATCCGAGAAGTTTTCTTATGCTGTCCGAAAAAAGCTGAGGTCCGAGAAGTCTCCGTATAACGGTGGGGACCAAAATAACTCGGGTCCAAGAATCTACGTAACCGATTTTAGGGTAAAGATGATCTCTCAATATAAATGTCAACGCCGATTACTTTTATAAAGGCATTTCTTGTTACTAATGAACTTTTATAAAACGATACAGTTTTGTAAAGTCCAATCTGAATAAAATTGTTTCCAGGTTGACACTAATTTACTACCCGCTGACTTAACAGCGACAGTATGTGGAGTAACGTTAGGATATAATTTTAATAAGATTGAGTTAAGTCATGTAGTGATAACGTTTCATAAAAAGGTGTACTTCGAATGTTCTATGCATTTGTGCTTATTGTTGTTATGCTTATTGTTGTAGAAAATAAATAAAGACACAAGACTATGTTCACGAAATCACGCAATGAAAGACAAGACATATCATTTATGTACATTCGTAATGCGTTAAACAAGCCTTACCTTGCAGATATGTTCACCCAACCGTCAATGCAACGGTTATCCTACACGATGACGTCCATTCGAGGATAAAATTTAGGTTAGTTTCCCTCAGCTTCCCTCGCACCGACGACTCCATATACGGAAAACCAGCCATGACCGGAAGATGGAGAATCGTGCACATGGTCCTCAATCCCACAATGCAACATCGGGTCACAATAGATGTCAGCGCCGGTAAATCCCGGACTGAGGGTAGGACAGACGACATCAAGTACGTCTGGGAGACCTCTGCAGACGATATCCGGAGAATGCCGGTGTCGCAATATGACCAACGCATGATGGAACAGGCCTCGTCGCGAACGTGGTTGAGAGAGGCTACAGTTACATTAGAAAAGCTTGGCAAGTGAAAGATATGTTTATTTAACATAAATGTCGAAAATACAATTATGATTGCTCTATAATTTAAATCTACTAGGCTACACTTAATAAATATTTTTTAATTTTTAGTTTATCGGACATTGTTGGTATAACTGTCCAGACGAACGGCGAAAATAACATCTTAAAACAAAATGAAAATAAAATTCTAGTCCAAACACAATTGACAACAACAATTCTAATTCAATGCAAAGTTTGTTTTATAAACATGCATATAAAGTCAACATGATTTACGTTAAATTAATACATATTTCACTGTGTTATTACGCTATAAATGTGAGTTAAAAACATTTAATATGCATTAATATGTAGAGATACATGTACATGAATTTCATCAATTATTGGTTTATTATATATTTACAATATTGGTTTTGTTCCATTTTTTTTTAGTATGTTCAATGAAATCGAGTCGGTGTATATTTCAAAATTATCAAACCCTGATCTCAGTTAGAATCACTAGATTAAAAAAAAGAACCTATTACGGATTTAAAGAGACCTGTGCACAGATCTACGAATTGACATAAAAAATACAGATTCTAAAATACAAGAATAGTGTATATAAAGGAGCTAAAAACAGAACTGACATAGAAACATACTGTAAATACCGTTTCGTTAATGAGTAATCGTGAGTTGAAATGGATAAAATTACCTATAAAGCGTTTGTAACGCTAAACGATGGAATGATTTGGAGTATTTATGTTGTTTTCGTTGAAATAGTTAAAATCACGTGAATCACTGACATAAAGTAAACAATACACCTACTAGTTTACACATCGGTATGGACGTGAGGTCGCGTTTTAGAATTTTGATCCAGGGGTCTGAGGTTTGAACCCCGGTGGGATCAACATTTTTTCTATTCTTTTTTTAAAGCTTAAATCTTGTTCATAGTTCTTGAGCTTTTTAGTTAAAATTCTTCAATTTTTAAAGTTCTGACGTTAAATGGAATGTTACAAAAATACAAAAACCTGTGAACAAGTCCCTTTAAGGCTTTTGACGTACATATCTTTAATAAAATAGCGAACAGAACTTGATCATATTGCAGCACACAACCTTAATTAGCAAGTCGTATTATTTTCTTAAAAGTGAGTTTACGTTTTAGTGAAAGCTGGTCCAAGCGTGATCACGTGGCAGTACGTGTTCGACGTGGAGCAGAACGTAAGTAGGTCAGTGTTCCAGAGCAACCTGCTGGCAAACACCGGAAGTGAGTCCGAGGTACCCGGGGACCTGCAGTACAAGTTCTACGGAGGAAGGGGGAGAGAACTGACATTAAAAGACTATTTGGCGCATGTATCTTTCTGTAATTGCGTTTAGCTTATTTTTGGCAATATTACAAAAGATTAAAGGGACCTGTTCACAAATTGGCATTTTTTTTACAATTTTCATTTTTTGTCATAAATCCCAAAAGAAAAATACATTATATATAAACAAGCAAAATAACTGTACTGACAAGGGTATATATTGGAAATACAGTGTCGTTTAAGAAAATCATCAATTGAAATGGAAACAAATTATAATGCTTTTCATCTGTATTTTGGGAAACACGTGTATCACTTACATAGCGTTAAAATTCACAATCATGTTTGTAAGTCAGAATAGCCGAGAGGTTAGCGTGATAGACGTTTGATTTCGGCAGACGTGGTTCGATTCCTGAGAAAGGCATATTTAAAAAAAAAAAATTCTTTATATAATATTTGTTTTGGTTTGTCCAACGTCTTTAATTTTTGCAGAAAAAGAAACATTAAATGACATTTTTCAAAAATACGAAAATCTGTGGACAAGTCCCTTTAAGCGACATATTAATACACTTCAATTAGACTGATTACATATTAATAAACTTCAATTAGACTGATTATCTAAATGTAGAAAATGTGACTTTGTTATACATTTTACGTATTCTGGGACCTGAATCAGATTTTAATCCAAATATCGACTTTATAATGTAAAGTGAAAAGTTACTGTATAATTGACCCATGTATTCATATAGCTGTTTCATTGGGCTATTATTGTACCAAGTTTAATGAAAACATGTACCTTATTTTAGTCTAGTTACTGAACGAAACACCCATCTCATTAAATCTCATTAAATTAAAATCAAATCCTAACGCTCGACCATCAATCTTAAATTCAATTCACTAAAGGGATCTCTTAACTCTAATGTTCTTAAAAGTGTTGCAAAATATATAAAATAAACGCTAGAAATAAAACCATCTACAACAGTTACTGTATAATATACATGTTCATCACTCTCCATACGTATGTTACTTATCTGTACATAATGTTTTTTTTTATTTGATACGTTTTCGTTTGAATCCTGTTCAAAACATGTTCCGAATGTATTGACCACTGAAAGAATGGATTTATGCTCTTTTTTTCTAGATTGTGTACTTTTTACTTATCTTGAATGAAACGCTTGTCTTGGCCTAGGTTAGCTCTAAGAAATCTGGACTAGAAGCCAAAAAAAGAGATTTTTCAAAGAAAACCAATTATTAAGAAATATTATCAGAAAATATGCTTCATGTTTAAATATTTTCCAAACATTTTTGTAGCCAAATATAATTTAAAATAGCTAGTTAGAAAGTTTAGTAATCAATGGCTATTTTGGCTACTGGTAGCGCTAACTTACACTTGGCTTGTCTTATCTAAATCGTCTCCGCTGTTTGGATGAAATAGCAGCCATGGACTGGAGATGATTTTATTGAGATTTATTGAAACCCGTTCGTCACGTGTCGATCATACACTGTCAAACATTTAGGGACCTGTACACAGATTGGCAAATTGACCATTTTCAAAAAAAAATTATATTGATCCCCAAAACAAAAACATTATACATAAATAAGCGAAATAACACTACTGACATAGATATATATTTGAAATATAGTGTCGTTTATGAAAATCATCAATTGAAATTGCTTATATTATAAAGCGTTTGAAACGCTTTTCATCTGTATTTTGGAAAACACGTGTATCACTTATAAAGCGTTCAAAATTCACTACCATTATTGTAAGTCAGAATGGTCGAGTGGTTAGCGCGGCAGATTTGTGATCCCAGCGGTCGTAGGTTTCTATCCCGTCTTAAGCAAATCGTTTTTTTATGTAAGAAGTTTTTGGTTAGTCCGACTGCTTTAGGGGATTCAAGAGAACGATTATTGCAATTCACCGTTGTAATTTCACACAATGCTAATTTGTTTGCAAGTTCAGCTGCTGTCAGAATGTCGTTTGTCTTTGAACAAACAGCTGTAGGCCCTATATTTCAGCACGAAATAAAGAAATGTTTAGCGAATTGTATTATAATGCTTTTGTTATCAAAAATTTATCATTTTTCAAGAAACTCCTATACTGAAAATGTGTGGTAAGGTGACCTCCCAGTCAGCTCGCAAACGTTGAACGAACCTCAGCCTTCGGCTTCGGTCCGTTCAACGTTTTTGGCCTGACTGGTCGGTCACTATAATGCGAGGAGGCCCTCAGTGGTCTGTATTATTTCTTTATTAGTTTACTAATCAACAAATGAGTATAAGTGTTCCTAGACTAACCTTAAGCCAGGTAATAAAACAAATTGGTACATCTTGTTTTGCAGTGCATTTTTTATATGGAAACATGTCGATACCACCACCTACAGTAATGCATCGTCTTACGTCTAACTATTGTAGCCTGCATTTCAAATACTCAAAACATCAAGTACATTTTAACTTGATTTTATAATGCAATTATTTGGTTAAACACGACACATACAGCTCATTGAAACAGTTAGTAAATCAATGTTAATGTCAGACACCCACATTGTTGTCAGATAAGTTTTTCGTTGTTTTGGTAGTAATCACGTTATGAAATATATTCTGATATTTTATATATGTTGTATATGAAGCTACGTATTAATTCTTCGGCTATAGGACTCTGGCATACATGAACCGAACATTATTGACAACGCATTGTTTGCTGTAAAGGTAAAAGCTATTGTGTATTTGATTTTCATATATGATTTCTGTAGATATGATTTAATAAAGCAGAAACACAGTTATTTCAATGCAGTGGGCAAATCCAATACATGCACATTATTTGTTGATATGCCGCTATACATGGAATCTAATTCGAAACATTGTGAACTGGCGAGCACTCGTATAAACGGTAATGGTGTTCATTCGCCAAACAACTTATTTACGAAATGCAATATACACCTTCTGTGATCGAAAACGCTTTGTACGAATTGAATCTACGTGATCATGCTGATTTACATCCGAAACATCACCAGATATCCCATACATAAAATACACGATAATAAAGAAGCAAACAGTTGTTATTGCACCGATTTCAATGCGTTTTTTTTTTTTCATTTCTCCATTAGAAACGATTTGTGCAAAACTACATTTTCATAATATATTTTCGGAGAGCTGCCTCGATACTTGATTTAATTGCATCCGAAATAATTGTCTATATTGGGAATCGTACATTATTGGTTTCCGTCGCGGATTGCATCAGACGCATTTAAGTGCTTGGCAAAATCATTGGTAATAACTAAAATGCATCGGAAATGTCACAATAAAGGGACTTAGTCACATATTTTCGTATTTAAAAAAAAATGTCATTTAATATCTTTACTGCAAAAACTACAGCATTTGCAATGATCTAAAACAAATATTATATAAAGTAAAAAAGTTAAATGAAGAAATGGCCTTCGCCGGGATTCGAACCCGGGCTTTGAGATCAAAACTCCTACGCCAAAGACTGGGCCATTCGGCCTTACACGTTTGGTAGCGATTTTTAGACTGCGGCGATAGATGGAGTCTTTAGTACTGAAAATCGAAAGCAAGTATCGCGCTTTATATGGCAATTGCACAGTGACCTCGCCTGCTTCACTGCCTTCAATATCGTGGGGCAAGGGAGATCACTGATAACCGGGTACAATGCAATCAGAACTGCGAAAAAAATTATACCTATTAGTGGATTGGTCCACTAAATACTATAAATAAACTAATTCAGCGATTAATTTGAATGAATGACAAGAAATATATCCTATTTAAGCCATAACGAACAAAAAGATGTTAAAATGTGAAAATATATCATCTAGAAACACTAGTTTTCTTATTTGAAATATATAAATATTCTATAATTATTAACTTGTCGTGACCTTTAGCTTTAACAGACAAGCCGCAGTCTTTCGGCGTTCAACGCTTTGATTAACGTTATGTAAGTGACACACGTGTTTTCCAAAATACCGAAGAAAAGCGTTACAAACACTTTATTATTCTGTCCATTTCGATTGATGATTATCCATAATTGAAACGATATTTCCAATTTATTTCTATGTCATGAGAGTTATTTCCCTTGTTTGTATATAATGCATAATTTCTCTTTGGGATCTATGACAAAATTTTAAAAATTGTCAATTTCCAGATCTGTGAACTGGTCCCTTTCAGTAGTATAGTGTTGATTAAACAAAAAACGAATTTTTACAATTAGTGATGTTTTCGATAATGTTATTTCAAATAGATATTTATCAACACTATGTGGAAAAGTCAAATACATCTTGTATATAAAGGCTAGTAACTTCTTGAGAAGTGTAGCGATGTCTATTTTGATTTCCTCGTTCATTTGTCACACGATTTCATATTAATCCTACAAACGCATAATTGGGCATCTGGGTTACATTTGAGGTGATGTCGGTGCCGTTTTTGATCATTCATGTTGCTAGCGAATTGTTCGTACATCCGCAAGAAGGATCAAACCCATACCCAAAGAACAACACGCGCGTGGTTTGGCACAGCCACGCACTGGCGGTATATTCCGGTCCAGGACCATTGGGGTTATATTGAGCACGTGACAAGCGGCATGATTATACATCCGAGAAACGGTGGAAGCGAGGCTCTCAGGAACGGCGATGAACTTGTGCTACACAGTGATCGCCGCTGGTGGGCGCTGTTCGCTTTAAATGATGTCAATCAGTAATTCATCCACAAGAGCGGGAAGTAAGTAAAACAACTCAAAATAATTTATTCTTTTGGAAACTGTGAGTTGTACACATGGTTAATAGTTATGTCGGTGTATTTTTACAAAACTGTACTTGTATAAAACGATACAGCTTTGTAAAGTCCAATCTCAATAAAATTGTCTCCAGTTTACTGAGGTCGCCCCAGATCGCAGACAAAACGCACGATTGTGAGACCGCAATATAAACGCATCCGTTTTGTAAGAACTTGTAGAATTCGTATGGGCATCGTGCGATCGCCGCACGTCTGTCGCGCGCTTTCATTTTTAGCAGAGCGCAGCTGTGTCTGCGAATTGTGCGATTGACATGCGTCTGTCCTGCGGCGGCTCTATCATCACTGAAATTACTTTTTATGTAGACGCACGACCAACGCATAGTTATCGCACGATCACCGCAAGTTGTACGCACGGTCGCCGCAAAACAGCAATGGTATTTTGGCAAAAACACGAATATCAATATTTTTTTCAAAAAAATCCTGCATGTATTGGTGCCATTTACGAGTTTAATTAACGTGCATATCAGGAAGATGCTATAGCTAAATTTTAAGTTTGTTAAAATAAAATCAAGTTCCTTTATGATTGTAACACGCGTGAATTAAAGAGATAGTATGGACAATGTGTTTAAAGCATGCAAAAAAATGCGGTTATTTAATATAAGAAGCACATAGCGCCTTGCGGTCACCGTGCGATAACCTCGCGTCTCTTGCGGCGAGCGTGAGGTGTCAGTTCCTTTCTTGCGGCGCCGGTGCGTTTATCGCAAGGTAGCCGTAAATACTTTGCAATGAAGTTGTACGACGTCCGCAAGGGAACTGTGCGTGCTTGCGGCAAGTTTCTAAGCAAAAAACGTAGAATGCTCGTAAGTTGATCGCACGATGTGCTCACGGTGTCCTCACGATAGGTGATCGACGCACGGCCGCCGCATCAACTTAAGCGCTTGCCCAAATAGGATTTAATTTTAATGAGATTGGATAAAGTTAAGTAGTTCTATGACATTTTATTAAAAAGATTGGTACTAACAACGTGCTTGGTGGAGCTCACTTTTTTGTCATGATATGTCGTTGTATTTTCAGCCTACAGCTGTATTATAAAAAATTAATTTTACTATATAAATATACTAACTATAGATAATATATAAAGACTTAAGCAAACTTTTTTTTCAAAATCATACAGTGAATAACTAGACGAAATATCGATGTATATACACTATGCGTCGAAACATCCTAATCTTGCAGACATGTTCACAAATCCGTCAACAACACGGTTATCCTACACGATGACGTCAATTTGGATTTAAATTCAGGTTAGTTTCCCTCAGCTTCCCTCGCACCGACGTCTCCATATACGGTAAACCAGTAATGACCGGCCGATGCAGAATTCTGCACATGGTCCTCAATCCCACAATGCAACATCGAGTCAAGCAAGAGGTCAGCGTCGATAAATCCCAGACTGAGGGTAGGACAGGCAACATCAAGTTCGTCTGGGAGACCTCTGCAGACGACATCCGGAGAATGCCGGTGTCGTAATATGATCTACACATGATGGAAAGGCCTCGTTGCTGAAGTGGTCGAGAGAGGTTACAGTTACATCCGAACAATTGGCAAGTGCAATCATTTTAATTAAAATTTTTAAAAAAAATGTCGAAAATATCATTATGATTGCTTTGTGACTAAAATCTGCTTCTACACTAGGATACACTTATATAGATCGTACAGGCTAGGCCATATATTTTTTTATGTTTAGTGTATCAGACAGTTTTTGGAAAACTGTCCAGACGGACGGCGAAATTAAATTTAAAAAACTGAAAATACAATTCTGGTATAATCACAATGGACAAGAACAAAACTAATTCAGTAGGGCATCTAATACGGCATCAGTAGAGATATGTTAATTAATGTTATCAGTTGTTGGTTTATTTTATTTACAATATTGGTTTTGTTCCATTTTATTCGTATTTTCAAAGAAATCAAGTCGGTGGATACGAGAAACTAAAAATTAGCAAACCCTGACCTTAGTTACAATCTTTCGATTAAAAATAACCTATTACCGATTGTAAGGCTTTCGGGTATTTGGTGTATTTATCTTTTATAAAATGTATAACAGAAAATTGACGACAATGCAGCACACAACCTCAATTAGTAAGCCGTATTGTTTTCTAAAAAGTGAGTTTCCGTTTTAGTGAAAACTGGTCAAAGCGTGATCACGTGGCAGTACGTGTGCGCCGTGGAGCAGAACGGAAGAAGGTCGGTGTTCCAGAGCAACCTGCTGGCAGACACCGGAAGTGAGTCCGAGGTACCCAGGGACCTGCAGTACAAGGTCTTAACAGGACGAGCTGCAAAGGACTACCGTTAAATGACTATTTGGTACATTTTCTAGAATTGCATTTAGCTTATTTCAGCGATATTACCAAGGATTAAGCAACAGCTAACAGATTAATTTGTCAACCTCCAATCAGAACGATATTCTGAATGCAAAGACATTCGACTACATCAATTTGTACAGCTGGCACCTGACTCCGATTTTTAACCGAATATCAGCGTTATAATGATCGTCACTGAAACTGAACTATATATTATATTGACACATTTGTTCATGTAGCTGTTTGGTGTGTAACTTTTGTATAGACATCGCTCATTTCGAACGCAGTATACTAGAGTGTGTTTGCAAATTATGTACAACAAGAAATACAAGAATTTATTGCTGCATAATGTATAAAAAATTACATGTACACTATTTTAATAGCAATGCTTTTATATGAAAGTTTTTATTTCATGTGAACTGTGTAACACCATTATTAGATTTGACATCAGTATTTATAACTTGATACGAATCTGCCCTCTATAGTTTTGGACTGTTGCTTCTTTTATGACCAGTGTATTTACAAATTAGCAGATGTAATGTTAGGATTTGTTCATTCGGGACTTTTCGCGGGAAATGTTCACAACATTTTGTGACGAAAACGGCCCCGTTCTTTTGCCTTTTACTAGTGTATATAACCGCTATAGCTTGTCGTTATTTGTATTTTCTTAGGGCTACCTGTTCCCCCTAATTTAACACGATTATCTGAGAATTCTAGCGAGTCTGCCACGGAACGTCGAGAGAGTAACGTCTCAAGAAAACTGAAGAATATTAAATCTACGGAAAATAATATTTATTTATCAAGTGACTGGGGACTTTGGGTGTGTATTGACGTGTCGGACACTCATGACTTCTGCTGCTTGTACAGCACGTGAATGCAGGGTTGCCGTCTTTGTTTCCCGGTTCGTCAGCTCTTCAATACTATAATTTATTAAGGTACATTTAACCAATGGCCATACCAGCTTGAAACTAGCATCATTACTAGTATAAGAATACAATTGTGGACATGGCGGTCCGTTGTACAGCGTTATAATTTTATTGTTTAAATAATATTTGCTGGTAATTTTTATTGTTGAACACAATTATTGTTTAATCATTGGTTGTAATCAACGCCAAAGTAGGCCAAGGACAATTGTAGCGTTTAGGTGAATAGTTCTGTTCGCACATTTGTTTTGACATTAGCCTCTTGTCCATACATATTGGGAATCGGACACGTTACAATTGTATTGGATAGTAATAGGGTCAATAGTTGGGTTAGAAAGCTACGCAGAAAGAAACTGGGTACCAATCACGCGCTACATCGCAATACTGTAGGGCATTTTTTTATGAACAATACCCTCTTATACTTCATATTCATTAAATATGCATGCATCATATAAATCATTCAATTTAGTTCAATCTCCGAATAAGCAAGTAAATAGATTTTTCGATTTGGATGCATACGGTATTCATTAATGTACTTCCTTAGCTTATTAATATAATATAGCTACGTAATTAAACTTACTACATCAATAAATTAATATTCTCTGCTTTGTGGTGTTTGCTTGTTTGTTTGTTTGTTTGTTTATTTCCATAACATTTCAATATTGTCTCTCGACACTCATACTTTCCTCGAAAAGCTAATTTTTCGATGATTATTGCATTAAATTAAAAATGATTTTAAACGTTATTTGCTGGTAGAAAGATTCAAAAGGAGGCTTTGTAAATTCCGTTATTACAATAGAAATTTGATATAAATTTGAAAGCTTAATGTGAACGCATAACTCAGTGTTTCGTAGTACTCAAATACGTGATTATTTGACGAGTATATAGTTGAACTTGGATCTTGTTTTGACACGTTGTTTCAGTTTACAGTATAAATCTAAATATAATTTCTAGTTTAAGTTTGACTCCTATTTTCATCACTAACATTTCACTAATCAACAAAAGTGTTACAAGGCTAACCTTAAGCCAGGCAATCAAACAAATTGGAACATCTTGTTTTGCCGAGCACTTTCAATACGGATACATGTCGATGGTAATCCTTCGTCCTACGTCTAATTATGCATAGCATCAAATAGTTGTTGGTTGCAATGACCACGAATTACAGTAAACACCCAAGATAATCCTGCGTTGATAGCAATTTTTTGCATTTAATGTCATTTCTTGAAAGAGTTTGCGCGCTTTTTTATTTTAACCGGGGTTTCGCAAATGGTATATGGCGTTCACTAATTGCATTCTGACGAAACAAGACTTAAGTTCTAATATATATTGATGTGTTTAAGGGGATTATGTCAACGAAACGGGCCTCAACGGGGTAATTTCTTCAAAAAAATCAAATTAAGATATGTGATTATTGATGTATTTAAAGGGACTGTGTCAACGAAAAGGGCCCCAAGGTGGTAATTTCTTCAAAAAAAATGAAATTAAGATAACAAAATCTACCATATAATAATTCGGGCGATATTTTGTACGATATAATATCGTGCCTTGCTTCGTGTCTCGCCAGAATATTGTGTATCGCTTCGTGTCTCGCTTCGCATCTCGTGTCTCGACCTTTGAACGCGAGGTACGATAATTACGCGCGACGCGAAGCGAGGCACGATATTTTACCGCGATACATTAGCGAGACACGATAATCCGGCGAAACACAAAGCGAGATACGGTATTTTGCCGCGAGATTTCGTGGTATGTGATACTGCGACAGTGCGAGATCTCGTGTTACAATATCGTGCCTCGCTTCGTGTCTCGTGGGAATATCGTGTCTCGCTTCGTGTTTCGCGCAATTCTCGTGTCCCGCCCTCGCCGGAAGAAGCACTTTATTCCATATGACACTAACCGGTTTCCGTGGTTTTCGTTGATTGCTTCCGATGCAAAAGTGTTTGGCAACATTTTGATCATTGATCATGCAAATGTAATCAAAATGCATCGGAAATGTCACATTAAATCGTATAGTGTTTATTTAAAACTAAACTACATTTACCATTTGTGTTGTCGATACTGCTCATTACATTGTTATCTACAATAAGTGGAAAAGCCAAATTCATCATGCAAAGGCTTCGCTTGTAAATTATTGAGAACTGGAAGGGTGTCTAAGTTAATTTCCTGTATCATTTGCCTTACGATAAACACAAAATCGGACGTTTGCTTTACACCTGGAACGATGTCGGTGTCGTTTTTGATCATGCATTTAGCAAGCGGGTATTTCTTCCATCCCGAAAAAGGATCCGGATACCCCGAAAACTCCACGCGCGTAGTTTTGCACAGCGACGTACATGAAAGGATGTAATGGCGATATATTCACGTCCGTGACCATTGGGGTTATATTGTGCACGTGACAAGCGGCATGATTATACATCCGAGAAACGGTGGAAGAGAGGCTTACAGGAACGGAGAAGAACTTGTGCTACACAGTGATCGCCGCTGGTGGGCGCTGTTCGCTTTTGATGACGTCAATCAGTACTTCATCCACAAGAGCGGAAAGTAAGTAACACATCTTAAAAGTATGATTATTTTTGAAACTGTCTGCGAGTTTTACAAATGGTTAACAGTTATATCGCTTTACTCTTAATAATATACTTGTATAAAACGATAGAGCTTTGTAGAGTGCAATAAAAGTATATCCTGTTTGAAAAACTTTTGAACTTTTGAAATTCGTACAGACATAGTGCGTCCACCGTACGTGCAACGTGCGGTCAGCGCACGTCTGTCGCGCGTGTGCAGCTTTAGCAGACCGCAGCTTTGTGTGCGTATCGTGCGACTGACGTGCGTCTGTCCCATGGCGACTATACGATCACCGGGTGAGTGTGAATTACTTTAAATGTCGACGCACGACCAACGCTTAGTTATCGCACGATCACCGCACGACCGCTGCAAGACAGCAATAGTATTTTGTCAAAAACACACATTAAATATTTTTCATGAAGATCCTGCATGTATTGGTGCCATTTTCGACTTTTAATTTGATATGTATATCATGGAGATGCCAAGGTTAGTTTTTCAAATTCGTTAAGAAATTTAATTTCTTCAAATAACTGTATGACTATAACACATTTGAAATAAAGAGATAGTATTGACAATGTGTAAAGAGCATGCTAACAATTTGGTTATTTATACAAGGCACATAGCGCCCTACGGTCACCGTTCGATAACCTCACGTGTCGTGCGGCGAGCGTGAGGTGTCAAGTTTCTTTCTTGCGGCGCCGGTGCGTTTATCGCAAGGTAGCCGTAATTACTTTTCAAGGAAGTCATACGACGTCCGCAAGTACACAGTGCGTGTTTGCGGCAGGTAATTTCAAGCAAAAAACGTAGATTGCCCGTAGGTTGATCGCTTGATGTGCGCAAGGCAGCCTGATCAACTTAAGCGCTTGAGCTAATATCTGTTGCGGTTTTTTGCGGCGACCTTGCGATCGAGAAAAAAACGCACGTTTTTGACACACATTTCGCCGTAAGGTCGCAGCAACCCAGTTGTGACCAAGCTTTACTACCCGCTGACCTTACAGCAACAATATGTGGAGCAAAGTTAGGATATAATTGTAATGAGATTGGGTTAAGGCATGTAGTGATTATGCGCCTATCAATGTTTTCCCAAAGGGGGGAGCGGCGGGCATATAGGGGACTTTAGACTGAAAACAATTCCCGACAGGCGGGAATTTGACATTCCGAATGATTCCGGGTCCCGGGGTAATAGACTTTGATCGGATTTTAGATCCTGGTAATACAGGTCCCGGGCCATTTGATAGACATATAGCATCTCCCACTGAGGGAATTAAGACACGTATGCTTGACTCTAGGGTGGGGAATTAAACCCCAAAAAAGTAAAAATTGTCTAACTCCACTTGGTCAGCCCGCCGCTTCCCCATGGGGGAAAATATTGATAGGTGCATAACGCTTTAACAAAGAAGTATGCATCGTATGTTCTATGCATTTGTACCTATTGTAGTTATAATGTGTAGAAAATGAACACACAAGACTATGTTCACGAAATCACACACTGAAAGACTAGACGTATCACCTAGGTGTATTCGTTATGCGTTATACTAGCCTTACCTTGCAGATATGTTCACCCAACCGTCAATGCAACGGTTATCCTACACGATGACGTCCATTCGAGGATGAAATTCAGGTTAGTTTCCCCCAGCTTCCCTCGCAACGACGTCTCCATATACGGACAGCCAATCATGACCGGAAGGTGGAGAATCCTGCAGATGGTTCTCAATCCCACAATGCAACATCGGGTCACACTAGAGGTCAGCGTCGGTAAATCCCAGACTGAGGGTAGGACAGACGACATCAAGTACGTCCGGGAGATCTCGGCAAACGATATCCGGAGAATGCCGGTGTCGCAATATGACCAACACATGATGGAACAGGCCTCGTCGCGAACGTGGTTCAGAGAAGCTACAGTTACTTCAGAAAAGTTTGGCAAGTGAAAGATATTTTTATTAAACATAAATGTCGAAAATACAATTATGATTGCTATATGATTTAAATCTACTAGGCTACACTTTATAAAGATCTTGCAGGCTAGGCCGGAGATTTTTATTTTTATTTTTAGTTTATCGGACATTGTTGGAAAACTGTCCAGACGAACGGTGAAAATAACATTTAAAAACACAATGAAAATAAAATTCTAGTCCAAACACAATTGACAACAACAATACTAATTCAATGCAAAGTTTGTTTTATAAACATGCATATAAAGTCAACATGATTTACGTTAAATTAATACATATTTCACTGCGTTATTACGCTATAAATGTGAGTTAAAAACATTTAATATGCATTCAGAATACGGCATCTGTAGAGATACATGTAGATGAATTTCATCAATTGTTGGTTTGTTATATTTACAATATTGGTTTTGTTCCATTTCTTTTTCGTATGTTCAATTAAATCGAGTCGGTGTATATTTCAAAATAACAAACTCTGACCTCAGTTAGAATCACTAGATTTAAAAAAAAACCTATTACGGATTTAAAGAGACCTGTGCACAGATCTACGAATTGACATAAAAAATACAGATTCTAAAATACAAGAATAGTGTATATAAAGGAGCTAAAAACAGAACTGACATAGAAACATACTGTAAATACCGTTTCGTTAATGAGTAACCGTGAGTTGAAATGGATTAAATTACCTATAAAGCGTTTGTAACGCTAAACGATGGAATGATTTTGAGTATTTCTGTTGTTTTCGTTAAAATAGTGAAAATCACGTGAATCACTGACATAAAGTAAACAATACACCTACTAGTTTACACATCGGAATGGACGTGAGGTCGCGCTTTAGAATTTTGATCCAGGGTTCTGGGGTTTGAACCCCTGTGGAATCAACATTGTTTCTTTTTCTTTTATTGCTTAAATCTTAATTAGCAAGTCGTATTATTTTCTTAAAAGTGAGTTTCCGTTTTAGTGAAAGCTGGTCCAAGCGTGATCACGTGGCAGTACGTGTTCGACGTGGAGCAGAACGGAAGTAGGTCGGTGTTCCAGAGCAACCTGCTGGCAGACACCGGAAGTGAGTCAGAGGTACCCATGAACCTGCAGTACAAGGTCTAAGGAGGAAGGGGGAGAGAACTGACATTAAAAGACGTATCTTTCTGTAATTGCGTTTAGCTTATTTTTGGCAATATTACAAAGTATTAAAGGGACCTGTTCACAAATTGGTATTTTTTTTTTTACAATTTTCATTATTTTGTCATAAATCCCAAACAGAAAAATACATTATATATAAACAAGCAAAATAACAGTACTGACAGAGGTATATATTGGAAATACAGTGTCATTTATGAAAAATCATCAGTTGAAATGGATAAAATTATAAAGAGTTTGTAACGCTTTTCATCGGTATTTTGGGAAACACGTGTATCAATTACATGGCGTTAAAATTCACAGTAATGTGTGTGAGTCAGAATAGACGAGTGGTTATCGCGATAGACTTTTTGTTTCGGCGGACGTGGTTCGAGTCCTGAGGAAGGCATATTTTTTTCTTTATTTTTTTTTCTTTATATAATATTTCTTTTGGTTTGTCTAACGTCTTATTTTTTGCAGAAAATACTGTAAATGACATTTTTCAAAAATACGAAAATCTGTTAACATTTCCGTTGAAGCAACATATGAATAAACTTCAATTAGACTGATTATCTAAATGCAGTAAAATCGACTTTGTTATACATTTTACGTATTCTGGGACCTGACTCAGATTTTAATCCGGATATTGACTTTATAATGTAAAGCGTAACGTTACTATATAACTTACCCATGTTTTCATTTAGCTGTTTGGTGTTGATTTTTTGTATTGGCATCGATCAATTCGAGCGTAGTATACTAGAACTGGTTTGCAAATTATGTAAAAAGAATGTTTTTCGTTTCATATTAATACGATAGAAAGAATTAAGCCATCATGCGCTGTAGGATCATATTTTTCACAAATCATATTTTTCACACATCTGTGAAGAAAAGGATCTCATTTATCACATTTTTAAGTGTGAAGAATGTGATTGGCAAAAAACGTGAGGATCACAAAAGAATATGAATACACTGCATATCAAAAACTGGATGCGATCCCAAATGAGAAGAACAAGACCATGATGTATAAATAAAGAATAAGATCTCAATTTTCACACATGTGAAGACTGCGATCCTATTTTTCACCGATGTGAAAAAACATGATCTGTGAAAAATATGTCCCTACAATGCGCTACATGGCAATACTGTATGGCGTGTGTTTTCTACTTTGATATGAACTATATATCAGGATATACATCGTGTGCGTATCATGTTGTATCATATAAAGCATAAATTAAGTTCGATTTCCGATTAAGCAATTAAATTAGTTTTCCCATTTGGATGCAGACGATATGCATTTCTGTACTTCCTCTGTTTTATGCTTATACTTATTTAAACTTACTGTTTTTATTTTACTTAATTAAACTCACTGTATCAATAAATTTATATTCTCTGTGTTGTTTATGTGTTTGTTTTCATAATATTTCATTATTGTCTCTGGACACTACTACTCATGCTAACTTTTACTCAGGCATTAAATATTAAATAATTTAAATGTTCATTGCGCATGAACAGATTTCAAATGAGGTTCTATACATTTCGTTATTTCAAGAGTAATTTTGTAATTCATAATATGAAAGCTCAACATCAACGAATAACTTATTGTTCCGTCTTTGGTATTTATATAATTATTTAGTTTTATATAATTATTTTACTAGCATATACTTGAACTTATTGAACATGGATTTTATTTAATGGTATTGTATTTATACAATATGGGATATAATATCTTCAATATGTATACAGCATTTGAATTATAAGCATAAACATTTCAGATAAATATGTAATATTATTACATTTTTAAAGATCACAGTGCAACTTAAGAAAACACAAAAATGCGAAAATTATTTCGACTCTAACATGATTTGTCATATATTTTTGCAATTGTAATTGGAACTAATTTTTACTATGCGCCGCTCCGAATCGGGACTTCTTTTTGCTTTGTTTATTGGGTAGTTTAACAGCGATAATTTTGTTCTTTGTTTATAGAAAAATTAGCGAGTATTATGTTAGAATTGACGATAAGCAACGAAAAAAAAAAATAAGTTCGATGCTAACATGACCTGACAACATTTTCTGCAATTAAAATGCGAACTATATTTTCAGTTTCGTACTATATTTCGGGTTGTTTATAGGTAAATTTGTTCTTTGTTTATAGAAAACTCTGCGCGTGTCATGTTAGAATATGGAATATAATGCCTTCAATATAAAACATTTTAAATTATAATCATAAACATTCCAGATAAATATGGAATATTATTATATTTTTAAAGATCATAGTGCAATGTAAGAAAATATTGCAACCGCAGTACTTTCATATGCATACTGGATATAGCTATTTATTAAATATGTTAAATGTATCTTTTCATCTGCATTTAATTTAACATTTGTTAAGTAATTTATTATTTAAACGCGCATTTGTTTGATATTGTGATTTTCAAAAGATTTATTCCGTTTTTAGTATATATATATATATATATATATATATATATATATATATATATATATATATATATATATATATATATATATATATATATATATATATATATATATATATATATATATATATATATATATATATATATATATATATATATATATATATATACTAAAAACGGAATAAATCTTTTGAAAATCACAATATCAAACAAATGCGCGTTTAAATAATAAATTACTTTTCATCTGTCAAAGGGTTTATTTTATGTACATAAAATAAACCCTTTGACATTCGTATTATTGCATTCATAACAACTATGAAATTATTTAAATATCATTCAAATCGGTTTCACTTAATTGCGGACATGCTAAAAAAATTGCTAATTAGTATCAACCCTGTTCGGTAACAGTAACGGTCATCGCTGAGTAAGCGGCTGTCGTGAAACGTTTTACGTTGACAGCGTTACGTTCCCAGACGACGTTTGTCAACGTGAGCACAATAATTGCACGTTATTTGGTCCACTACCGGGTATATGATCAACTCTTATGAACGATCGCAATTTGAGTTTAATATTAATTAGATATGTGGTACTGGGGCTATATAAGCAACGCCCAGTAGTATATCGGCCACCCACTGTTGGATTCACCGAACAACCGTAAGTAAATACTGAGTTTCGAAGTTATTATTTCATTAGATAGACAGATAGATTTATTCAGGTTAAAGCACACAAGTTTACAACAAAACACATATTTGAATTTAAGATGTAGACCAATGGTATAACTAACATGTAGGTTAGAAAACTATTAAAAGCAATATCACTTGAATTTACACCAAAATACAATGGAATATACGACAGAAACAACTATTTAGAAGCAAAGTAAGTTACATTTGTTTGAATAATTAATGTGAGTTTAAGATAAATTCGGGGAAGTTTTACTGAAAGTGTGTAGTAACCTATATTTGCCCATGACAGCCCGGAATAATGTGTAAAAACGTTTATTTTTGTTTAAATACTAATATCCATTTTCCAAAATCGTGTTACTTTATATTGTTATGTGTCTTCAAATTATTTATAAAAAAAAAGATTCAAATAAACCAATGTCTATTAAATTTTAGGATAGAATAGCGCAGGTGGATAGGCGTAAAATTCATTATAGTTTATTGACTTTCGGTCAAAAGAGCAGTTTTCGCTTATATGCGGCTTTTCGGTGATTTTTATTTTGAAAAATTAAATTTCAAACTGATATTGTGAAATGTCTTTTTCTATGACCTTATTTATATCTAATTAAGGTACAATTTCTTTGATGGGAGGCGTTTAACCATTTAAGATGCAGTCCAATATACCTAAACTGTGTTGTGAAAATGCCGCAAAGAAAAAAAGTTAAAGAAAAAAAAGTTACACAAGCGGAAACCAACTTTTTTTTGGTCTTATTAGTGTTTTGAATCATATATATGAAACATATATGCAATTTCTAACTGAGGATTCCATTGACATTTATATTTAATATTATTAAATAAATATCTATTAATATCTATTACTATATTATTTTATTTGCAATAATATTCAATTTCAAACACTTGCACATATAAATTATTTTATAATTATGCTACATTGGTATCGGGTATGACACTTTTGTAGACATAGTTATATTATGCATGTTGGCAAACCTTTAATTGTAAAGCTACGAAATGTACAATATGAATGACCTAGTTCAACGTTAATGTATTTCATGTAAGCATACTCACATAGATATTTAACTTTGGTTATGCATATACGAGAAGATGCGCGAAGCTGTGGAATTTATAAAAATAAGATTGGTGAGCACCATTGGAAATAGGAAGAGCGTATCCGAAGCAAAAAATAGAAAGAGCGTATACAAGCAAAACTTAACATAACGTAATTGGTCTACGATTGACTGCAACATGCTATGAAGTTGTTTTCTAGATAAACTATTTGCAGATTTACATCATGCCATTCTAAAAGCATATAACATTAAATTACATTTAAATTATATAGTATGTTATCAAAACTAGAAATATTGAAATTAAATAAACTGTGTGGATTTACTAAGTGTACTTTTGAGCTTTTACCCGTAGCTTCTCCTACTTTTACTATTGTGTTTTGTATTTTTGGGCGAATGACCTGGATCTAATGCAGTTTAAGACATTACTGATCCAGTGTGTTACAATTTGCTTTTTCATGTTGTATGTTTAGGTGAACATGAATATACATTCTAAGTAGTCAATCTGACTAAAGTGCACAATCTTCTAACAGGAAGATCCAATGACGGCCCATTGAAATACTTTTCGAAAATATGGAATTAAAAAAAAGAACTATTAATATTTTAAGCATTATGTCGTTTTTTTTGTATTTACAACTAGATCTGTTGTGTTTTCTGTGTATAGCAAAGGAATGTCGCATATAATAGTTATTTCTAACACAAATTTTGTTTTGGCGTGAATACCACACATTTACTCTAAAATTGTTTTTACATGGTAAAAATTTGAATGTTTAATAACTACACTTTGGGCTCCCAGCTAATTTCACTTTCACTCTGATTGGCCGACTAAAAGGTTGTCAGAACGTGACCTTCTACTGGTCGTCCTCAGATCCTAATGCGTTAGCGCATTTTAGGATTTGATTTTAATCAGATTGTCTAAATAGTAATCTTATTTATGTGTTTGCATTACAGAACACAATGAAGTTCCTCGCGATTGCCGTGATATTGCCAATGGTGGCTCTGGGCCAGTCAATGGGTAATAACAATGGCTTTAATAACGGGTGGAACAACAATGGTTTCAACAACGGGGTTAACAACGGTTATAACAACGGTTGGGACAACAACAATGGGTGGAACAACAACAACAATGGGTGGAATAACAACGGCATGAACAACGGCTGGAGTAACAACGGCATGAACAACGGCTGGAATAACAACGCCTGGAACGACAACGGTTTCAACAACGGGATGACCAACAACGGGTTCAATAATGGGTTCAACAACGGATGGAACAACAACGGCTGGGATGACCGCAACAGCATGTATGACGACCACAACAGCGGCTGGGATCGCATGGACGATGCTCCCTTTGGAATGGGCGGTGCCAGGTTCGGCCACCCCATCGCCGTCATCGGAGGATGGTAGATCGAGAAATCCAGCAACAGCCGCTCGCAGGCGGTGCAGTCATACCTATTGACAGTTTAAGGTGCTTTGTTTCAGTTGAGTTGCTCCAGAGCTGTCTCAAAAAGGTTTCAAAATAACTTATTAGAACAGGAACATTCTACAAACAATATTTTCTGTGTGATTTTCTACGCACCAGATCTGTCTCAATCGGTCTCTAAATACGCTACATGTAGTAAGAGTTAATATACAAAATGTATCTTCTACGTGATTTTCTACGCACCATAACTGTTTTTAGAGGTCTCACAATTTGAGAACAAAACTATTTCACAAAATGTGTCTTCTGTGAGATTTCCTATGCAACTTTTTCGAAATGATTGAAAATGATAAAACTTAAAACAGTATACAAAATGTACATGTATAGTCTGTGTGAGTTGTTATTAATCAGGGCCCATATCCACAAAGCTCCTAAATGATAACTTGTAAAAGTAAATTTCTTAAAATCATAAAACGCCATAAGTCTGTAGGTGTGGCTGGTTCATTTAAAGTTTATTTTGTCTTAAATGGTGTTATTCTGGTCGAGAATAAATTATGTTTCTTAGTTGACCATATTCAAAACATAGACTTTTGAATTTCACAATGAAAATTTTAGTTCCATTTTTTTACTTAAATATGACTTAGGTTAAGATTTCCTTTAGGAGCTTTGTGGATACGGCCCGTCCTTTAGGAGCTTTGTGGATACGGCCCGTCCTTTAGGAGCTTTGTGGATACGGCCCCGGAGCTCAAAAGGCCCAAGCTTCTAGAACAAAACTAACGGTAATCTACAAAATGTTTTTCTGTTACCCGAACTGATGTCAAATTTCAAAACATAACTGTACTAAAAATGTATCTTCGCGACGTTTAACTCTTACTGACATGGCTTGTGAACAAAGAAATAGACAATAAGTCTAATAAAATGTCGGGACACTTAAAAAGCGATATACTTTTTAAAGAGGCAAAAGAGGATTTAATAATATACAGTTCATAAACAATGAATGTTAAAAGTTACTATTTTCATAAACTATTAATATATAAATATATTTATTCTTTTATAATGAACTGTTTTCATAAACTAGGTATGTTGAAAGTATTTATTATTTTGTGGCAAACGTTGTTTTTTTTACTTGAATTTTGACAATATTTATTTTTTAATAACAAACTTTTTTTTCATAAAATATGAATGACGAAGTATATTAATGTATTTATGTCATGATATTTGTAAACGTTGACTCATTATATTCATTAAATAAAGTATATTTAGTGTTTAACCTGTGATTGTTTTAATTTACGAGCGTAATACAAATGAGGAACTAGTAGACGTTCAACAATGGAAAGCTTATGATTTGAAATTAAAACCGTCTTTTAAAAGAGATGTGACATCTTACACAGCTTGTTTATGAGATGGATTTTTCCCCCAAGTTCTGGAAATATATCTAGAGTGTAACAGACATATGTGAGTCAAATATTAGATCTCAAAACGTTAACGTACATTTACGAAATATATCTTCGAAATATTTAATCTGACTGATTTAACTTGTGAGCATAGAAATAGACGGTAAGTATGTATGCGATAAAATGAAGATTTGATACTAATATACAGTTCATAAACTATGCATGTTAAAAAATAGTATTCTTCATTAATAATTAAAATTATTTTCATAAAATGTTACCTTTACAAAAAAAGTATATTATAATGAGCTATTTTCATTTACTATGCATGTTGACAATATTTATTTTTAATAACAAATTATTTCGATAAATGTTGGGAAACATAAATTCTTCAATGATACACCTTTGTCATCAACTGTGAATGTTAACGTAGATTTAGAAATATGTCTTCGCTACATTTAACCTTACTGAATAAGCTTGTGAACATTGAAATAGACAGTAAATATGTGTGCGATAAAATAAGACTTTACTAATATACAGTTCGTCAACTATGAATGTTAAAAGAAAAGAGTATTCTTCAATAATAAATTAGTTTCATAAACTGTTACTGTTACAAAATAATATATAATAATGAACTATTTTCATGTACTATGAATGTTGTCAATATTTGTTATTTCGATTAACTATAAATGGTGAGAAACATAAATTCTTTAATGATACACTTTTTCATCAACTGAGTATATACATTCATGTCATGTGGTGTACATGTATTTATCAATTGCCGTATTATATCCGTCAAATAAAGTATATTTATGGTTTAACCAGACATTTTTTTATCTCAGAATATAATTTAAACCAGACAACATAAGATTCATAAATTGGTAAGCATTTATACACCTGGGTGGAGAGGAGCACACGTGGGATAAATATTTGCTCAGAAACATTCCAATGATCTGGGCGGGATTCGCACCTCACGATCCCAAAGCCAGCGTCCTACCACTGGACCACTAATAAATATATGTTAGAAAGTTATGAACGGATTTGTTTGATTTCTTTCCGGAAAGAGTAGAAATGAGCCATTGAACAAATGGTTAGGTTTCATATGTAATAATAAGAGCATTTAGAAACATTACTTTTATAACAAACCAGTCACACAAACACTTTATGTTAACCACCGGGGTTTTGATTTAATACGATATTATTGGGGTGATCTTTCATTACGTCCGCAGATACATAAAATAACGAGTGCTGTCGCTATAATGTGCCATATGCCCCCGAATGCTCTATTGTCAAAGACGAACACAGAATGATGGGGATTGCTTTCCATGGTAGAGCCGTTGATAGTTTCATAAAATATCTTTGATAGTATTGAAGAAATTGGACTTGATGAAAATCTGTAGCCAACATTGCAAGTCAAAAAGGGGCATAAATGTGTCAAAACACAAAACAGAGTTATAGGGATTGCTTTCCCTGTTGGACATTAATAGAAAAAAAAAAGTAATTCAGGTTTCAAGTAAATACTTTCAATAGTATTCAAAATGAAAAATTTAAAACCAAAATTTCAAAGTTACAAAGGGGCATAAATCCGTCAAAACAGTTATGGGGGTTGCTTTCCCAGGACAGAGACGTTCATAGTACAGAAGTATTTTAAGTTTCAAGTAATTATTTTTGATAGTACTTAAGATATTGGAAGAAAAATATATAACAACTTTAACCTTGGCCGGACGAACAAACGGACGGACGGACGTACACGGAAGGACAGTTCGATTTTAATGCGGGCATAAAAAAGGTTCATTATATGTCGATATCTATTAAACACCAATGACATTTATATTAATAAATAACGGTATGCCCCGAGGAAATATAAAGAACACACAAGACGTATCGACCACTGAATTTGTATTCATGCAAATTATTATAACCACTTTCATTACTTTCGAACATTATATGTATGCCACTCGTAAATATGTGTCAGGTCTAATCAACACAGTATTTATTATATTCAATATTCAACAATTCTTGCAGTTTAAAAATCACATCATATTATTTCACATTAAACTTACAATCTACAAAAGCATCGCTTTTTTAACACATCAGAGGTATAGCTCGTATGTACAATATTTATAAATAAAACAAATGCACCGTACAGGCATATGAATATTAAATTAAATTGATAAATAATAACAGACACACTAAGACAAGCACTTATAAATGATTAAATATGAATTACAAAAATACAGGCCAATGCATTATTTTCTACAGTGTACAATTTACTGACATTGACGACAGTTAACAGCAATATGTAGATCCCATTTGTTGAAATACTATATCTATAAAACAATTGTGGATCAAGCGCAATTTAATGTTTCGAATACTAACTCGCACGTTATACCTCGGGTAAGTTCGAGGATATTGGTTACTAACAAGTTACGACTATTATTATTTTTATAATTAGAAATATTAAAATAAAAAATACGCATTAAAATTGTGACTTGCATCGTATGAGTTAAGTATATATGCCCCTTTCTACTAGTCAAGAATTACTCGTTTACTGGTTTATTTGGCAAATCGGCATGAGCAATGCGTTTGGCCATTTACAAAACACATAATGAAAGATGGCCATTAGCAACATTACAAGTTCAAAATACATAATTCCAATTATACAAAGCAGGCTTTATAAAAATATTGTACAAAAACATATCTATCTATAAAGTGGATTGATTAACTTATTTTATAAGTAGGTTAAGAAGCAACACTATCTAGGGTTTGGGAACGTCGTAACATCGCAAAGTACGTCAATTTTGAAAGTCGTCTTGACAAACCAATTTTTTCTGATGACATGAGATTAACAAATTTATTAATAGTACTAAAAGCATTTGAAATTTTATATTTTTGCCTTAAGTCATGATACAAGGGACAGCAGAGTACAAAGTGGAATTCTGACTCAACAACATTGTAATTGCTTAGTTTACATAGTCTATTACTTCTATCCACATCAAGAGAATGTGAACATAATCGTAACCTAGTCAATGCAATTCTATACTTATCCTGGTCAATAGCATCTAAATATGTTTCAAGTGACATCTCAGCTAAGAAACGTTGATATTATGCACACTGGCTTAGCCCACATATATCAAGAAATTCAAAGCATTCATGATACATGTACTGTATTTGTCTCAGACATGTTGACACACTTTGTTTGCAGAGCGTTTGTATACATATAATAATTCTGAACGAACAAATGGACATTTCTAAATAAAATTAAAAGTCTATAGCAATACTAATTAGAAGTAATAGTTAACGAACATTGGTGCGATATACTTAAACTGCGCACTGCTGAGAAAAGTAAAAATAAATTATCATTTAATTAATTCTAGATATTTAAAGCAATAAATTATTTATTAAAACGATGTGTCTCTAAATATTATCCAATTTGTTTGTAATTAAAAACTATTACTAATATTTCTGCTGTTGTTGTTGGTTATGCTGTTGTTGATTACTCTGTCGCTGCTGCTGTTGCTTCTGCTGCTGTTGGTATTGCTGGAATTGCTGGAACTGCTGTTGTTGCTGCTGATTCATCTGTTGGGTGTTGGGACCTCCAGGGGGTGGGGGTATGTTGGGGTTTGCCATCTGGTTTCCCGGCTTGCCTTGCTGAGCCTGTGAGTAACGAGATAATGAGGATGATGCCCAATGTTATTACTAAAGATGCAATAAGAAGGAACCCTTGCTGAGCCTGTGAGTAACGAGATAATGAAGATGATGCCCAATGTTATCACTAAAGATGCAATAAGAAGGAACCCTTGCTGAGCCTGTGAGTAACGAGATAATGAAGATGATGCCCAATGTTATCACTAAAGATGCAATAAGAAGGAACCCTTGCTGAGCCTGTGAGTAACGAGATAATGGGGATGATGCCCAATGTTATCACTAAAGATGCGATAAAAAGGAACCCTTGCTGAGCCTGTGAGTAACGAGATAATGAGGATGATGCCCAATGTTATCACTAAAGATGCGATAAAAAGGAACCCTTGCTGAGCCTGTGAGTAACGAGATAATGAGGATGATGCCCAATGTTATCACTTAATATGCGATAAAAAGGAACCCTTGCTGAGCCTGTGATTAACGAGACAATGAGGATGATGCCCAATGTTATCACTAAATATGCAATAAAAAGGAACATCAATACTAACCATACATTCCTTGTACAATAAAGGATCCTGGACCGGTATTCATAAAGCTCCTAAGGGAAATCTTAACTTAGTTGAAAATTTCAGATCAATTTTCTATGCGAAATCCAGTGATTTCTGTTTACAAAATGGCTATATACTTAACATCTAAGCAATATTTACTATTTAAAGCATTTCAATGTAAAAAAATATATACATGAAATAGCCAGAGACTTAAGGAATTTTATGTATTAAGAAATGTACTTAAGTTTTCCCTAATCAACTAGTCCGGGCACTAAGGTACAAATACAAACGTCTTAATGATGTACTTGGAATCATAATTGGAATTGTTTAGGGTGTCATATTTCTATAAGGAAATTACGGAGATTATAATGACTTTCATTCATTAATTATTCCACTGGCAGACACTTGTTGTTTTTGGCAGTAAAACGTCGAGCTTGACGTTCATTAAAGTTTACAACTAGTTCATGGTTATGTGTTCTTGTTGAAGGCGTATAGTACTTGACAGAAACCCTAGAGCTAAAGTCGATATGGTGACCGGTAACCAAGTCGGACAAGTGGGTTTATATACTCGATCCGATTTTCTTCACGGCACAAGACACATTTAACATTTAAAGAAAAAAATCATTTCATCATTCAACAACCGAAAATATATTAAGTTATTGAATGATTATATATCATATTATGATGCCTTGTACACGTCATTAAAACTGTCTGGCAATATACGGGTATTATGATTGGCAAACATTTATGATTAACACAACGTGGAGAATATTATGTGGTCATCACATCCGTCTACTGACGTGCTTCGTTTCACAATTGGTTTTACCATGGGTTTCCTCTCTACGATCGACTGACTTGAAAAGGTCTACCATGGTTTCATCTCTACGATCGACTGACTTGAAAAGGTCTACCATGATTTCCTCTCTACGATCGACTGACTTGAAAAGGTCTACCATGGTTTCCATCGTCACGATTTAAAGGCGTGTTATTTTATACCATTATTGTCTTCGCTACGATCTATGTAGACATGCGTATAAAGTTATTTCACGGTTTTCCTCCTCCTTAGGATCGACTTGCGTGCTAAGTTCTACCATAATGTGATCTACAGCCATGCAAAGTTCTACCTTAGTGCAAAGATCTACCATTGCACGATCTACATGCGTGCTAAGATGTACCATAGAGTGATCTACAGCCATGCAACGTTCTACCAAAGAGCCATGCGCAGGCGTGCTAAGATGTACCATAGAGTGATCTACAGCCATGCAAAGTTCTACCAAAGAGCCATGCGCAGGCGTGCTAAGATGTACCATAGAGTGATCTACAGCCATGCAACGTTCTACCAAAGAGCCATGCGCAGGCGTGCTAAGATGTACCATAGAGTGATCTACAGCCATGCAACGTTCTACCAAAGAGCCATGCGCAGGCGTGCTAAGATGTACCATAGAGTGATCTACAGCCATGCAACGTTCTACCAAAGAGCCATGCGCAGGCGTGCTAAGATGTACCATAGAGTGATCTACAGCCATGCAACGTTCTACCAAAGAGCCATGCACAGGCGTGCTAAGATGTACCATAGAGAGATCTACAGCCATGCAACGTTCTACCAAAGAGCCATGCACAGGCGTGCTAAGATGTACCATAGAGAGATCTACAGCCATGCAACGTTCTACCAAAGAGCCATGCACAGGCGTGCTAAGATGTACCATAGAGTGATCTACAGCCATGCAATGTTCTACCAAAGAGCCATGCACAGGCGTGCTAAGATGTACCATAGAGTGATCTACAGCCATGCAACGTTCTACCAAAGAGCCATGCACAGGCGTGCTAAGATGTACCATAGAGTGATCTATAGCCATGCAACGTTCTACCAAAGAGCCATGCACAGGCGTGCTAAGATGTACCATAGAGTGATCTACAGCCATGCAACGTTCTACCAAAGAGCCATGCACAGGCGTGCTAAGATGTACCATAGAGTGATCTACAGCCATGCAACGTTCTACCACAGAGCCACGCACAGGCGTGCTAAGATGTACCATAGAGTGATCTACAGCCATGCAACGTTCTACCAAAGAGCCACGCACAGGCGTGCTAAGATGTACCATAGAGTGATCTACAGCCATGCAACGTTCTACCAAAGAGCCACGCACAGGCGTGCTAAGATGTACCATAGAGTGATCTACAGCCATGCAACGTTCTACCAAAGAGCCATGCACAGGGGTGCTATGATGTACCATAGAGTGATCTACAGCCATGCAACGTTCTACCAAAGAGCCACGCACAGGCGTGCTAAGATGTACCATAGAGTGATCTACAGCCATGCAACGTTCTACCAAAGAGCCACGCACAGGCGTGCTAAGATGTACCATAGAGTGATCTACAGCCATGCAACGTTCTACCAAAGAGCCACGCACAGGCGTGCTAAGATGTACCATAGAGTGATCTACAGCCATGCAACGTTCTACCAACGAGCCACGCACAGGCGTGCTAAGATGTACCATAGAGTGATCTACAGCCATGCAACGTTCTACCAAAGAGCCACGCACAGGCGTGCTAAGATGTACCATAGAGTGATCTACAGCCATGCAACGTTCTACCAATGAGCCACGCACAGGCGTGCTAAGATGTACCATAGAGTGATCTACAGCCATGCAACGTTCTACCAAAGAGCCACGCACAGGCGTGCTAAGATGTACCATAGAGTGATCTACAGCCATGCAACGTTCTACCAAAGAGCCACGCGCAGGCGTGCTAAGATGTACCATAGAGTGATCTACAGCCATGCAACGTTCTACCAAAGAGCCACGCGCAGGCGTGCTAAGATGTACCATAGAGTGATCTACAGCCATGCAACGTTTTACCAAAGAGCCACGCACAGGCGTGCTGAGATGTACCATAGAGTGATCTACAGCCATGCAACGTTCTACCAAAGAGCCACGCACAGGCGTGCTAAGATGTACCATAGAGTGATCTACAGCCATGCAACGTTCTACCAAAGAGCCACGCACAGGCGTGCTAAGATGTACCATAGAGTGATCTACAGCCATGCAACGTTCTACCAAAGAGCCACGCACAGGCGTGCTAAGATGTACCATAGAGTGATCTACAGCCATGCAACGTTCTACCAAAGAGCCACGCACAGGCGTGCTAAGATGTACCATAGAGTGATCTACAGCCATGCAACGTTCTACCAAAGAGCCACGCACAGGCGTGCTAAGATGTACCATAGAGTGATCTACAGCCATGCAACGTTCTACCAAAGAGCCACGCACAGGCGTGCTAAGATGTACCATAGAGTGATCTACAGCCATGCAACGTTCTACCAAAGAGCCACGCGCAGGCGTGCTAAGATGTACCATAGAGTGATCTACAGCCATGCAACGTTCTACCAAAGAGCCACGCGCAGGCGTGCTAAGATGTACCATAGAGTGATCTACAGCCATGCAACGTTCTACCAAAGAGCCACGCGCAGGCGTGCTAGGATGTACCATAGAGTGATCTACAGCCATGCAACGTTCTACCAAAGAACCACGCGCAGGCGTGCTAAGATGTACCATAAAGTGATCTACAGCCATGCAACGTTCTACCAAAGAGCCACGCGCAGGCGTGCTAAGATGTACCATAGTGTTATGTACAGACATGCAAATTTTTACCACAAATGGATCTACAGGCGTTATACGTTCTAGCGTAGTGCGTTGTAAAGGCGTGCTAAGCTCTAGCATTGATTTCCTCGCAAGGGTTTACGAGCATAATCATGTCTTCCGTATTGCAATCTACAATTCTATAATAGTGCAATCTGCATTACGTGCTAAGTTCTAAAATTGCTTTTCTCGCAACGATCTACAAGACTGCGATGTTTTACCACTGAACAGGCGTGCAAAGGTGTACTTTAGTGCGATCATCAGGCGTACTATTATGTCATGTACAACCGTGCACAGTTCTGCCATACCTGCATGGCTTGCCACTGCTGGAACTGCTCGTGCTGCATCGCCTGCTGACGCATGTGATCCTCGTGCATGCGCGCGGTGTGGTACTCCTCGCGGCGGCGCGCACGTGCGAACTCCGAGTAGGTCAGGTAGCCGTCCTTGTCGATGTCGTCGTCGCGCAACACGCGGTCAATAATGTCTGAAAGGTGGGTATAACATTATGAAATTATGAAATACAGTTTGCACCATGTACCAGTAAAATGTACTTGTATACGAAGGTTTGTATCATTTAACATGACTATTCGGTTTCCCAATATGTAAAAAAAGGAACCCCGTTTCCCCAAAATGTGTCCCAGTTAGAATGATAATTAAATAACAAGTGGGGGCGGTAATATTTTTAATTCTTCGATTTTGTGCTATTTATTTATTGTATAATGAATATGGCAGTATAACGGTAGTAAATACTTCTAAGATCTATAAAACATTCAAATTGCGAGATATCTGAGCTGTAAACAAGGTACTAGTATTAGGTTTGTTTGCAACAAAAATATGAAATCGATTAATTGATGGCATTCTTCGATAATGTTGATGGGGCTTACAAGCAGATTTTTTTATTTGATAACAATTGCAGTACTGTGAGGTTTAAAAATATCGGATCTTGAACAATTTTAAGGCGGGGGATTGGGAGGGGGAGGGAGCCCCCTCAAAAATACGCCCCCCTCAAAAATCTTACTATAAACACTTTATGAGAAATTCAGAATTATAAGGTGTCGAAAGCCTTCTATACCTTCGTAATATCTCATCATGCCCTTCCGGCGCTCATCCATCATGGCCTCTATGTCCTCGTTGGACTTTCCCAGCTTCTCCTGCAGCGTCAGTTCCGGTACTGGAATCATGTGCGCCATGGCTTGCATGATCTCGATACCGTCCAGGTGAGTGTCGTTGTTGGTGTCGTGTAACCTACAAAACATGGCGAACAGCAATGAACATTTCCATTCAAAAGTGTCATAATTATGAAATCAACGTAAAATAATTAGTATATATAGTGAAAAGCATTATGATTCAGCACATTGTCTTAATTATAGAAAGATATAACTAAAATATCATTAAGACCATTTGTATAATTGCAAAATGTAAAAAAAATAAAAAAAATTAAAGTACATCTAGCCAAAACTTGCATTTGAATGTGGTAATCTAATTAATTAATACGTACAACGAGTATAGTGTTACTTATTATGTAGGGATAAATTCGCTGGAATTAAATTCGTGAGGAAATTATATTTATTCTGGTCGGAAATATTGAGCTACTTTTTATATTGCCCATATAAAAGTTAGCTCAATATTTCGGACCAAAGCCTTACAAGGAATGCTAACAAAAAGGGGCTTAAACCTGACCAACATTACTTTGAATTCTCACCTGAGCACATTAAAGTGTATTAAAGAAGTTCGCGTATGCTATGTTGTAAGTGTGCCAACATGTTTAACTTTTCTAAACTAACAGCCATGTAATTAAGAAACACGTGGACACATGTATCAATATGCTGGGGCCATATTCCAGAAACATCTTAAGTTTATCTTAAAATATTTTCACTTAAGTCCCAATTTGTGTAAGGTAATATTTTTAACATTATAGTAGTGAATCATAAGCTGAAAATTAGTGTACATTTAGCAGAATTTCATGAGTACATGAAATAAAACGCTTTAGAAAAATGACGATCTTAAAGCTAAGGATAAGGTTTCACTTAAGATGTTTCTGGAATACGACCCCCCACATCTTATGTGAAATCTTATCCTTAGCCTTAAAATCCTCATTTTTCTTAAGCATTTTATTTCATGCATGCATGAAATTCTGCCAAATGATCACTAATTATCAACTTAATAATCACTACTATTTACTAAATAGTAATTTGATTCACTAATTTATATGTAGTTTCAAAAATATTACCTTACCCAAATCGGAACTTAAGTGAAAATATTTTAAGATGTTTCTGGAATATGGCCCCTGGTCTCATGACTACTAAAGTTCTCAATCTCAGACTTAGTCTCAACTTAAAATATTGACCAATGAAAATTCATGTTACATTTGAGCTTTGATTTCCATTGGTTTAATTTATATTTATATGAAGACTAAGATTAAACTTAGGATTGTTTCTAGTCATGGGGCCTGAAAAATAACACAAAAAGAAAAAAAATACGTTGTACCTGAAGTAGTGGAATTCCATCTCTTCTGGGCTCATTTTCGCTTTCACGTTGATCTCGTCCTTCAGGTGATCTTTTAAATGTCTGAAAATGGGACAGATTGTAGGAATTATAATTGGAGTTGTATATGATCGTTGCAATAATGTTGCTACGGAAATGATAATGATGATGAAAAATAATGGCGATAAAATTTAGAGTGGGATGAAGGCCGAGGAAGAAATCAGAACAGAGTGATGGTGCGATACCGTTGATGATAATGATTATTATAACACCGATGATGATGATGATGATGATGACGACGACGACGACGACGATTATGATGAAAATCAGGTTACGGATGTATACCATGTAGTCAAATAAATACGAGGATGGTAAGATATGCAATTATACCATAGTAGATACACTTACGCTTCATCTTGAGTGAATTTTGGATCGTTGAAATTCGTCGGTCTCTGGTCAGGCGGGATGTCGGCGTGGTCATGTCCCTCGTGCGCACGTGCTAGCATGGCAACGCAGTAGATCAGCACTGCGCACGTGGTACTTAGGCGAGTAACTTTCATCTGCGTGAAATCGACATGAGTAAAATTAGTATTCAAAGTGTCATAGTTTAAATACCTCCAATACGAGTTATTGCCCACCATCTTCTAAATGCGATTACCAAAAAATAATATGACAATAAATCATCATAATAGGTAGGATTAGATGTAGTGTAATGTATATTATAGAACGATGATTTCAATCTTCAATATATATCTTATACTATGAGTTTAGTTCGAATATTACATTTATGCTGTCGGAATATATCGCCATTGACGCAAGTGTTGTCTGTATAATTAATTCATATTAAAAACATGAAGGCCTTATATAGTCAACATTTCGACGATATCTAACCGTGATCCAGCTTTCTGTCTACCTTATCATTATCGAATCTTTTTCGAAACTGATTTATTTTTGCTAAGTTAAAAGAGGGTACTGTGATATACAATCAAGATACTAAGTAAAGTCCAATATGATCGATATCTTTAATTTTAGTAACAGGTTAAGGCCAAAGGCAATTAATGTTTGACAGGTTGTAGAAAATGACCAATTTCATCTGCCACGATCTGTACGGTTTCCGCTATGACGAAACTATCATCTATTGTTTGATGGTGTAATAGTTAAGTCTGGGTCTTTTTAATACGATGTTACTCTCATTTCTTGGCTTACCAAAATGTTATCAATGTTACAATTATATCACAATATAAACCTCCACTCATTTTAAATAATCTACCCGTGACGTAGTATATCCATGTGTGATGATATCCATTGTAACTAAAATAACTAGTACTTACAATATCCTTATTTATTAAAATAGGCGCGTCGTGGAAAACCCGGGCTTAATGCATGTGCGTCAAGTGTCGTCCCGGACTGCACAGGCTCATCCGGGACTACACTTTCCGCTTTTATGGTATTTTCTGTTTTAAGGAAGTCTCTTCTAAACATAAATCCACTGTAGGCGGAAAGTGTCGTCCCGGATTAGCCTGTGCGGACTGCAGAGGTCGATCCGGGACGACACTTTACGCACATGCATTTGACCCGGGTTTCTCACGGTATGCCACAATCATTTTTAATTGTAAGACCCCATGTAATATATAATTAAACAGTTTTCCGTTAAATGGACATTCGTTCTGTGTACGAGCGTAGAAGAATATTGATAGACTATCTTCTGCTCTCTCGAAACCATTTCCACTTCGAGATAAACATTTCCCCAATACATCTGCTACAGATATTAGGCGCACGAAGACAATTTCTAATATTTGAACATTGCAGCGTTATTGTGCAGTGCTACACGAAATCAAAGAAATAAATGGCTACAATAAAAATGGTTTTAACGGGACTTGTTCACATATTTATATATTTTTTGAAGAATGCCATTCAGTTTCTTAACTTGAAAGATGTAAGCATCGGAATTAAAAAGCTCAAGTATAATAACGAAAAAAAGGTTCTAAGGAAAAAGAAAAGAAAAAAAGTTGTCCCCATCGGGGTTCGAACCTCAGACCACTGGATAACGCCTTCATTACTCGGCCATTCCGTATTGTACATATGACGTTGCATTTTTTACTTTATTAAAAGGGATCCACAAGGTTAACGAAAACCACAGAAACACCAAATTATTCCATCGTTCAGCGTTACAAAGGCATTCATAATGTTCTCAATTTTCGCTGATGATTACTCATTAACAAAAATGTATTTACAGTATATTTCTATGTCAGTAGTGTTATTTTGCTCCTTAATATACACTGTTCTTTTATTTTGGGAATCTGTGACAAAAAGTTGGAAATGTGTCAATACGTCAATCTACAAAACCGGTCCCTTTAAACATAAAAGGATAACATCTAGGATCGGCAAATCTACAGGGTGCTGATCAAACGCGGCAGTTGAGATAGCCAGATCAAATGTGTTCTAAAAACTTAATAAAGTCAAGGTTATATTAATCTGATAATTCTAATAAATTTAAACACGAATTCTCCACTTGTTAGTTAATAACTTTATATTGCCAAAAATAGATTTAAAAAACGGTTCATCATTCATCTGTTTGCCAGCCCAGATGGTCATTTGCTTGAATAAGGAACACGATGCAACAAGTTCATGCTATTTCACTTAGATATTTCAATTATATAGTAGGGTATGACTAACGGAATTCACAAATAATTGGCTACTTTCTTATAGTGCTGCATTTCTAAGAGAACTGGGTCCGCATAAGTTACTGAATGGTTATTGTGGTATTATTATATGTAACATTTGTCGCCAGTAGTTTGATATAAAGCTTAACGATAAAAACAATCAATTTCTGTTTTAATGTACATTGTGCTAAGTAGTTCCTGTCAAATGAAACAGTTATATTGTCTGTCAACGTTACATCAATATGGCCATTCTATGGTACATGTACATGTGTAACTTAAAGAAATTAACAACGCTGGTGCATGTTTAGCTTTTATAGTACCTGTGAAGTACATATGCAGTTAGAAACACGTAAAATGTGCATTTAACGTAAACACGCATTCTTAATAAATAATCAGTAAGGTACAAACCTTAAAATATCTTTTTATCCGGCGTCAAAACACACACACCAACCCACTCCACACAACGTGTATATATTTAATGTTACACTTCCGGCCTATATCCTTACGTACACGTCAGTGTTAACCTGAGCGTGACGTCTATAAACGCGAAGCGTTCTTACGTTAACGTTTGACAGTTCGTCGTTTACCGTAACGTTACGACGGTGTTGCTCGGTTGTAAAACTTCGTTAGCTTTATATTTTGTTCTAAACTACACATTTGAAAGGTCCTGTCAGCTTTTAACTCGCATTATAGTCTTAATTTTTAAGCTAATATCCAGTTCTCCAAGGATAACGTTTTAGCGATGGGCGTATATTGAGCAACTTTTTATATGGGCAACATTCGCTGCACCTAGCGGACTCGGTAAACAGTTCAAACAGTCATCCTTCCACCTTGGGCCAACAATTTTGACTGTTATACAAACCAAGGGCGGATCCATGATTTCGGGTTAGGGGGCGTAAACTTTTGATAGTGCAGTTATACCCCTTTATTTTGTCCAATGGTCTGCAGTGATCAGCTACAGACCCGTACCAAAGATATATAATAAATATGTGCACATCATCATCATCATCAACTGCATTTTTTTCACTATATAAATTAATACTTCACCGTATTATGTTCGAAAAACAGGTTGGTTCATCTGTATGTCATGCACCTGCGTTGGTAGTAAATTGCCCTGGTTTTATGTGCCTGTCCACTAAAAACACAAACGCATCGAGAATTATTTGTGGCGTGTCGTGAGAAAACCGGTCTTCATGCATGTGCGTAAAGTGTCGTCCCGGATTAGCCTGTACAGTCCGCACAGGCTAATTCGGGACGGCACTTTCCGCTTTTATGGTATTTTCTGTTTGCAGGAAGTCTCTTCTAACCATAAATCCACTTTAGGCGGAAAGTGTCGTCCCAGATTAGCCTGTGCGGACTGCACAGGCTAATCCGGGACGACACTTTACGCACATGCATTAAGACCGGTTTTCTCACGACGCGCCACATTTGTATTTTTCAATTACCGAGGTTTAATGGTCTCTTTTCGAAGTGAATGTCCTTAAAAACTCACACGTTCACAGTCATGCTCATCAATTATCTTAAAATGTGCTATGCACTGTCTTTTTTCATTAAACCAAACTAACGGACAGACAGACGAACATGTTTTTACCCGAAATATTGTGAAAGATACTCAAATGATTGCGTTGTAAACTAATAAGGTAAGTGATGCCGCCGACGTTGTGCCAATTTCGCTGACATATGGTGCCTGAAAAATATGAAATCGTCAGGGAATTGGAGCCAACGTTGTAGACAACCCTTTAGTTTATCACGTAATATCTTTCTTATAAATGTATAAAAAACAATATAAAATTTTGGTGTGATTGCTAACGGAACATAAAACGAAAAGTTTGTCGATCTAGATTTGTGGGGACAAAGCTATTTATTGAGACAAAACTGTTTAAACTTGAAAGTATTCATTGATTTGACTTGAATTTCGACTTTAAATTATATTTATTTGAAAAGTATAAATTTCTTCTATGTAGTATTCTGTGCCAACGGTTTATTGCATCTGGCATCTTTATATAATATCTGAATTTGTAAAAGAAAACAGTAACTTCCACAAATAAAGGTATATATACCCACTGTCCATAGTTTATCGTTTTTGCTGAACCTTTTCGCCGGTACTACGGTAAATTATTAGGGCGGGTTAGGTCGGGTATGTTTTACTGAAGTTAATGTGTACCTTATACGAAATTGAGCTGGCGAAGCGAGCGAAAAAACCTTTTATGCATATTTATCCAGTTTTGACTGTTTTGTAAATGCCCATATATGTATGGTCCGGCAGTTTTACGGAGGGGCGCCGGGTGCTCATCCCCCACCCCCCGGAACCACAAGTGATAACTGTATAATGTAAAGACAAAATACATGTATGTCGATATTTGGATATGCATTTGCATTGTTGTTCAAAATGTGTTTTACTAACTGTCTACTAATGGATACTATATAACATATAGCAAAGAAACGAACTTAATAACTGCACAACAACCGTTTTTGTTCAAATCATGTACACGCCGGCAAAGGTATGGAAGTACAAATTGCTATGAGAAGTAAAGTTATACCCCTATTCCACAGACATCACGAATAGCCAAAATTTGATAAATTTTAGGATTCGTAGTTGAATCGCATTTCAGTTCGTGTGGTTCTTAACTGATCGTGTATGTTTGTATTCAGTTCTTGCAATTGTTGAGCAGTCGGGAAATCGAAAAAGTTGTGAACGGTTCAAAATGTTGGACACGAACTCACGATTCCAAAAATTCGTAGTCAATTCGTAACAAATTCGTAGTGCAATAAAAATGAGTCGTAATTTATTTGTAGGCATTCGTGGGTATTCTTAACCCATTCGGGGATTCGATAATTCGCGGCTTGACCACAAATCGGCTACGAATCTGCCACGAATCCCAAAAATAAGCGCAGAGTATAAATTAAAAAGAAATATATATATCTTTTATTTTATTTTAACAAACAGTGAGGATTATGTATTACATGATAAGTGTTCCATAGTAGATCGATATTGAAAAAAATGCTTATTATATATTTATTAAAGGCACTCACAAGGTGTTACAAGTTCAGACTAGCATTGACAATTTTATTTATATAACATACATACAGTATAAGCAGGTAACTAATACATATTGAGATACAATAAATACTATGTGAATAGTTAGTAAATGCCGTTTATTGTTTACATTTTCAGCAAGACGTAACTATCAAATTTCCGATTTTCCACGTGTTTTCTAGAAATTTTGATTATTGTATTTTTATTGTTTTATTTTATCACATGCTAGATAAATTATCTCCCGTGTAATACAACCATTACGAATATTTCTTTATTTAATATTAAATACTGAAATATGGAAAAATATCAGAGAGATATATCCCTATATCACTCACAGTGAGGGACTCGTTTATCGGTCCCGATTTTATACAGTAAATGAAAAGGACCGTCATCGATGCCGGGCTCAAAACTGTGAAATGACGTTATTATTTTGACGTAATGACGTTATGATTCCCGTGATATTTTCCAATAAAATGTAACACAAAGGTTAATAAAGCATCAAATAAAAAGAAAATGTGTTTGTTTTCGGCGTGATAACGCGTGATATCATCACCGAAAAGGGAGACAATTCACATATTTGCACTCGCGCAAGCGCTCGTGAAAATATTAATTGTCTCCCTTTCCGGTCATGATATCACGCGTTATCACACCGAAAACAAACAAATATCCTCTATATCTTACACATGTGTAAGATAACATTTTGAGCGTTTTCATTGGCTACATATTCTTTGACTGATCAATCGCATGACGTTATTTTGGTGACATGACGTCATCAACATGAAATGACGTCATGCCAATACACAACTTTTAGGAACATATCAACATGTTTTGGTAAAATTAGACGTTTTCTTTCGTTTAAAATCATGTGATAAAAAATATCTGACACTCGTTGTCATTTCATACCATATTTTATTAAACTCGTCCAGGAAATTCGTTAGTAAGCTCGCCAAAGGCTCGCTTACTAACAAAATTCCTGAACTCGTTTAATAAAATATGATATGAAATGACAACTCGTGTCAGATCCTATTTGTCTCATGTCTCAAATAACTTTCTTGCCAGAAATGTCGTTTTCTATGACCTTGTTTATAGTTAAGGTACAGTTACTTTGATGCGAGGCGTTTGAACATTTTACATGCAGTCCAATATACCTAAACTGTGTGGTGAATATTCCGCACAGAAAAAAGTCCCCCCCCCCGCACCCCCCGTGTTAATTGTTCATTCTAAATTCGGTCATAATGACGACATTATCCTGCTGGCATCAGTTTCGGACGATGTAAATAATAAATTAAAACTTTTCGTTGAATAAACTATGAAGATTAAATACTGTATCACATATAAAAATATTTAAGATAAATACACAAATTAAAATATACATTGTTCACAACTTGTCAAAGTAACAGCAAATATGGCGCTACCCACCTCTTGCCTAAATGGGACTGGCGTCATCAGTTTCGGACGGTGTACAGGATAAAAGTACAAACTTTCTGTTTATTTTATGCTTTTGAACAACAAATAACTTGAAATGTACGACATACGTGTAAACGTCACATGTTCGTGTATTATGACGTCATGAATGAAGTCATAAATGACATCATAAATGATTCCAAATTGTCACTCATCAGTATGGTGGGATAAACAAAAATAGTTGTCATACTGTGTGGGTCGTTGTCGCTTAATTATATTTGTGTATAATTTTGTAATGTGTTTTTTTTAACATATGTCTGCAAATACTGTACATGTATATAAATTTGCCAAGGGAGGTAAAACTCTTCTGGTAGATCTACGTGATTTATAGCCTTTTTCCCGTCCGTACTATGATAGTACGCTTGGCACAAACCAAAACAATGTCGGCTGTGATAGTTTATCTCAGTTATGCAATTTTGACAAAAATTAGTCCATGAAGCAAATTTATGTTAGATAACAAAGAATAAAGATTGTGTGCATTGCGCGACAAGTTAATGCTAAAACAGAGGAAAACACAAGTGGAGTGTGTTTCGGACATAACAAATCCAGTACGGGGTTTCGGATAAATGACTCGTTTCAAGACTTTCAGTGTTGCATAAAAAGATATATTGGCCATAATGGGAAAACAATATTATGTAATAGTCTGTAACTAATATGCTTAATTAAACATCACAAAATTATTTGATTTCGTTCACATGTTATTAGTGTTTTTAAATTTATTAATTATGAACATCTGTTATACAAGTTTACTATCCCAATACTTGCTGTGTTGCTTGAATCCACTTGAATATAATTCAGCATAATTGGGCACCCAATGCATGTTTTTTTTACTGGTTTGAGATTATTTGAGAAATGGAATCAACGATCTGATGCATGTGTGTTCTACTGTAACTCTTGAAATTTGTTCAGAATTCAATTGTGTTACACAGATACATCCTTTTCAAAGTAACTTCTTTGTGCAAAAAAATAATGATATAATGTAAAAAAAAAAATTGCACTGTTTATAAAATGGAAATGACAATCCTTAAAACCGGTACCTGTATTTGCTTTTAAAGGCTCAGTTCTTAATTAAAAAAAAAAAAAAAAAAACACCAAAAGATGTGCACATCAGATGTTAGTGCTACAGTAGACAGACATTTATATACAAAATGATCTTTTGGGATGTTCTTGCATTGCCTCAAATTATATGTATTTAACAACAGATATGCATATCAATAAATACAATCAGTATCATACAATTAATTAGCTTGTTAAGATTGTTAAAACTTCACATTTGACAAAACTATTTTCACACTAATATAATAGTCAACTTTGGTTTAAATAATATATATATTATTTGTATAATAGCTATGTACTTGTTATTGAATTAAATGTGTTATTTAATTTTTCTTGTATAAATATTTAATTAGATAACTGAGCAGACTACTAGAATATTCCTTAATATGAAATTAAGAAGTGAATCCTGAACACATGTCATAATGACTTTGTTTACAACTCATTAAAAAAATCTGACAAACCTAATTGTTTATTGTGAGATATGCAGTAACTCATGTGTACTTGAAAGTTCATACAAAGATTATGAAAACTTGACATACTGTGAAGACAGATACAACACAAAAATCAGTATTTATTTTATCAACAATACATATATTCAGAATATAATGTACAATGTTTGTAATTATGTATATACATTAACATGTGGATAAACTTTTTTCAAATCCATAAAATGAAGGTAACAATTATTCTTATGCAGTACAACAGACACTGTATTATGATGCAGGGCTATTTTTATCAAGCTGGTTTTATCGCCGTTAATGTGTCATATTCCCAATTGCCAAAAAAGTACCTTTTTTCCCAAATCCAGTCCTAAAATTCCCAACTGATGGTTTAACTTTCAGATGATTGGAAATCAGAGGTGTTAAATGTAGACATAAAGACTGTTTAAGCTGTAATAACCATTTTACTGATTTGTGTGTGTACAGAATATTCTATTCTATGTAGTTTTAACAATAAATTCTTCAAATTTTAGTAATCAATTATACTTTTTCCCCAATTTCGGGTGAATTGACGCTCAAATTCCCAATTCCACGGGTCTAGACAAAGAGCCATGTATAATGTCTCTACAATATGTGAAGTGTTGAAAATAATGCTTATAGACCATTTACTTTTTCAAGTTTTGAACATACATTTTTGGATAATTGCCTATGCCCAAAATTTGTTGAATAATGTATGTTCAATCATGCTTCTTTGAGATAAACAGTATCATCACTTCCATAATATAACATGTGTTTAGGATGCGCAGACTGATATTACACAACAATTCAGCAATAGGCCGGGCCGGCTCGTTGAGTTGGTAGACCGCTGGATTACAAATCCGAGCATCGCGGGTTCGATTCCCAGCCCGGCCCATAACTTGTGGGGATTGGACATTAAACTTATTTCTACGGCCATTTTCCCTCTACCTCTGAATCAAGTAGGGCAGTTGTCAGTTAACACAGTGATAGGGGCAGGTAATCCAGAATATTAGCACCATATGAATGTTCAGTTTCCAATCTATTCTGATCCGTTATGTGTTAAAAACCAGGCAGATGATTTTGTAACGTTCATTAACCACCTGAAAAACAAATATAACAAAAAATAATATTTAGAATTAAACTTTTATGTCCATGTTGCAGCGATAATATTTTATATTATTATCATGAAATTATTAATTGTGAAATAAATTGATAGAAATGTACGTTGTTATGTTTGTTCACTTAAAATCTCATGTTTTCAATTCTTTCAATAATTAGTAGTAGTAGTGACCAGTAGTCAATAGTTTACAGTAAAGTAGTTCAATCAGACTAATTCGTTCTGTTACCACCAACTAATCCATGTTTCACTTCAAATCAGTTCGAGTTCACCATTTTGCACGATTTTCTTTTTATATGCAAATTTAAATTGACCATTGGCGATTTTCTGAAGTACAGCGAATCACGTTTTCACGTCATTCGTTGTTCTTCTTTACATCTATACAGATGTTTATTTATAATTTTATATTATAAATAATTATATTATTTACAGGTAATTATATTTAGCTTATAATTTATATACCGCGTTTGTATTATGGTATTACTTGTAATATCTTCTATTTGTGTGTAAATTTGTTTTTTGATATTTGTATTTATTTTCTTTGCATTTTTCTATTGCTATGTAGTCGGTACACACAACCAACATGAATAATGTATTTTGTATTTCGATATATTTAAGGTCATTCGTTGTTCTTCTTTACATCTACACAGATGTTTATTTATAATTTTATATTATAAATAATTATATTATTTACAGCCTATGCACGAGTTATTGTTTTCCCCACCTTTCGCTTGAAAGTTAAACGATACCCAACCCCGGCAACACTGGCGCCCAACGTGATTTCAAGCACAAGATTCGGGATAGAACTTGAAGAAGAGGGGGACGTGCAGCTGTACAGACCGAGCTGAGGGAGTACGAGTCGATCTTGTACTGAGTGACGTCATTCTACGAACAACTGCATTCGTTGCAACGTGATTTTGGATTAATATCCAAAGTTGTTAAGTCGAGCAGAGACATTCCTACGGCCCAACGCATTTTGGTGAACGTTCCGAGGATGTTTTTGGCCGGAGAGTGGTTTTCCCGGGGACTACGTTAGTTACGTTAAATGTGCACACAAACGTTATAAATACATGATTCGTTATTCACGCTTCCAGGACGGACAGGATCCACTTCCGGAAAAGTGACGCACTCTGTGTATTTTGTGGACAGTGAAATTAGCTCATTATTTATGGGACTAATATTTTGTGAATTTTAATTAACTTATTTTTGTGTGTGTATCGATGGAAAATTGGTGAGTGTACTTATTTTTTTATTATTATTGAATCAATTGATTTATTATTTTGAATAGTACCGTATTAAGTGTAGTTTTAAAATACACGCTAAGTTGACAGTAAAGACAATTCAAAATTTGTCTCATGTTCAGTGTTTATTAATTTATTTTTTTCTTTTCTTCGTAACTGCTTTTTCGTAATTGATTGGTCAAATGTCAACTCGGTGTGTTAACGCATAAATTGTTTTGTTGTTATAACGGTTCTCGGATCGAATGCTAAGTTGACCGTTTCAAATTGTTCTTTACATACATGTAAGATAACTATTCACATACGTTTTTGGAGTGTATGTGTGTGTGTTACATTTTTATCGAGTGCACCGGGATTCTCTCCCATATGGCCATCGCCCCCAGAAGACCTGTTAGTTGGGTTACGAGGGATAGTGCAAGATACAGGAGACGCCCCGTTCCAGAGACGACCCTGGGTCTTTTAGTGCCCGGTGTGAAGCACCTAGTACACTGTACCTAGGTTTAACGTCTCATGCGAAAGACGAGTTAGTAGGTTAGGGTGTAGCGGGGGCTCGAACCTGCGACCCCTGAGTTGTGAAACCAGTGCGTTACCACTAGACCACGGATCCGCCACTAATGTTTTTGGAGTTCTTGAACACTTCGTTATATAGGGTCAGAGGTCAGCTCGGTATTCGTTTCCGGTCATTGTTATATTTTTAGTAACATCGTGATATTCAATATTTTTGTAGGCATTTTTCAATGCAATCACTTCTAGCACGTTTTCAGTTTATTTTATTAACCCTCCACGTTATAAGTACAGTAAGAAGATATGTTTGTTAGGTAATTATTATAGTGATATGAGTTTGTAGAATACCCTCGCCCCAATAACAAAACTTCAAATCATTTATATTTACAGACTAATAAATATTTATTCTTGAGATAATACATTGTAAGTATTGATTAAATATTTAATCAGTATTTATGCAAAGTACTTAAATTGCATGTTGTAATTTAAGTCAATTGTGTGAAGTTGGAAACGTCGATAATTGAATGCGATTCCGTGCACGGTAAGCGCGTTCTGCAGTAATAAAATCGCTAACGATTTAGATCCGTAACGGGAGCGAAAATAGCGCAGTGGTTACATGCTTGGCGTACCATGCAAAAGAACTGAGTTCGAACCTCACATGAACCTTGACACTTTTTCTGTATAAAGTGTATTTTAAATAGCTAGTAATTATCTGTTTAGTCATACATTGATTATAATTCGTATCAGTATTAACAAAACAATACGATTGTAAGTTAATTTGTTTCGTAAAGTGCATAAAGGGGACATAACTACTGTCAAAGGGAAGTAATCATCGCTCCATTGGACGTGACGGTCGTGTAGCAAAAAGGGAAATAATTCAGAAAATTGGACATATACGGAAAGTAAAATTAATATTTTGCACTGAGTTTTGTGTTTATAATTACTGATGTGAATAGTGTGTTTTGTTTAGTTTAATTATAATATGTGTAGATAGTATGTAGATAGGTAGGTAGTGTTAGAGTAGTGTTAGAGGCCTCGCTGTTAAATAGTTGTAATTTCTTTAAACAGTGTAGTGATTGGAGACTAGTTTATTGTTATTGACTACATCAAATCATTGCAGTAAATATATTGCTCTACAAATATGTCTACTGAGAGGGAAGAAAGATATAGAAGGAGAAATGTTGAGAGAGAATTAGATGAAATAAGGAGAGCAAGATCATTAATAGAGCAGAGAGGTCGTCGTCAGTTATTAAATGACGTTCCCTCAACCACGGCTGAGAATGATTATGTACAGCAGTCTACAGTAAGCATGCCTTCACGTGGGTCTGACGTACGACTGCAAGAGGACCATGTCGACGATGATTTAAGGCAATTTCTTGAACAGTCTAGAAACGATCTTAGACGTAGAATTGAAGTCTAAGTTCCGGCGTAGATGATTTAACAACCGTCGACGAATATGTTTGTGAAACGCCAAACGCTCAAACGAAAATCCTATACAACACTCGATTGTCGCGGTCTTTGATTGACCAAGAAATACGAGAAATGGATCAACAGCATCATGCCATAGAACAAGATGCAGAACGGGTAAAACTGCTAAGAAAAGAGTCGGAATTGAAGCGGAAGCTACTTTAAATAGAAGAAAGAGAAGCAGCTCAAAGACAAAGGGAGAGAGAAATAGACTGACGTCTTGTAGAAAGAGAAATAGCATTGCAGCGACAGGAAAGAGCCCTTATTACAAAATACCATGAGAGAGACGAAATGCTTTTGAACAGAGAAATGAAATTGCGCAGTATGGAAAAAGAATTGATGAAAAAAAGATGAAGCAGTTTGAATTGCGAATGGACATGCAAGAATCACGAATTAACTCAGAGAGACAGCCCGTTTATAAGCGTGAAATGAATGATTCACATTATGAGAGCACATTTACCGAAAACAATCACACATGCAGCGAAATCAAAAGTATCGAAAAGAAAATCGCAGCATTAGAGAGAGAAAAGTCGTTGCTATGTGACAAGAGAGATACTTACCATGCTACGGAAAACTGGAAGGATACTTCAGACCTCCAACTGAATATTAGTTCGTTTTCTGGTGAGCTTCCGGTACAGAAAAATGAATCCTCGTTTGAAGATTTCAAGCTAGAGATTGACAGTATCAAACTTATTTATTCCGAGCATGTTATTACACAGAATTTAAGGAGAGCTCTAAAGGGACAAGCAAAGAAGAAGATGTTACATATGTCAACAGATGCAACTGTTGGTGACATTATGAGTGAATTACAGAACAATTTCGGCAATGTAGCAAGTACGGACACGTTGCTGTCGAAATTTGTGCTAGCAGAACTGTCTTTAACTGAGACTACAGCACAATGGGGATTACGGCTTGAAGAATTACTGATGCAGGTTAGTAGGAAAGCAAAGTTCGATGAAGCAGAGAAGAAAGCAATGATACGTAAACGATTCTGGAGAGGTCTACGAGACGAGGATTTGAAGAACGCCACTCGAGTGCATTTTGAAAGCAATATCTCATATGAAGAGCTGAGAATTAAAGTGCGAGAGGAGGAATTTGAGTTGCAACTCCAGAACGAGAAAGCTAACAAAACCAGATCCGGAAAGGTTCAACAGTTTGTCATTGAAACGACCAGTCACAGCGACCAGATGTTAAAAGATATGATGGCGAAAATTGAAAGTTTGAATAAGACAATTGAAGACATGAAAAAAGATCAAGCCCAAGAGAACATCAACAATCAACGATATGAAAGAGGTGGATATCGGGGTAGATACCAGAGAAATGGCGACAGAGTATATCGAAATCAAACGCAGAAACAAAACACACACAGCCAATAACCAGGATTTAAACGCCTAAACGTTGCTGTTGAGGGTCGAAAGAGCGACGTTGTTGATACAGACCCCAAAACGTCAAAATGTAATTTGTTTGACAGATTGATTGGAGCACCAAACGAAACTAATGTTATAATAAATGATATTCAGACCACAGCGCTCGTTGACAGTGGTTCTATGGTGACTACAGTATGCAGTACATTCTTAGAGCAGCTGGATCCCAAACCACAGATTCATACGCTTGACGAGTTACAGTTGAGCATTAAATTGGCAAACGGTTCAGAAATTCCATATAGTGGATTTGTTGAGCTGAAAATTAAGATTCCACATATTGATGTGCAAGAATTGCATATACCGGCGTTAATTGTAACTGACACGGAGTATACATTGAGCGTTCCGGTCATTATAGTCACTAACGCTATTCGCCATTTGAAGAATACAGATATTAAGACACTACCGGAAGAATGGAAATCAGCATTTGTGGCTTCCCAGTATACTGAAACACTCGGAACTGTAACCTCTACGAACACAAGAGATATTCACTTAGAGCCATTTCAAACTTTAACGCTGTCCGGATTTGTTAGAAAGAAATCAGATGATGCGCATGCGCTGACGGAACAGTCAGAAATGGCATCTAGTAGAATCGGCGTATGTCCGCGAGTTGTGAGACTAGACACCGGCGGTTCTACAGCACGAGTTCCTATGCGAATCTTCAATATGTCAGCTAAAACAGTGAAAATAGCCCCGAAATCGACACTTATTTATGTAATCTTTTCTTTTCGTAAATTATTAGGTCGTGTTTAAACAAATATCCATAAATTATAATAAAATAAATGAAAAGGTCTCTGGTTCAACACTTTACTAAAATTAATCATAGTGTTTACAACAATTTTATCATAATTAATGAAATTTTAACATCTTAGATGTGTATCAACATGTGAAAACTAAATAAGTATTCATGAAACTTTAACATACCGACATAAAATATGATAAATTATTGTCATAAATTTCATCCGAAATTTTAGATGATGAAGTTATCCGAAACACTATTCACTTACTTCAGTGTCCATTAACTCAATATACACGGTTGAAAGCACAAATCGTAAGAGTGTATTAAAGTCTATTTACCTCTATCCACTCAAATAATTTGTGGTCTTCAAATAGACTCTTGGTTTATAAACTTTTATACATAAATTTATATCGTTTTGTTGTTGTTGTTAGTACGCGGATTTCTCGTTTGTGTCTGACCCATTAACGTAGTGACATGGGCAGGTAATCCAGAATAGTCATTATTTGGGAAAACTTAGAAATGAACTTGAATACAACAAATCATACGAATGAAATGATGGAGAAAGACTAGAAAATGCAAATAGAAAGGTTAAGCAACTAGCAAACAAACAATATAAGAATGGGATTATCTCAAAGAACTTGCAACAATACCTGAATCCAAAGTATCCATCAAGAGCCAAACTCAAAGGTAATCCTAAAATACATAAGAAAGACAACCCATACAGAGTGATCGTAAACGGCATTGGAACAAGCACAGAAAGAATGGAAGAGGTAGCAGAAAAAGAGTTAGAAACCTTTGTAATAGAGACACCAAGCTATGTTAAAGACACCACAGATTTTTTTAACACTATTGAAAGAGACATCAGAGAACCATTACCAGAAGAATCCATTTTATACTGTTTCGATGTTGTGAAATTATATCCATCGATTCCAAGGAAAGAAGATCTGGAAGCATGCACACAAGCATTGAATGAACGACCGATTCAAACAATAAACACGGATGCAATAATAGAAATGATAACAGTTGTGTTGGATAATAATGTGGTTGAGTTTTGCGGACAAGAATACAGACAAGTAGAGGGTGTAGCTATAAGATCAAAGCTTGGAAAACATTATGCGTGTGTTATATGAGAAAATGGGATGAACAATAAGCGGAATATGAAAAACAACCGATATTCTATAGACGTTTCATAGATGTTGGTTGTGGTATATGGACGCATGGAAAAGATGAACTAATACATTTTTGGAATATGCAAACAAAATACATGACAACATCAAAGTGGAATTAAGATGGGATAAGACACAGATGGAATTTTTAGACACAACTATTCTACTAGAGAATGGCAAAATAGAAACTGATTTATACTCCAAGCCTACTGATCAACATCAATATGTCAAATATGGACTAGGTATACGAACAAGACGAATATATTCCAACGAAATCAAATACCAAACTTGCAGGACAGAACTCAAAATACGTCTGAGAAAAAGAGTATACCCAGGAAAATTCATAGATCGAGAATTATCCAGAGTTGATAATTTAAATAGAAAAGACCAACTACAGAAGAAAGGGAAAAGTAATTCAGCCAGAAACAGAGTACCACTAGCTTTTACTTATTGAAACGATCTTCCAAATATCCACACCATAATTCGTAAACATACAGACAAGCTCTGTAAATCAGAACGGCTTAAACGTACATTCACAGAGGTTCCAATCGTAGCATATAGACATGACAGAAATATTGGTGACATTTTAGTGCATGGTAAGACAAACCAAGTCATACACAATTGTTTCCAACAAATACCTGAAGCATGTAAAAAGGAATGTGTAGTTTGTAGAATGTTATAAAGAGGTTTTCACAGCAGTCACGAATGCGAAGTCCCAAAAGATGTAAACAAACAAAACTGTAACATTCACAATCTAATATATGGAATATACTGCAACAAATGCCAAAAAATGATATATGTAGGGGAGACATGCAGAACATTGAAAGAACGTGCCCTGGAGCATGAGGCTGATGTGCGACTCCAAACAGACAGGCCGATCTCGGAGCATTTCAACAGGGGTGACCACATGCTGCTGGACATGGGAATCTCGATGTTGGAGCCCATACAGGATAGCTCTCGCTATTACAGACTTATTAAGGAGTTAGAATGGACTAAACAAATTCAAACACAATCTCCAAATGGACTCAACACCAAAAACCAATTAGATGTACTGCTTAGAGAAATAATTTTAGTTGAACTAATTTTTAAAGTGTAATTTCTACTTACATACACTTTTCATAAATATAACAAATGCTGTAAGAATGTTATATGTACACACACACATATACAATTATATATTTAATATAATTATAAATGAGGGTACCCATATTAATTTTAAGTGCTACAAAATATGTACGTATATATATATATATATATATATATATATATATATATATATATATATATATAATATAATATATATATATATATATATATATACGTACATATTTTGTAGCACTTAAAATTAATATATATATTAGTATATGAGCAAATATACAATAATATGTATTAATAGATATTTCTTTTTCTTATATTTTTTTCTTAAATTGTAAATGTTAACTAAATTTTAAAGTTAATTTATTATAGCAAGTAACTATTATGAAATGTCTGCTTTATACATTTTGTTTTCATATACAATTTACCTTCTATATGTATGTATGAGGACCAGTCTGTATTCATGTTTGATGTAAACTTGTGACATGTCATGGCAGTATAACTAACGTCATTTCAGTTTGGCGTTTTTTCTTAATTTTGGCGCAATTTTGTGTTAAGTCATTTATGACGTCATTGTAAGCAACGTCATTTTGACGTTGAAAAACATTGGCAATATTATTATGTTTAGTTCATAAACATCAAAAATGTAGTTTGCAATATATTTTTCATATTTATAGAAAGGCAAAATGCCGAAACGTCAATAAAAAGGAGAATGATCAAAGTGATATATATGTTTATCCCTTAGGATATTTACACTGAGTGTCAAAGAAAACTCCAGCTTGGGCCCAGTTGCTCGAAACTTTAACGGCCAATTAAGCTAACAGATGTTTTAACTTTTGAAGTTATTTATGTAAATTAAATGTAAAAATTGTAAACTCTGTGTTTATTCTAAATAAATTGGTACGCTCAAATAATTTTCAAATGTTTCATAAGCAAGTTGCTTGTAATACTGAATTTATTTACAACTAAAGTGAAAAGGCCGTCAGCTTAATTGGCTGTTAAAAGTTTTGAGCAACTGGGCCCTGGTCATTATTCGAAATGCATACGCTAATGACGTGTAGCTATGAATAATACCTTTTCTTAAAGTTAGAATCACAATGCAATAACCCCGGACGTAAGAACAATAAAGATACAACAAGAGGGCCCTGATGGCCCAAAGCGCTCACCTGAAAACTGGTACAGATGAAGACCATACTGTTGTGACAGGTTTAAAACATACGTTATATGAACAAAACGCAAAGGGGGATAGGATCAAATTGATTTAAAACATCGGTTAATGCAATGGGCTAACTAAAGTACGAGTTGGGTAGTGGATGTGCGGTGTTTTGCTCATGGTTCTCAAATCATTTTTCTCAATATTCTTACCTGACCCTTATTCATTAAGTCAGTGACAATTCTGGAAAATGCAGAAACAGTAGATTTTGATGTATTTTTCCCAGACAGTTTTAGAGAACTAGTTGCAATGCTATAATAGCGATGGCTGTGCTATAAGGTCAAGTTATGCTTTTTCTTTGATAATGTTCTGTCCAATGATGATAAATGCAGATAATGCAGGCTCTCAAGACATCAATGTTGCATATACAAATAACTGCATGCAAGGTTTGCAACTGTTGGAAATCAAATTTTATCAATCAATTTTTATGGTCATACGCAAACTGTGTTAGTTTGGTCACCATTGAATAAAAAATGGTGTGTGCAAGCCAATCATTGATAACCTGTTGCTGTTTTTTTCCCAAATACAAGGGGCAATTACTCCGGTGTTTTTGGCCTGAATATGCTTATATTCGACTTCACCTGTAGTCTTACGTTCTGTGCACGACTGGTGAAGATTGGATAAAAAATGAAGTCTCTATCCTGAATAATGTCCATTTTTGTATATTTTTTTCACAAACAAAGTGCAATAAATCTGGTGTTCCTGGCCCGACTTTGCTTATATTAGACATCACTATTAATCGTATGGTCATAGCAAAACTGTGCAAGATTGGCGAAGATTGGATGAAAAATGAAGTCTCTATCCTGAATAATGTCCATTGTTGCATATTTTTTTCACAAACAAAGGGCAAAACTCCGGTGTTTCTGGTCCGATCTTGCTTATATTCGACTTCAACTGTAATCTCATGGTAATAGACAAACTGTGCAAGATTGGTGAAGATTGAAAATGAAGTCTCTATCCTGAATAATGTCCATTTTTGAATATTTTTTAATAATCAAAGGGGAGTAAGTCTGGTGTTTGAAACATGATCTGGCCCATTTTTGGCATCTGCTGAGATCTGATGGTCATACACAAACTGTGAAAGTTTGGTTAAGATTGGATGGATAATAAAGTCTATATGTTTGATTGGATGGATAATAAAGTCTATATGTTGGAAACAGGCATGTTTTCACTTTTTTTGCATGAAAAAGGGCCAATAACTGTGATCTGACCCGATAAAAATCCCATCGGAGATTTTATGGTCATACACAAACTGTGCAAGTTTGGGTAAGATTGGATAAAAAGTGAAGTCTCCCATGTGAATACGAACCAAATTGTTGACGGCACACGGATGACATACGACGCAGGAGAGGTCCGCTATACTAAAAAGTGTACTAAGAAAATTGATGATCATTGGCCAAACACTAGATATAACTAGAACTCTGCGAGTCGGATGTGTCGCCTGACGGGGCATAACTCAAGTACTATAAGAGCAATTAAGCCGAAAACTTAACCTTCCTTTTATGCCTACTAACACTTCCCTAAAGTTTCATGATGACTGCACAAAAACTCCTCAAGTTATTGTCTGCATAAGACTTATTTGAATTTTTTTTTTTAATTGGCATAACTCAGGTACGTTAAGAGCAATTATGCCGAAAATTGAACTTAACCTTCCTTTTATGCCTACTAACACTTCTCTAAAGTTTCATGATGATTGCACAAAAACTTCTGAAGTCATTGTCTGCACAAGCCTTATTTGTACTTTTTTTTTTTTTAAAGGGGACATTACTGAAGTACGAGCAATTATGCAAAAATCGAACTTAACCTTCCTTTTATGCCTACTAACACTTTCCGAAAGTTTCATAATAATTGCACAAAAACTTCTTAAGTTATTGTCTGCACAGACAGAAAGGGACGCCGGCGCCACCACCGCCGCCATAAGAAATCCCTGTCACATTTTCAGGCAACAAAAAAGTGTATTAAGAATACTGATTATCACTGGCCAAGAACTAGATTTCATAGTATTGTTTAAGCATAACCATTATGTTTTCGACAACCAACAAATTAATTTTAGCTAATTTGACAACTAAGTGGTCAATAATAATCATCGAATAATAGTGTATTTCAAGACAACAACTTCAACAAGTATTTAAGATTTTAATGTGTTACAAGCGTATTATCTAACCTAAGAAACAACAATTAACATTAAAGCTAATAACTATACCTTAACGTATAAGTCCATGCAGTTGTATCAGAGCAACAGATAACGACTCTGTCAGAATTGGGTATTACCCAATTATATACTCTACAAAAAAAGAAAGTATCCACTAATATATGTTCACGTTGTTCGATACCTGTATGTAATATTTAAACAAACAATAAAGTCAATGAAACTTTAATCATCTTTCAATAAAACGCTATTATTTGTTTCTGAAATCAATTCCATATTTATGGTTAAATACAAAGCAAAACTTAACAGGTGCAAAAATAAAAATCACAAAACAGGAACGTGTGAGTAGACAGTTAATTGTCGCCATTGTGCCATTAAACCTTCGACTTATGTCAGTTAAAATCCGTCTTGCTCGGAGGATACCAAGAGCCTGGTTTTGCTAGTCTATATTAAAACATGCCATGGTAATTGCACATGATTTGGATGATGTTATGAACCAACTATCCACACAAAATCGATTTCAATGACAACTTGCACACAATGTGTGCACATATTCACAACACAATTGGTAATCGAGTTTTAGTGGGCTATTTGGTATTAAGTGATACGGTTTAACAGTAAAAATTCACATGATATTGAATGTGGAAGAATATGCTCTTTAAATCGATAGTCATAAATAAAAAATCTAATAAAAATTCATGTTTTTTAAGATACAGATGTTTAAAGTGGATACTTTCTTTTTTTCGTTTGACTATGTTCTTTGTGATTTTCATTTTTACACCTGTTACGTTTGTGTACTATGTTTGACCATAAAAATGGAATTAATTCAGAAAAAATGATAGCATTTTATTAAAAGATGTTTAAAGTTACATTGACTTTATTTTTTGTTTAAAATATTACATACAGGTATCAAAAAACAATAAAATATATATGAGTGGATACTTTCTTTTTTTGTTGAGGATATTGAAAATAATTGAGTACTGAAACAAATATTTGAGTACTTTAAATTATGTTATCCCAAAAGGCATTTAGAATAAAATTAATTAAGTATTAGACGAAGTAGATTTCCAGATTAAGTAAAACAACCACAACACGCAAATGGTTTCTTTAATTTAACGCAAACATAACCATGTCTCGTTTCACAACACTAAATCTGCGCAGTTGCTATCAACACGTAAGAAACTGAACTCTGGATGATTTTTGAAAAATAATTTAAACTGTACGCACTGAGTTTGCCGCTTTTTGCGTATTTTAATTGAGTTTTGTAACTCAGTCAATTAAAAACTAATTGCGTAAAAGGGGTATCAGAATTGCGTACTTATGCAAATACGCGCCTTATCTGTTGCTCTGATGGTATATTATGTAGTTAACTGACGAGCGACATTGCAAATCGTGCATTAATATTATAAGAAACCTTTTTTACAAAATCTGCAACTAGAAACACCTGATGTCTTCATCAATAATAGAACTTAAAGTAAGCAGTATACATATCAAGTGTGACCATTGACCAAAATAAGTGCAAATAAATACTTTTACTGGATGATGCTGAATCAACACTATTTCCTACACCAGGGGTGGTATAAATAGCAGGCTTATAACTACTAACATAAGGGGCCCCTTCTGGTTAAAAGTTTGTTTACGCCAAATTTACCTTAATTTGCTGAAAGCAAGATAATTTTGCAAACATTGTTATAAAGAAAATGTGTAGACTAACAGGATTTACTTTAGCTACTGCAGGCTGTCAACCAAGTTCCCTAGAAAATATAGCAGCAATATAGGAATATTGTCACCAAAAATATAGGACTTTGTGGTGGATTTTTTTGACAAAATATAGGAATTCCAGAGTAATAATACTTCATTACAAGGATAATATGGGATCATATTCTAGCCTGATAAGTCTTAAAACTTGTGTTTTCATTAACAAAACATTTGCTAAACATGTTCATGCTAATTAAATGGCAACTGAGACATGCATGATGCTATGACCTAACAATATCCTGAGTATTTGAGTTTGATGCGAGCGAAGCGAGTTAGAAAAAACATATAGGTTCTTTATATACTGTTCATGTACCAATTTCAGATGCGTGAATGACCAGATTAAAAAAAATATATAGGAAAAAAATCTTAAATATAGGAAAATATAGGAAATATAGGTTTTTCAAAATATACGATTTCTTTCCAAAATATAGGAAAATATACGAATTGGTTGACAGCCTGCTAATGTTTCAGATATGTAGCCCATTGCTACCTTTAAGGAATGGCAGAGTGTGACTTGCATGCAGGGACGGAGTCCGATTGATACTAACTTGGTTGCAACCATCTTCTGTGTTTGGGTTGCCCAACCAAAGAGTTACTAGCCAAGAGCCTAAAATACATAAAACTTACCAAACTAAATTTACATACTGAAAACTGTGTGTAAAATGATTTTATTGGCGAAAAGAGGGGTGAAAGCATTGGGAGATACCAGTAATATGTTTTCAGCTTTTCAAAAAGCTAGAAGCCCTGGCGGACTACCAAACATTGAAATTGACACGCCAAGACAGAAATTTACTCGCTAACGGGCAACCATATGTCTCCATCCCTGGCATGATTATTTTTATTTTCTTTCCATAGCATGATTACATGTCTATTTTACTATATCAGAATAGCTGAAAAGTTGAATTTACACATTACCATAGTGCAAATACATGCTGTTCTTAGATGGAGTCTGAATGCAATGGAACATTAAAATAAGAATCATAACTGTGATTAAAAAGATCACATGTGCAAAAGACCATTCACACTGTACTGTCATGAACTATGAAAATTAAAATACCGCAAAATGTCAAAATTGAAATTGGTCTACACCAATGGTTTATACTGTCTAGACACATTAGTGATGATAGGTCTAGGATGAAGTGTTCTCAACAACGTTAATATTTTTAATATCCACTAACTCTGAAGAAGCTTCAAGTGTTCTCATAGTTTAAAAAAAATTAAAACAAATACATGTACAGTCATGTAATAGTAACATATATTCATACATGCCCATACACTTTCTAAGACTAAACTTTCTTTTACGTTCAATGTCAACAAATCATTTGAAATCTAATTTGAACGAACAATGCTCATTGTCAAGTTTCAAATTGCACATTAACACAATGTTGCATACATGTACCATTAAGTAACATCACTCTTTTCAATAACATCTTGAAGAATTAAATACGTTTACTTTTTCTTTCTTAGATAAACAACAAACAATCGATACCTTCGTACACTCTACAATTACATGTATGTAACTTCATGAAAACTGAAAAAAAACACACTCATTCCTTTTGTATTACACTAAAATCAAAAGATGGATTTCATGAGCACTTCAGGTGAAACAAGAGCTGTCTCAGGACAGCGCACTTGACTATTCAGACCGCTTTGTCAGAGTTATGGACTTTTGTCAGTACAAAAAAAGGGGGTTAATTCTGCTAAATTGCATGTCAGAGTTATGGGCCTTAATCAGTGACCTAACATAATGATCCCAAGACATGTGTGAAGTTTTAATTGAATATATGTAGTGGTTACAGAGATATGTATTTGCACGCAAACCTCAACCTGAGCATTACGCCAACGAATGGGTGAGTAGTATAGCTTAGACTATTTGAAGAATAGTCGAATGAAAAACTCAATACCCACATCTAAGGGTTCTCCAAAACCTGTCACATGCAAATGAACCACAATCCTGTATGCTGGAATTTTCCTTGAATTCCTGACTGCCCAAAGCTTCAGGACTGCATCCAAGGCCATCTGGATGATCAAGTTAGATTCTGTACTGGTACTCCAGTAAATAGTAGTATGTATTTTCAGTCATACAAACCTGTATGCTGGAATTTCCCTTGAGCCTTGAATTACTGATTGCCAAAGCTTCAGCCTTCAAGACTGCATACATGGACAGTTGAATTACAGAGAAAGCTTACAAACTGGTACTCAAGTGAGTAGGAGGCCAGTCTGTGTTTTCTGTCACACTGGAATTTAGCAAGCTACCGAACTGGTACTCGAGTAAGTAATGAAGTCAGTCAGTCCTGTATGCTGGAATTTCCCGTTGAATTACTGATTGCCAAAGCTTCAGCCTTCAAGACTGCATCCAAGAGCATCTGATAATAGAGTAAACTATCAAACTGGTACTCGAGAAGTCTGTCTGTATTTTCAGTGTCCTCCTGTTACCTGTACGGACATCCGTTTGCCCAGTGTCCCCTTGAACCTAGATTACAAAACAGGACAAGAACATAAATTATAGCTTACCAGTCATCAAAATTAGCAGTCTGGCCAAGCAAGCTCAAAATCTTACTTGAAAGCAAGAAAATGTGACAAACCCACCTATATAAAAACTGATCATGGCCGGTTTAAAACATTGATTCTAGTGCTGGGCTTACAGCCTCGGCTAATTTCGACCATTGGCTTACATAGTGGTACATATAGAAAACAAAAAAATCATCAAAAGTGGTAACACTATTTTGGTAAGACTTTTTGGAAATATTCAATAGCATTTTTTTCACAATTTTGAAAATTGAGAAAATGTGCATGGATCCTGTTTGACTGATAGTTTTCAGATCATGAAAAGTTGCAAACTGAGTAATCAAGCCACTTGTAAACCATCAAAAATGGTCATATCATGTATGGAAAATTCCCGAGTAAAATAGCAACGTGTTGCACCTCCATTTTTGCAAGCCCTCTAACTCCCCTGTCTCAATAGAATATTAAACAACAGCTGTCGGAGGACAGCGCGCTCAACTTTTCTTGTGCTTGGCAGAGTTGCTGGCTTTTTTTTTTTAAACAAGAAATATGGAAATTCCACGAAAACCAATTTTTTCTAACGAAATGCATTAAAGTCAGCACAACAATACAAGTTTTAGTAAAAGTGACCTTGACCCCACCTATCCCATATGCAATCCCAAGCGAGGTCTTGATATAAGGTATCTATGTATACAATTTCATTAAAATATCTCAATGCCTTCCCAAGTTATTGAGCAGAAACCGTTCTTTTACTTTAGTAACAGTGACCTTGACCTTGACCCTATATGCAATCCCAAGAGAGGTCTCGATATAAGGTATGTATGTATAAAATTTCATTTAAATATCTCAATGCGTTCTCAAGTTATTGAGAGGAAACCGTTTTTCTATTAGTAACAGTGACCTTGACCCCACCCTGCCCATATGCAATCAAAAGCGAGGTCTCGATATAAGGTATGTATGCATAAAGTTTCATTAAAATATCTCAATGCGTTCTCAAGTTATTGAGCGAAAACCGTTTTTTCTATTTATAGTAACAGTGACCTTGACCTTGACCCCACCTACCCCATATGCAATCCCAAGTGAGGTCTTGATATAAGGTATCTATGTATTAAGTTTTATTAAAATGTCTCAATTTGTTCTCAAGTTATTGAGTGGAAGCCGTTTTTCTATTTTTAGTAACAGTGACCTTGACCCTACCCACCCCATATGCGATCCCTAGCGAGGTCTGGTTATAAGGTACCTATGTTTGCAGTTTCATTACAATAGCTTAATCTGTTCTCGAGTTAGAGAGTGGAAACGAAAAGTTGAGAAACAAGCTTACCGAAAATCTTTAACCTGTCGATATAGCTTATATGTAAAATTTCTAAGTGTAATAAGGCCCATAATTTTGACAAATTTCAAACTAGAGTTATTAAAATTAGCCAATGAGTTCATTTGAATATAGGTCATAAGTTTTATAAGTTTGAATGAAATCCCTTAAGCCATTCCTGAGAAACCAGCTTACCGAAAAACTTTAACCTGTCCATATAGCTTATGCAAAATTGCTAAGTGTAAAAAGGCCTATAATTTTCACAAAGTTCAAACTAGAGTTACCAGACTTGGCCTATAGGTTCATTTTCATGTGGGTAATAAATGTTTTAAGTTTGAATGAAATCCCTCAAGCCATTCCTGAGAAATTAGCTTACCAAAAAGCTTTAACCTGGCTGGGACCCCGACGCCGGGGCGAGTAGAACAGCTGCCTTTTCTTCGAAAAGTCGAGCTAATAATATATTGTTGCAATTAAAAATGAAGAGAACGTGTTTAAAAGCCTTAGAACAAAGTATTATATTATAGTAGTGGTATTAAGTCCTTGTATTTACCAAACAGCTTTCCCCCCCGGCTCCCTTCAAACAGCACGCTCTGTACCTTTTCCAATAATAGATCTCATGAACCTATCAATATTTTCCCCCAAGGGGGGGGGGGGCAGTGGTAGCAGCAGGTTGGCCCAGGGGAATTTGACTAATTTTATTTTTGTAATTCCCGACAGTGGCAGATGCTTGGAGTATCAAATGGCCTGGGTGGGTGCCCAATATTACCGGAATCTAAAACCCCGTCTATTTCCCGGGACCTGGATTCATTTGGCGTGTTAAATTCCCGCCTGTTGGTAATCGCTTTCAGTCTAAAGTCCCTTATATGCCCGCCGCTCCCGCCCTGGGGGAAAATATTGATGGGTACATAACCCTATATAACGAGTAAACAATAATAAAGGTCAAATAGGTAAGTTAAGGTAAGGCAAACACAGCTCACCACATGTAAAGCATCTTCCATAACCCCCGTAATACTCGTCACTGTCTCCACTGATGTCACTATTATTGTCACTGTCAGAGTCATCGGAACTAATTCCATCCACCACATCCATTTCTATATCATCATCATCACTCCAGGTAACATGATGTTCGATGCCAGCAGGGTCGGGTGCCATGATGTAATCATCATCATCGTCATCATCTGACAACACTATGGGAGCAGGTCGCTCGTTCTGTTGTCTGGCTGCCCCGCCCCTTACACGGGCCCTCCCCCCTCGGCCACGCCTACCTCTGCCCCGGCCCCTAGGGGCTGGTTCTGGAGGCTTGTTAGCTTCTTCAAATTCTTGTTCCTCCACTAGAAATAAAAAACATTTACACAGAATATGCAGAATACTGGCTTAAATTTCATTACAAAAACATGAAAAGCCTACATGTACAAACATTAATGCAAATTATGAAGCTGGGTAACGGACACGATTTCTAAATAGCCAATGTTGTTTTAAAATAGTCAAGCTTAAATCATTGTGAAAAAGAACCTTTTCTTCCTTCAACCAACTCCTGTCTCCGCTTTTTCATTTCACCCGAGAACTGTTCCACCATCTTCTCAATATAGCTGTCCAGGACTATAGACCTCATGTGGGTCAAGATGGCCATTCGACAGTTTGGGCATTCCTTCTTCACCTTCATCCACTGCTGTATACACAGCCAGCAAAAGGAGTGCGAACAGTTTAAAGATGTCGCCTGAGAACAAGAAAATATAAACACCTTTTGTAAGTAGAGTTTTGTTGGATATACCTTTCAATGGAGATTATGAATTACCTGGGTACATACTCACCAACCCATTCAAGAATGTTGAAGAAATCATTGCTGGGTAAGCATTGGTTATTGTGGTAATAACCAACGGTTTGGAGTTCCGGAGCATAGGAATTAAACCACGAGGGCGATAGCGCGAGTGGTTTGATAACAAGCAGAACGATAAACTGTTGGTTATTACCGCAATAACCAACGCTTACTCGCAAATTATTTTGATTCTAACACAAGATCTTATATAAAATGTGAATGAGAACTATATATATTTATACTGTGCCCATTTCCCCCAAATTATATTCACACATGCGTTTCAGTGAGGTCAATAAATCATAACAATTCAAAATGACATCAGCTTCATTGATAAACATTGAGCGAATGACATCATACTTCTTGATAAATACAGTGAAAATATTATGCTAACAAGGAAAAATTAAAAACACATTAACAAAACGTAAACGTTTTTGTTTTAACTAAATTATATACAATATGTACCTGTAGTACAAATGTGGTTTTATTGTGCTACATAATGCAGAAATTATTTGTTGTTCTTTTGTCACAATTTTGCTTTTGCGCATTTAAGCATGTGCATTTTACGGAACAATGTCTTTGAATTTCTGGAACTATTTTCAAAACATGAGGCTCGGCCCATAATATGTTGTAAAATAACCAATGGTTGATTTCCTTCCTTATCTATGGAAAACTATGCTGTGTTAGACTCTTGAAACTATTGTACTCTTAAAAATGCTGTTACTGTGAATTTTAATATTCCCCACACAAATTTCAGCACTCTTTTTTGAGAATGATTTATTAATGACATAAACAACAAGAGAACTTAGTATATTTGCAAACCCACAAATATTTTTTCTAGAGTCTACCCGTGAGTGTATTACTGGTAAGTCTATTGTGTATTTATTTATTGTGAAGCATAAGAAAGAGCTGGTGAGAAAGGGCCTGGTCACTTAATATACGATGAACCCATGACCCATATTCACAAAGCTCCATATGGAAAACTTCTTAAATTTCTTAAATTCATAAAAATTTCAAAAAGTCCGCGTCTATTTCTTTTAATGTTTCAAACTTGTAAATATTGCTGAGCTGTTTCATATTTTACCCTTTTGTAAACAGAAATCATTGAATTTCACATAGAAAAAATTGATCTCAAATTTTCACTTAAGTTAAGATTTTCCTTAGGAGCTTTGTGAATACCAGTCCTGCTGGTCTATAACCATAGTACATTGACATTTGAAAATTCTTTTGTGAGGCATGTATGTGAGAATGCAAAAATTCATTTTACAAATACATGTAACAAAGATTAACCATTATTAATTTATTGTGGACGCTTGATTTTGTTATTAACAATAGCAATACCTACAATTTGAATACCTAACGACTAAACCAAACTATAGATCAACCAAATAATGACAACTTTAATAGACATTTTACTGAAAATGGCCAACATTATTTCACAACAATTTTTCATTGTATTGATTTAGAGCACTGGTCTAGATAAGATTTTGTCTTCCAATGTAACACTAAAGATTATTTTAGTTAAAAACACCATATACAGTTTTCTTCATAACACTTTAACAGATCTTTTTCCCCCCGAGCCACCACCTACCAAAGGACTTCAGTTCTTAGAAAGAAAAAGAAAGAAAAAATGCCCACCAAAACTCTGGTGTTCCTGGGGTTGTATTCCAGAAACATCTAAAGTGAAATTTTATCCTCAGCCTTAAAATCATCATTTTTCTTCAGCATTTTATTCCATGTGTACCTGAGATTCTGCTTAGTGTTCACTAATTATAGTTGATTACTATTAACTACTATTTACTTAACTGTCATTGGATTCACTAGTTTATATGTAGTTTTAAAAATACAAGCTGACAAAATATCAGTACTTAAGTGAAAATATTTCAAGTTTAACTTCAGATGCTTCTGGAATATGGCCACTGGTCCGATATTGCCAATCAGGAAACCCAACCAAGATTGTATGGTCATACATGGCCACTGGTCCGATATTGCCAATCAGGAAACCCAACCAAGATTGTATGGTCATACATGGCCACTGGTCCGATATTGCCAATCAGGAAACCCAACCAAGATTGTATGGTCATACATGGCCACTGGTCCGATATTGCCAATCAGGAAACCCAACCAAGATTGTATGGTCATACACAAACTGAGCAAGTTTGGTCATGACTAAACGAAAAGTAAAAACTTTATGGCAATTTAATTATAAGCCAATTTTTAAAGAATAACAGTTAGCAGACAACGCAGGGCAGTCCACTATACCAATACATGTATATATCAACAAGCACGAAGCTAACAAAATGCCCACCAACCTTGATAAAGAGCTCACTGCAAATGCTACACTGCAGCTCTGTTTCCATGAGTTCCGCGAAGTTTGACAGCACATCCTCCCTGGCCCTCAGTGCTTCCTCCTGCTTCTGATCTTTCTCCAGCTTTGTATTGTTCAGCTGAACCTCCAGGAGTTTCTGTTCAGCCTCCTTCTTGGCTATCACCTGATTGCGAACACAGAAAATACTAGGTTAGTGTTGAATCAAGATAAGTTTATTTATCGAGGCTTAGATAACCTAAACCACGAGCCTTGACTAGTGGTTCAAGTTTTTGTGCTGAGCAATTAAACTTACCTTTAATCAACACTATCAGTATTCTATTTATCCAAATATTCTGTCTTTATTTTGAAAATTAAGGAAAGAAAATCACGAAATAACACGATAATCATCAAATGACATCACTAAAATAAACAAAATGACGACATTAAACTGCGAGTGTTTGCTGTATTCAACAGGGTGGAAATACAGCTAAGTTTATTCCATGGGGTGTTATTTCGTCAATGCAGGCGTGATGATGAGATAGAAGTATGTGTAGCTATTAGCTGATGGCAAACAAATAGGATTAAAGTGCATAGAAAGTTTTAAATATTCTTATCAATTTTTTTACGTGTACAAGTTATAATAAGTGTTAGCAGTAGCCTAAAATACTCCATCAGCTACTTAAAGTTCTAAAATAATTTTTGAAACAAGGAATGTTTCAACATTTTCTTGGGAAAATATGTCAAAATACAATATCTAAATATTTGGATACAATTTTTATCTCTTACTGCTTATTTCTTATGGCGAAGAAGCAAGATGAATATTTTGTGTATTCAAAGGTAGTGTAAAATATTATAACCATGTTGTTATGCACAAGGTATTGCCATATCAAGGCTCACTCTGATATTCACCAAATAAGCTAATGTACACATGTAGAAAATTTGGCTTAAGAAATTTTCATTTGGATGAAAGTTTTTCTTCATAAAACCCTATAAAGTACCATAATCAGCAGGATTTCAACAAAGTACAGAAAATTTGGCTAAAGAAAAGTTTAAGCAAAAAGTATACACCTAGGTTAACCCTCATATTAACTTGAAAACCGATTTCCTTTCTTTTTCTTTATTCCAGATCAAAACATTTTACTTCCAGAGTCATTTCATTGACTTTTGTTCCATTAAAAACAATAACACATACCACTTGATGAAAGTTGGAAAAAAAAAACGCAAAAAAAGAAGAAATGAAGATATTTTTAATTTACCTGTTGAAGTTTACTTTGCTGCTTCTGCAATTCTTCTGTCAATTTTTTATCCTTTTCTCTCTCCGACACCATCTCCTCTTTCAAGCGTTTCTCAATCTCTTCTTTCTCCTTCAATAAAGCTGAAAAAAAGAATCAATGTTCAAATATACAGAATAAACCATTGGCTATCAAAATATAACATCCAAAACACACAACAGACATTGCTTGTTGGCCTAATGACCTCTTAAGGCCTAACTTGCCTTGATAGCTTTTGACCTAACTTGCCCCTTTAGACCAATGATCTACCTATCTTTATGCTTATTATTATCTCATTGTCTATGATAATGACCCTTGCTTATATGCCTCATGACCCAACATGTCTCTCTTTAGCCTTATGACCTATTATTGACTCTAGGACTCAAGACCCAGTTGCTCTTGAGACTTAAGCAACACTGCATCTATGAACCATATGACCATAACTATTTCTAGGCAGCATGACCCATTAGCCTCCAAGACTTCAGGGCTCAAAGGCTACAAATCGAATCATTTGACTCATGTCATTTGGCTACAAATATGACAGCATTTCAACCTTGTTCGTTCAATTTCACTTAAGAAAATTTTGAGCCATGGGGAGCCCTGGACTTATCAACTTCCTTATCTTCCTCATGATCCATTAGCTTCTACGACTTTTTTTCTCCAGGCCTTATGACCCATTCGCTTGCAAAACAAACGTATGGCCTTCCTTATCTCTAGGCCTAATGACCCATTAGCATGCAAGTCTTCTGCCCTACCTTGCCTCAAATACCTATCAGCCAATGAGACTTATGACCTACTATGAACCAAATGCATGCAACACTGCATGCTGGCAGACCTTGGCCTCAAGACTTATGACCTACTATGACCCATTAGCCAGCAGGTCTTCCACGCTACCTTGCCTCTATGACCAATCAGCCAATGACCCGTATGACCAACTATGACCCATTAGCCAATAAGCCTTCCAACCTACCTTGCCTCTATGACCCATCAGCAAAAGAGAGTCATCACCCTCTATGACAATAAGCCAGTATGCCTTCCACTCTACCTTGCCGCTATGACCCATCAGCCAATGAGACTTATCACCTACTATGAACCAAAAGCATGCAACACTGCATGCTGGTAGACCTTGGCATCAAGACCTATGACCTACTATGACCCATTAGCCAGCAGGTCTTCCATGCTACCTTGCCTCTATGACCCATCAGCATATGATACTTATGACCAACTATGCCAATTAGCCAATAAGCCTTCCAACCTACCTTGCCTCTATGACCCATCAGCAAAAGAGAGTCATCACCCTCTATGACAATAAGCCAGTATGCCTTCCACTCTACCTTGCCTCTATGACCCATCAGCCAATGAGACTTATGACCCTCTATGACCATAAGCCAGTATGCCTTCCACTCTACCTTGCCTTGCCTCATGACCCATTAGCCATTAAGTCTTCTACCTTACCTTGCTTCTGTGCCTCCAAATTCTCTATGAGGGTGGCCTCCTTCAGATGCAGCAGGTCCTCATACTCCTCCCTCATCCTCTCCTCTAGTTCCTGCTTCTCACGGGCAACTTCAGCCTGTAAGTGGATGTTGTACATATGAGGCATGTTATGGGAAACCCGGGCTTAATGCATGTACGTTAAGTGCTGTCCCCGATTAGCCTGTGCAGTCCGCACAGGCTAATCCAGGATGACACTTTCTGCTTTTGTGGTGTTTTCTGTTTCAGGGAAGGCTTCAAGCCTTCAACATAAATTCACTGTAGGCGGAAAAAGTGTTGTAAATATAATTATGTTTGGACACCCCTAAAATCTGGTGAAATAATTCTTTTTGATGACTCTTAATTTTGGGACACTTGAAAACAAAGCGACAAAGGCATAAAAACAATGTTTGACGATTGAGGTAGATTGACATCATATACCTGGTATATACCAGGCTATCATCACAAAATAGATCACAAATAATTCTTTGCCAGTACCATAGAAAGGATTTTGTTCTGATGCAAAAGATTTTAACAGCAAAAACAAAACTATTGTTAAATGTGCCAACATAAAGAATAATCATGTTAGGTTACATAAAATTGAAAACCTGTACATGAGTCAAACTGCCATAGATGTACCATTAAGAAGAACTTAGTTACGGGTTGTTATGCTGACATCTACAACTTCACGTCATCCGCATGGAAAGCGTGGGTGTATTTATCACCATATGAAAACTTTGTAGCACAGAGAACATTGAGCTCTTTACTTTTAAATAAAAGTTTTGTCGCTCATAACAACAAAATTAGGAAACTGGGTGGCACGTCGATACAAGCTGATGACGTCAAACTGTTACACTTTGTTGTGAAGCCAGTCAGGTTATTGTTTGTGGAACTACACAAGTGCCAATTCGAGAGTAGCAATGTAGGCGCGAAAATCCAGACCAACGGGATTTATTTAAGAAAGTCGGGTAATTTGAAAATTATAATAGTACATAAAACAAGATTCTGTGTTTAATAAACACACATGCCCCCAGTTGGTGCTGGGTAGCCAATTTCTTAGTCCAAATTAGGTCACGGTCAAAGTGAGGTTGGGTGATATGGGTGGATTGGAAACGGTCATAAGTAAAAACTGTGTCAATATCCAAGTGATGTAGTAAGAGGTGTTGGCGCTAGACGAAACTGTAAAATCGAGTTAACCAAAAAATGGCATTTTTGAATTATTATTAGTCCAAATTAGTTGAAGGTCAAGGTCAAAGTAAAGTTGGGTGATATGGGTGGATTGGGGATGTTCAAAAGTATCCAAGTGTTGTAGCAAGTGTTGTTGGTCCTAGACCAAATGGCAAAATGTAGTTAACTAACAAACAGCCCATTTGAATTATTCTAAGTGAAAATTAGGTCAAGGTCAAAGTGAGGTTGGGTGATATGGGTTGATTGGGAATGGTCATAATAACAGCTGTGTAAATATCTAAGTGTTGTAGTAAGCGGTGCTGGTGTTAGACAAAACGGTAAAATCTAGTTAACCAAGAAATGCCACTTTACAATTATTATAAGTACAAGTTAGGTCAAGGTCAAGGTCAAAGTGAGGTTGGGTGATATGGGAGGATAGGGAATGGTCATAAGCAACAACTGTGTAAGTATCAAAGTGTTGTAGTAAGCAGTGTTGGTGCTAGATGAAACGGTAAAATCTACTTAACCTTGTCACGGACGGAAAAACGGAAGGAAGGACGGACAGGACGATCACTATATGCCTCCTGCATCAAGATGCTGGGGGCATAAAAATCTGGCACCACAGCCGATTCGCGATCTATTGGACATCGCACAATAACAGATAGCGATATAGCGGAGCTACAGTGTATTTAGTATTTAAAAGTACATAACATCAGATGTGCGATTTTACAAACAATTGACAGGAAACTAACCTACCCCCTAAAATGATTCACCAAAACTCCATGAAACCGTTTGTATACCTGTTTCATCTCCAGCTCTTTTTTCAGCTGCTCCTCTTTAAGGCGCATGTCTTCCAATGCCTGAAGCTGCTTCTCTCGACACTGCTTCTCCATTTCTAGTTGCTCTGCCATCTCTTGTTCCACATTCTCTTTTGCCTGAAGCGAGTAGAACTTTTGAGTTGCAATCACAGAAAAATCATATTGATACATCTGTTTGTAAATAATAAAACAATGGAAACATAAATCAACAAACCAATTAAGTAAAAACTCTAAAGACTGTTCTCCGGATTATTCATAGCCCTTGTCATAGGGAAACTTCGCTTTTATACATGTAGGGAGCACTTCCAGATTAAATGACTTGAGATTGCAGTTTAACTTTTTAATGAACCCAGCCATCACCGAAATCTTGTCATTTCATTTATTACTCTGTTGAACTATTTGTGCTCATAATTCTATAAAGGTTTATGCGAGACCTAATGACAATTCTGTAAAGGGAATTCTAGTAACCAGTTCTAAACATCATATATGTTCTTGTCTGAGAAGCATTTAATTTTTAAAGAATGGAACAAATCTTAAAGACTATCTATAGTCTGTGAAACATTTGAGCCATTTCATTATAGACTTTCCAAAATGGACTAGGGCCGTGGATCGCTGAGTGACGATCCGATCCACGAGTTAACAATTCACAGATCAAACAACGAATCATCTGTTAAAAATTGTTACAAATTGTGATACAGGAAAACACTTTCCTAAGTCATGAAGACTAATAACTTAATAATATTCAACCAATATATGGCCTTCTTCTCGTATTTCCACATTGGGGAAGTACATTTTGCTGGTGGTTTGCGTTATTGTTGTTCCGCCATACGTCATGTACTTGCGCGTGTGTATGACGCCATTGTTTTGATAGGAGTTTCGCATTAATGTTTTCTTATTTCTTTTAAATTGATTGGGATTTACGTGCACCAGCGCATATTTAGGGCAACTTGGGCAAAACTTACGTTATTTCTTGCCGGTGACTTGAAAAATGCAGGTTTTGAAAAAACATCGTATGCAATGCTCCGATATTGCAGCTCTACTTGTAACGTGACTTGTGTTTACATTCTGCTATTTAGAAAAATAGGACATGCACACAAATTAAATTGCAATGTCAAAAAGGGTTTATTTCCTGTATTTATTAACTAATTTTATGAAAATCAATATAAGGTAAATATAACATTTAAGATCGCAATTAAACGATCTAAGCAATGGCGAGTATTCATACTCAATACCCTGCCCCGAATCGTGAGTATCCAAGTACTCGGATAATCGCAGCAGCCCTAGAATGGACTTGGTTCATTAATATGATTTTTCTAAAATACTCAGTCCTGCAGAAATACTGGTATTAAAAATACCTAAACAAGAGACATAGAAAAGTCACAAAACCATGATTTCAATTTCAACCAGCTGGAAGAAGTTTTTCTATAAGGAACCTAAAAGCCTAACAATATTACCTGGGGAACTTTATTACAGTAGTTCTGTGAAAGTTTGGTCGAAATCCCTTGAGAAATGTAGGAGAAGTTGCGCTGGAAGGAGGCGTGTCCTGGGAAAACCGGGCTTAATGCAGTCCGCACAGGCTAATCTGGTAAAGCACTTTCTGCCTACAGTGGATTTATGTTTAGAAGAGGCTTCCTTGAAGCAGAATATACCATAAAAGTGGAAAATGTCCTCGCGGATTAGCCCCGACACTTTACGCACATGTATTAAGCCCGGTTTTCCCGTGACACGCCTCGAAGAGATTGCTCTTCATATATGACATAAAAGTAAAACAAACAAGCAAAAGGCCATAATTCTGCCCAAAATGATAGAATCACAAAAGCCCGACAATATGCGCTGGGGCACTTGGTGACTAGTTCTGTGAAAGGTTGGTTGAAATCCCTTGGGAAATGTAAGAGGAGTTGCGCTCAAAAGATATTATTCTCTATATATTACACATGTGCAAAGCAAACAAAGGGCAATAATTCCGCCCAAAATGATCAAATCACAAAAGCCTGACAATATGCGCTGGGGCACTTGGTGAAAAAAGTTCTGTGAAAGTTTGATCGAAATCCCTTGAGAAATGTAGGGGAAGTTGCACAATGAAAAGATTGTTCAGGCCTGCCCACCTGCCCTTTGGAAAACCTGGTTAAAATGCACTTGGTAATTAAAAGACTCATTAATGATGGATTAATTCCTGAGTCAGTCATTTTACATTTTGTGCAAGCAAAAAATAATAGTGTCACTATAAAATTCAATATACATTCATGTTTGCAGCCTTAAACACACATGCACATTACGAGACAAACAGGTGCAGTGTGATCCTGCCACTATGCCATAATCTTCCGTACGACTCTGCCACGAGGGTAACAGGGCTTTTTTTCACCATTTTCTATTTTTTTAGAATATGACCTATACCCTGAAATTGGGAATTTTAGTATCAATTCACCTAAAAATGTAGAAAAGTATAACTATTTGATTAATATAATTCGAAGAATTTATTGATAAAACTACATAAAATAGAATGTTCTGAACAAAAACAAATCAGTAAAATGGTTATCACAACTTCAACAGTCTTTATTTCTACACTGAACATCTCTTACTTTCAAACATCTGAAAGTCAAAACATCACTTGGGAATTTTGGGACTGGATTTGGGAAAAAAATATACTTTTTGACATTGGGAATATGACCCCATAAAAGCGGCTATAAAATCAACTAAAAAATTCCTTGGGTAAGGGGCTTTCATATTCAGTACCAGGCTGCCAGAAGAAGATACATTACGAAAGATATTCCGGAAGCCTTTAAACTCTATCAAACCTTTAGTTTTTCCTGCATTTCTCTCAGTTTCACTTCCATCTCTGCCAGTCTAGCAGCAGCGTCCTTGTCCTTCTTGTCCAGTTCCTGTCGATATCGACTGTACCCGTACGGTGACTGGTCAGTGCCTCGAACAAATGTTCGAGTGGAGTCGGGTGTATTATTGCTCGTTGTAGCCTGTGGATTTGTTGTGTTATTTTAATGTCAATATGTTGAAAGAATTAATAGCATTGTTATTTTAATGTCAATAAGCCGAAAGATTTGTTAGCAAAGCACAATCATTTTGTTTGCCAAGACATGACTGATTTTTTTGCTGAAACATTCATAATTCTAAAAATTCATTACCAATGTACTCAACCATTTGAATCAGGGCACCACCTGGCTTACATTTTCTTTGGCCAAATTTATTGGACTTGTATTCACCGACCAACTCTTAGACTTGAATAAAGAATATTCTTGAAACTGTTATGTCCAAAGAGTGCTGTTATTTTGAATCGTACATGGTATACATCCACTCTTATTCCATCATTTTTTAATACAGTTGAACACCACTATTTCGAAGTCGTTGGGACCGACGAAATAGTTTGAAATAGGAAAGTTTGACATAGCGATGCACTCCATTGTACATGGACTTATAAATTTTGAAAATTAAGCATGCGGTTAAATTACACCATGTGTATATATGATATGTGTATGAAGTTTCGTAATCATTGTGAAGATTGTAACATTTAATAAACACTGATTGCATTAATTTTTTCACATATTCATCAAATTATAAAAAATTCAAAGAAAGTTGTGATATAAATCAGAGACTTTAAGGATGAGATCCTGAAATGCACAACACTGTGCACAATGTATTGATTGTTAATCACAATAATAACTCTACCGTATATTCAATTAATGTTGATCATTTACCACCGCGTCAATCATTACTTGGTATTAAAACTTGTGAACAACGGAAGGTGCGAAAACATTACTGAGCGACGCCTAACAAGTCATCACGCCTTTGATAGACAGCTTCGGCTTAGGTGCGACTTCGAAATAAACACTGATTATTACATGTGAAAAACTTGGGACAGGAAATTTAGTTCAAAATAGCGATGAATTTGAAATAGACAAATTCGCATTAATGACTGTGATTTTAGTTAAATAAAGAAGGCACAAAATCGGGACCGAAACAACAGTTCGAAATAGCAATTAATTAGAATGAATGGTGTTCCAAATAGCGGTGTTCAACTGTATTTGCAACGATTTGTTAATGACATAAGCAACATTGGAACTCAGCATATTTGCGAACGAAAACATATTATGTCTAAGTCTGTTCTTTATTTTTAAGTCTAAGAACAGGCTAGTTGAAAAGAGTTTGGGTACTTTATTGTGTTTACTGAAGAAAAAGTTGCAGCCCAATGGAAATTTTTTAAGTCAAATGTTGAAGTTTAGTTTGTAGCCAATGGCTAATTTGGCGCTGGCAGAGTGCGCCCTGTTAATATATTCCTTAACGATAGTGGATCAAAATGGCAATGTTATTAATTTTCGCTGTAAAAATCAAGAAAACTGTGTTTTGAAGTAACCATACTTTTGAATAAAAACTTTAACCAAATTCAGACGCGGATGCCGATGCCGGGGGTAGTAGGAAAGCTCACCTATTCTTTGAATAGTCGAGCTAAAAATCTATGTAAACAAGGGGCACAATTCTGTCAAATACAAAACATTTATACGGAATGTTCCCCATGACACTGGAGTTGATGACAAATGTATATCCCAAGTTTCAAGTGGATAACTTAAGTAGTTGTGAAGGTTACAACATTTTTAATATAAATTTTAACCAGAAAATTTATGTAAACAAGGGGTATAACTCTGTCAAAATACAAAACAGAGTTATGGGGAATGTTGCCCCTGAAACAGGAGTTGATGACAAAGGTTTATTCCAATTTTCAAGTGAATTACTGATGTAGTTTTGAAGTTACAAAACTTTTCAATATAAACTTCAACCAGAAAATCTATGTGAAAAAGGGGCATAACTCTGTCAAAATACAAACCAGACTTACAGGAAATGTTGCCCCTGACACTGACTTGATGACAGTTTTGACCCCAGGGGCATCATTTGAACAATCTTTGTAGAGGACCACTATACAATGTTACCAACCAAATACAAAACCTCTGGGCCTTGCGGTTTCAGAGGAGAAGATTTTTAAAGTCATATTGCTATTTAGGTCTATATAAATTATGTGACCCCGGGGCATGGCCAGATTTGACTGCAGGGGCATCATTTGAACAATCTTTGTAAAGTACCACTATACAATTTACATACCAAATATGAAACCTCTGGGAATTGCAGTTTCAGGAGAAAATTTTCAACGTCATTTTGCTATTTAAGTCTATACAAACCATGTGACCCTGGGGCGTAGCCAGTTTTGAACCCAGGGGCATCATTTGAACAATCTTTCTAGAGGACCACTATACAATGTTACCAACCAAATACAAAACCTCTGGGCCTTGCAGTTTCAGAGGAGAAGATTTTAAAAGTCATATTGCTATTCAACTCTATATAAACCATGCGACCGCCGGAGCATGGCCAGTTTTGACCCCAGGGGCATCATTTGAACAATCTTTGTAGAGGACCACTATACAATGTTATATACCAAATATGAAACCTCTGGCCCTTGCTGTTTCAGAGAAGATTTTCAAGTGATTTTGCTATTTTAGACTATATAAACCATGTGACCCCTGGGGCGTGGCCAGTTTTCACTCCAGGGGCATCATTTGAACAATCTTTGAAGAGAACCATTAATACAATGTAAAATACCAAATATGAAACCTCTGGGCCTTGCGGTTTCAGAGCAGAAGATTTTTGAAGTAACTATTTAAGTCTGCATAAACCATATGACCCCCAGGGCGTGGTCAGTTTTGACCCCAGGGGCATCATTTGAACAATCTTTGTTGAGGACAACTATACAATGTTACACACCAAATATGAAACCTCTGGGAACTGCAGTTTAAGAGGAGATTTTCAATGTAATTTTGCTATTTAATAGACAATATAAACCATGTGACCCTGGGGCGTGACCAGTTTTGACCCCAGAGGCATCATTTGAACAATCTTTGTAGAGGACCACTATAAAATGTTACCAACCAAATACAAAACATCTGGGCTTTGCGGTTTCAGAGGAGAAGATCATTAAAGTCTTATTGCTATTTAATTCTATAAAAACCATGTGACCATCGGGGCGAGGCCAGTTTTGACCCAATGGGCATGATTCGAACAAACTTTGTAGAGGACCACTATATAATGTTACCAACCAAATGCAAAACCTCTGGGCCAAGCAGTTTCAGTGGAAAAGATTTTTAAAGTCTACAGCTGAACACCGCTATTTCAAAGTCGTTGGGACAGACGAAAATAGTTCGAAATAGGAAAGTTCAAAATAGCGATGTTCCAACCTCCCCACAGAGATTTGAGTGGTAACCGCCACGTGGAGTTTGGCGATGTTCTCCATTGTACTAATAAATGTTATAATTGTGAAAATTGCGCATGCGGTTAAATTGAAACCATGTGTATATACGCTGTTGACATGTATAATGAAGGTTCGTGAATAACACTGTAAAGATTGTAAATTTGTCCGAATTGTTTGTTACTCACAATTATAACTCTACCGTATATCCGCTTAATTCTTAATTCTGAATAGTTACCTACGCGTTAGTCATCACTTGGTAAACTCGAGGGACAATGGAAGGTGCGTAAACTTAACCGATCGACGACTGCCAAGTCATCACACCTTTGACAGACAGCTTGGGCTTAGGTGCGACTTCGGAATAAACACTGATGATAACGTGTGAGAAACGAAGTTTGAACCGGAATTTTAGTTCGAAATACAGATATATTTGAAATAGGCAACCCTATTTTAGTTCGAAATAGTGATTAATTCGAATTAACGGTGTTCGAAATAACGGTGTTCAACTGTATATAAATCATGTGACCCCGAGGCGTGGCCAGTTTTCACCCCAGGGGCATCATTTGAACAATCTTTGTAGAGGACCACTAGACAATGTCACATATCAAATATGAAAGCTCTGAGCCATGTAGTTTCAGAGATTTTTTTCAGTTTTCACTTTTAAAATCTATTTTTAGCTCTGGTGACCTACATAACGATATGAAAAACTTTGAAAGAGGGTCACCCAAGGATTATTCCTGTGACGTTTCATGAAATTCTGCCCAGCGGTTTAGGAGGAGATGTTGATTGAATGAAAATGTTGACAAACAACGCACGACAAACAAATAACTATTTATTGTTCTATTCATTAAACATCACATATCATAACTATTTATTGTTCTATTCATTAAACATCACATATCGTAACTATTTATTGTTCTATTCATTAAACATCACATATCATAACTATTTATTGTTCTATTCATTAAACATCACATATCATAACTATTTATTGTTCTATTCATTAAACATCACATATCATAACTATTTATTTTCGTAATAATAATTTATATTGACGGACCATTAATGAATTAGCCATCTGAGGAAATGTCACTGATGTCAAACAAATCGGTCTATTAATTCGCTGGATATTTAAATATCCTTAACATAGGAGTGACGAAATATACATGTCTTGGAATTAAAATGGGAGACTGAGTGTCTTAGAACAAACAAGGCTTGTCACAGGATGTGACATATGCCCCCGAAGCATATGCTCGTCAGAGGAAGGCAAAACAATGTCAGAGTACAATATTATGCCCTGGACAAATATATTGAGATTTCGGCAACACAGCTATTTGTTGTTGTGACACACTGCCTCATAATGATCTTAATTCCCACCAAGCTATTACATTCCTTACATGTTAGCAAAAATGATGCTTCCTAGTCTTACAAAAAGTTCATTCTAATATTTGATCTTTAAGTGTAACTTTTGGCCAACAGACCTTGACCGAGGAGCATGTACGTGGTATGCGACACATTATCTGGTCATGGGAAAAAATAATCTGAAGTAATATTAAAATCCTTCAAGGCTTTTGGAAGATATCGAGGAGAAAGAAGATTCCTTGAAATTTGACCTTGAATTGTGACCTTGACATTTGACTGAGGACCATGGGAGTTGTACACGACACATCGCCTGGTCATGGGAAATAATAATCTGAAGTAATATTAAAATCCTTCCAGACGTTTAGAAGTTATGGTGGAGAAACAAAAATCCTTGAACTTTGACCTTGAATTGTGACCTCGATCTTTGACAAACGAGCATGGGAGTTGTATGCGACACATTGTCTGGTTATAGAGAATAATAATCTAAAGTAACATTTAAATCCCTCCAGACATTTAGAAGCTATGAAGTGGAAACAAAAATAATTGACCTTTGACCTTAAATTGTTACCTTGACCTTTGACTGACGATCAAGGCAATTGTGCGCGACTTTTTTATAGTCATGTGGAATAATAATCTGAAGTTATATTAAAATCCATCCAGGCGTTTAGAAGTAATGGAGCGGAAACAAAAATTCATGACCTTTGACCTTAAATTGTGACCTTGACATTTGACCGACGAGCATGGGAGTTGTATGCGACACATCGTCTAGTCAGGGGAATAATTAGCTGAAGTTATATTAAAATCCATCTAGGCATTAAAAAGTTACAGAGCGGAAACAAAGTGGGGACGGACCCACCCACCCAACCACCCAAGGATAGACAGCGCGACTACTATATGCCCTCCACAGGGGGCATAACAACTTATTCAATATTAACATTACTATTTACATTCAATGTGGATTGTTATGTGTTTTGCGCTAAAGGTAATTATGTGTGCAATTCTGAAATTGTTAATACTTTATTTTATGTAGTGCAATATTACAGAACCACAACAAATATGGAGAAAAAAAAGGAATATAAAATCAACGGACATTGACAAAGCATTACTGCAAATTGTTTTTGCTTTTTTCCCCTTAAAAGTTGCTTCAAAACTCGAGTGCGTTTTATACACAGTCTTTTATGGGACTCGCAAAAATGCAAGATTGGGGAAATGCACTCACTATTTCCTAAACAAACTCGCATTTTGCGAGTGTGTGAGCCTATATTAAAACCCTGAGAGTTATGGAAAATGTTGCCCCTGACACTGGAGTTGATGAGAAATGTATATTCCAAGTTTCAAGTGAATAACTTGTGTAGTTTTGAAGTTACAAAACTTTTGAACAAAAACTTCAACCAAATTCAGATGTGGACGCCGACGATTGGGCGTGTAGGAAAGCTCAACTATTCTTCGAATAGTCGAGCTAAAAATGCTACCAGGAAGTTTTGTGTATTAAAATGTAAACAGTTTCTTAATATTTTAAAGCATATTCATTGAGATTATTGACAATTGGATCACACATGGTTTATGGCTGCTTTCTTGTGCCTCAGGTATTCATGAACTATTAAAAACCTTTCTTAATGAATACAAAGTTCATAAATTAATAGTTTAAATACTATCATTTATTTGACACTATTAATATTCAGTAGTTTTAAATACCAACCATTGGTTCAACTTCCCCTGTCCTCGGTCGTTTTTCAACAGGACCGTCTGTAGTGTCTTCAGCCTTGCGAACTCGCTTCACAGTAAGGGCCGTATGGTACTGGTACACAAACTCTGGTGGTACCTCAGGGCTGGTTCGAACCCCCAGCTGGACCATATCTCCATCTTTGAGCTCCTGTGGCTTCATTGGTTCTAGCTTCTTATTATTGACAAAGACTCCATTCAGGCTCTATAAAATTAAAATGCAGTATGGACTGAATTCAATGTGTAGTATTTTATGCAGACCTTATCAGCATGGTGCGGATCTTTGCACTTTTTGTTGTTAAGCCGCGTTGCCCATTCAATGGCAATTAGCAACAAAGCAATTGTGATATTATGCATGTTTAAATAAATGCAAGCTAGATCCCTATGGTGACTACATCAATGAATTAAAAGACACCAGGTGATAAAATATAGCAACATTCTTCTACTCTCTAAACATACTGGATAACATTTTTTATTTAAAACAAATGCTTTTAGCACAATCGAACAAATAAATCAATCAACTATTACTATCAATCAATTATTACTATCAATCAACTATTACTATCAATCAACTATTACTATCAATCAACTATTACTATCAATCAACTATTACTATCAATCAACTATTACTATCAATCAACTATTACTAAGTAATATACTGACTTAGGCGAGTTTTTTTATTTCTTGGTTCTCGGATTCACCGACCCGATTTTTTCCAAAAAGGAAAAAAAATAATTTTAGAATGTAACTGATATCATAAAAATGACCTTGTGAAAGGGTTTCAACCTGTTACACGGAATGCCAAAAAAAAACTAAATGTCATGGTTATCATGTAGTGAATAAGTTAATGTTGTGTAATATGATTTTTATAAGTAATAATGCATTAAGATTTTAATATCACTGCCCATTTCCATTTGTGAAATTCTATTCATTAATTTACTCAATTCTGTGTTGTTTTTTTATTTTTATTTTTTTCCCTCCTCCAACTGGACACTTTTCCAAACATGTCCAAGAACCAAGAAATAAACAAGAGGGCCATGATGGTCCAAAGCGCTCACCTGAGAATTGGTACAGATGAAGACCATACTGGTGTGACAGGTTTGAAAATAAAAGTATCGGAACAATACGCAGAGGGGGATAGGATCAATTTTGATTTAAAACATCGGTTAGTGCAATGGGCTAACTAAAGTACTAGTTGGGTAGTGGATGTGCGTTTTTTTTTGCAAATGGTTCTCAAATCATTTTTCTCAATATTCTTACCTGACCCTTTTTCATTAAGTCATTGACTATTCTGGAAAATTCAGAACCAGTAGATTTTGATGTCTTTTTCGCAAACAGTTTCGGAGAACTAGTTGCAATGCGATAATTGTGATGGCTGTGCTATAAGGTAAAGTTTTGCTGCTTCTTTGATAATTTTCTGTCCAATGATGATAAATGAGTTTAATGCAGGCTCTGAAGACATCAATGTTGCATGTACAAATAACTCCATGCAAGTCTTGCAACTGTTGGAAATCAAATTTTATCAATCAATGTTTATGGTCATGCGCAAACTGTGTAAGTTTGGTCAACAATGAATCAAAAACTCGTGTGTGCAAGCCAATCATTGATAACTTGCTGATGTTTTTTTCCAAACAGAAGGGGCAATAACTCTGGTGTTTCTGGCCCGATCATGCGTTTATTCGACTTCACCTGTAGTCTTACATTCATAGACAAACTGTACACGATTGGTGAAGATTGGATAAAAAATAAAGTCTCTATCTTGAATAATGTCAATTTTTGCATATTTTTTTCACAAACAAAGGGGCAATAACTCTGGTGTTTCTGGTCCGATCTTGCTTATATTCAACTTCACCTTTAACCTTAAGGTCAAAGACAAACTGTGCAAGATTGGTGAAGATTGGATGAACAATGAAGTCTCTATCCTGAATAATGTCCATTTTTGCATTTTTTTCACAAAGGGCAATAACTCTGGTGTTTCTGGTCCGATCTTGCTTATATTCCACTTCAACTGTAATCTCATGGTAACAGACAAACTGTGCAAGATTGGTGAAGATTGGATGAAAAATGAAGTCTCTATCCTGAATAATGTCCATTTTTGTATATTTTTTTAAACACGATCTGACCCATTTTTGGCGCCTGCTGAGATCTGATGGTCATACACAAACTGTGAAAGTTTGTTTAAGATTAGATGGAAAATAAAATCAAGATGTTGGAAAAATGCATTTTTGCACTTTTTTTGCATGAAAAAGGGGCATTTACTATGGTGTTACTGGTGTGATCTGACCCAATAACAATCCCATCAGAGATTTTATGGTCATACACAAACTGTGCAAGTTAGGGCAAGATTGAATATAAAATGTAGTCTTTATCACGAAAACGGTCCAAACTGTGGACGGCATACGGACGCCACCGGAGAGGTCCCCTATACCAATAGCTCACCAAGCACTTCGTGCTCAGGTGATCTAAAAAACTCTGGCCTTAGGCAACTTAATTTATAAACATCTCAATTTGCATTGTACTGTGAGGTGTTAATGTCAAGCAAACCAGGCATTTTACATAATAAATATGGCAGGAGTAGAATATGAGCATCACAGTGTAGCAAAATTTCTATAAAATCATTGTACCGTGCAATTTTACTTCAAGCAAACAGACCAGATCTGAGCAGGGCAGGCCCACCTTGTTGTCCCATATAGTCCATGTGCCGCTTTCTGTTTTCTTCATCACTGCATGGCATCTTGAGATCAATGTTGACAGGATGCACACCGTCACATCATGACTCCGCCCAATTGTAACCTAGAAAATTTTTTATTACAATAGTAATAATAGTTCTTGCTCTAAAAACATAAACAAATCTATAAAAGAGGAACTGCTAAGTCATTCAAAAACATACTCATCTTTGACATCAAGCAACTAAAGATAACAATTATATTGCATTGAAATGCCTTTAAGTACTTGATACAATGTGATTATATTAAAAAGAAAATACTTTTTAACTTTATGTATCTTCCATTTATAGCACACACACAAAAACGAAAATAAACCGATTCCAATTACAGCTAAAGTGAAACAAATATTTTACTTTCTGACGTGGAGCCAGAATCTTTTATTTGCATAATTGCTTGAGGTATCTACGCAGATTGGTACATGTAGCTCATTATGCCCCCAAGAAAATATGTTGAGTCACTGAGCGTACAACTGATGGCTGATTCCAAGTGATGCAGAGTAATAATTTTGCATAGTACAACGGTCTACTTGGCCTTGACTCGCCTCTGACTAAATGTAGGTCGCCCAAACTCAGCGAATCTACAAATGTTTGTTCACATGAGCAGTACTGTAAAACATTATAAATAGGTATTGACAATTGCAGTTATAGTGAACAGGTAGTAACGTCCGCACAGGCTAATCCATGACAGCACTTTCCACCTACTGTGGATTTATGTTTAGAAAAGACTTCCTTGAAAATACCATAAAAGCAGAAAGTGCCATCCTGGATTAGCCTGTGCGGACAACACTTGACGCACATGCATTAAGCCTGGTTTTCACACGACATGTCTCAAATTGTTTCATAAGGATGTAAATAGCATTCATTTAAAAAATATTTCACTGCAATCAAGAATAACAAAACAATGTATGCACAAAACATCTATTTCGAGGAAAGAACTATGTTTTGCGGGCGTTTATATAAATAACTAGAACCCTGGGAGTTGGATGTGTCGCCTGACGGGGCATAACTCAAGTAGGATAAGAGCAATTATGCTGAAAAACCAAACTAAACCTTACTTTTAAACCTACTTAAACTTCCCTTAAGTTCAATAAGATTGCAGTCACAAACTAAAGGGGACGCCGCTGCCGCCAAAGTAACCCTGCTATTTCGCCTTTTCAGGCGACACAAAAATGAAGAAAAGGATAATGGGGCCATTACGAAACAGTGATCGAAATTAGGAATTCAAAGTACAAGCCTGAATCAAATAGATTAATAGGTTTTTGTTTAAAAAAAAAACACACGTTATTTAATATATTTCATCTTTTATATTGACACACCACAAACAACTCATAGTTTTTGTCAGTTCATTATAAACCAGCCATGGGCAGCCTGTCTGCTACATCGGCAAAAACTTCTCGCGTTTAGCTTCATATTCTGAATCATCCTTCCTTTCACCTTTTCTGTTTTGCCCCGGCTTAGCACCGGGTGTATATTTCAACCCGAACGTTTTATGTAAACAATATACCAGTTGATTATTTATTCAAAACGAGGACAACAGAACATAATTGTCCACAGTTAAGTTCGGCAAATATAGTATAAAATATTTTTTAACTTGTACCAAAAAGTGCCTTGAGCATGATTACTGTTAAAACTCATAAGCGCTTTCAGATAATGAACGAGGGAAAAACTATTGAGGACGTCCGGTAGTATTCGGAAGGTACACGTGTTTCTTAAACTGCGTATTACGTCATTAATCTATGTGTTGATGGCTGTAACAGTTGTGTGTATTTGTATAGGCTGATTTCCGCACAGCGTTGGGAGAATACAAAGACAACAAGAGCTGTCAGAGGACAGCGCGCTCGACTATTCAAAGTATTTCAGTTGCTACATATTTTGGATAGTGAAAGGGGCATAAATTTGTTAAAATACAATATTTTTAAGTGAAGCCTTGTATAGTTTTAAATTGTTGCCCCTGATACTAGAGTTGATGACAAGGTTAGTTCCAAGTCTCAAGTGAATAGCTTATGTAGTTTTTAAGTAACAAAACTTTTAAATATAAACTTTAACCAGAAAATCTATGTGAAAAAGGGGCATAACTCTGTCAAAATACAAAACATAGTTATGGGTAATGTTGCCCCTGATACTAGAGTTGAGGACAAAGGTTAGTTCCAAGTTTCAAGTGAATAATTTATGAAGTTTTGAAGTACCAAACTTTTGAATATAAACTTTAAAAAGAAAATCTAAGTGAAAAGGGGGCATAACTATGACAAAATACAAAACAGAGTTATGGGTAATGTTGCCCCTGGTACAAGAGTTGATGATAAAGGTTAGTTCCAAGTTTCAAGTGAATAACTTATGTAGTTTTGAAGTTACAAAACTTTTGAATATAAACTTTAAACAGAAAATCGATGTAAAAAAGGGACAAAACTCTATCAAAATACAAAATAGAGTTATGGGGAATGTTCACCCTGATACTAGAGTTGATGACAAAGGTATATTCCAAGTTTCATGTGAATAGCTTTTGTAGTATTCAAGTTACAAAACTTGTGTATATAACTTTAACCAGAAAATCTATGTGAAAAAGGGGCACAACTCTGTCAAATACAAAACAGAGTTATGGGGAATGTTGCCCTTGATACTGGAGTTGATGACAAAGATTAGTTACAAGTTTCAAGTGAATAACTAATGTAGTTTTGAAGTTACACAACTTTTGAATATAAACTTTAACCAGAAAATCTAAGTGAAAACGGGGCATAACTTTGTCAAAATACAAAACAGAGTTATGGGGAATGTTGCCCCTGACACTGGAGTTGATGACAAAGGTATATTCCAAATTTTAACTGAATAACTTATGCAGTTTTGAAGTTACAAGACTTTTGAATAAATACTTTAACCAAATTCATACACGGACGCGGACGCCGGGGGTAGTGGGAAATAGTCGAGCTAAAAAGTAGGTTCTGATGATGTGTTTTATTTATTCTATATGATGAAAGAAATAAAACAAAATGAGTTGTGATATAAAACTTTTATCAATGAAATAAAAACCGGATCTTTAAATTGCATACTTGCCTAAAAATGCATTGTCACTCGTAAGGTGTGTCCATATGTTAACAACTTATGCAAGAAATGACTAATAAAAACATAAGAAAGTTGACTAAAAATATTTATATAAGAGTAAATTATTTTATGCTCCATTTTTTATCATATTTTTTACAAGTTAAACTTTGAATGGTGACATTTTTTGGTTCGTCTCTAGTTATTTTGTCATTACCGCAACAACCCATAATAACATTGAAATTTCTAGAAATGATGACGTATACAGACACAAACATACTGCGTCATCATCAGGAATATAAGTGGGAATATTTTAAAGTGGTTAATGGCAGAGCTTATACTTTAGTTATCGTCCCAAGTCTAAGGAAAGTTGTCATTTGTACTGTGTTTACTTTCTAATAGTCATTACTGTATGTGCTGAAAATAAAAATGAGGCTACATAGTTATTGCTCATTGACACCATTCACCTTCATTTATGGTTCTCATGTGAAGGGTTTTTTTGCACGTAAAACAATATTTCTTGCATTTTCAAGTGAATTTTTTGCTACTTGCATTTTCAAGTGAATTCTTTGCTAAAGTGTCATTACCAAAATGGTCATCTCCGCAACGCTGATAAAATTTGGATAAATAAAACATGCTTGATTTAAGGCTCAATTCATTAAATGGATGTTTTCCTTCAACAAAATCAGCTAATCATTACAAGTTAAACTTTGAATGGTGACATTTTTTGGTTCGTCTCTAGTTATTTTGTCATTACCGCAACAACCCATAATAACATTGAAATTTCTAGAAATGATGACGTATACAGACACAAACATACTGCGTCATCATCAGGAATATAAGCGGGAATATTTTAAAGTGGTTAATGGCAGAGCTTATACTTTAGTTATCGTCCCAAGTCTAAGGAAAGTTGTCATTTGTACTGTGTTTACTTTCTAATAGTCATTACTGTATGTGCTGAAAAATAAAAATGAGGCTACATAGTTATTGCTCATTGACACCATTCACCTTCATTTATGGTTCTCATGTGAAGGGTTTTTTTGCACGTAAAACAATATTTCTTGCATTTTCAAGTGAATTTTTTGCTACTTGCATTTTCAAGTGAATTTTTTGCTGAAGTGTCATTACCAAAATGGTCATCTCCGCAACACTGATAAAATTTGGATAAATAAAACATGCTTGATTTAAGGCTCAATTCATTAAATGGATGTTTTCCTTCAACAAAATCAGCTAATCATTAATTGAAAGTAAATATATCCATTATTTTTTACTGTATTTCATAGCCGATGTCATTTCCGCAACGGCATGTCATTACCAAAACAAGTTGTCATTACCGCAACGACATAATTTATCTACAATATTTGTAAAATATATAGAGTTAATCCAATATACTCTATAAATTATGATAATCAAAATCAACTACTTTCGAAATGTAAGAAGTATGTAAAAAGTGGTTTGAAATTATACTAGACCTTTTAAGCATTTATTCATAAATTATGTGGAATATTTTTTATTAAAAAAAATGCAAAAAACACAAACTAACAAATTATTATTCTTTTAATATTGCATATTTTTACATGCAAAAGAACATTAATATGTGTTAGCTAGCCTAATTCCTGAGACGTGCTGGGATTAGTGTTACTTTTTATATAGGGCTAAATTCGCTGGAACGTCTCATCGCCGAAAGACCATTTATGTGGTGGAAACCTAAAAGTTTACATTCTGATTAATTTCCATTATTTGCGACAATCAAGTTATAAATCAACGTATTTTACTTAAACAACACCTAAACTGCTTAACGTGCCGAAATTTACCAGAACATGCGTTTAATTTAAAATTGCGAATCAATCTACATTCATGTACAGTCCAACATGTTTACCTTGCCTTGTTTAACCCTTCACAATATGCTTCAACCAATCGAATGATGAATGATAAAATTGAATGACCAATCGAAATGATGCAATAGTTTCAGTGTACCAGAATATCGATTAAAGTTTTCACAGTGGAGGACAGCGAGATGTGTTGAAAATGCAATAGTGTGTAGGTTTAAATTGGTGTTTCATCCAAAATGGCAGTGCTATCGTACAAATATTTATGAAACATTATTGAGGAATTAATTCTCTTTGCAGGTATGTAAATATATTAAGAATTATTAATGCTAACCATGCCATTTCAGCGCGTGAAAGTAGAGACGAAAATCCTGTCGCTACTCTATAGACATATAGGGAGAAATTTCCACCACAGAATTGGTCTTTCCCTGGTTAGACCCCGCCAATATTGCCCATATAAAAAGTAGCTCAATATTGGCACAGGGCCTAACTTGTTATGCTATGTGAGAACGTGATGCACAATTAAAAATGACACTTTCATGCAAATCAGTCTTCGTCGTAACTGGGTTGCCCGATGCCCGGGACAAGTAGATTTGATTTCGGGCTAGCAGAAAATGCCGGATGCTTGCCCGCTCGGGCAAGTGTTTTCAGAGGCTTTATATATTATTTGCAAGCAGAAATGCATTAAAAATAACATTCAAGATTGTGTCTTCGAAGAAAATATTGATAAAACCCGTTGTTTTATTGGCACATAAAGTATTTACACATAAACATATGACGTCATCATGCTGTGCGGTCTTCATTGTTGTGTAGACGCTTATTGAAATATATAGACAATTGATCGTAGTCGAGTAAACGCTTCTCCGTTCAAAAGCTTAAGATGCAGACTACCTTAGTTGAGTTGGAGTACATGCTAGTTTGGCTGAAATTGAAGTGTACACATACTTGCATTGTTTGCAGTAATTAACAAATATATAAATAAGTATTTTATTTTGAATATGAAATTAATTGCACAAGTGCATGTTGTTTGAAAGTAAGACTGCATTTAAATACTTTTCTTTGGTAGGAACTATTTTGGAACTACTTTCGTCAAATGTAGCTTGCAGTTTAATAAGAGTGAAATAGCGGGTTGCTTCACCCTGCTCCTTGTTTAGTTTCGCTCTGCTGCCCCTATGAGTTGGTTCACAGAGAAATGTTGAACATATATCTTTAGAAACACAACATATTTGTGCAAATATGATCATCCAATAAATATACTTTGTATAAAAAACGTAATTAGAAGCATTTAAGTGAGTTATCAAGTTATTAGAGAATATCAACAAATTGGTCCAGCTGTCCACCCGTCCTTTTGAGCTGAGCCACATACCTTTTGGACATAAGATATTCCCTTGTTTATCTTTTAAATCACATTTGACACATGACATACAAAATATAATGAACCTTATGCATTTCCCATTTTGAGGGAGACAACAAAACAAGATGACAGACATGACTATGGAAATAAAATATGAATAAATAAAATTATAGAACACTTCATTTTCTTATATTGTGTAAAGTAGCATTTGAAGTTTGGACAAGTTAAACAGATTTCGGGCAAGTGGTTTTGCTAACAAGCTTGCCCGAACTGGCAAGTGCTTTGAAAAAATTAGGGTGAAGACTGATGCAAATACAGCTAGTATCTGGAAGTGTTGCGGTAATGACAATTTGGGCAGATATAGGTGTTAAGGTCATGTCATTTCCGTCACATTGATTGCCTATTGAGTGCTGCTGACAATTGTTATGTTACCTTTATAGGCTGATTTGTTGATTAACACAAATTTCTTCTGAAATTTCTAATAAAATGGCCATAATTTGTGGAATTACCCACGGGCTTGTGCTAATTTCGACCACTGAAGAAATTTCATCCGAAATTATGTCTAAATTTCATCCGAAATCATGTTTCCGAATTATGAGCCACTCTAAATGTAAATTGGATACGTACTTCAACTTTCTCGTCTAAAACTATCAGCTTGTGTTTTTTTACGTTCTCGCCAATGCGTTTCAAGCACTGCATTCGGACACTCATGGTGAAATGCAAAATATACTTCAAACGTAATGTTAAATCAAAAAACTGTATTCATTTTCAGATTTCGAAAGTTGCCATCATGTTTAACACAATGGGGATATAAAGGGAAAGAGAAAAAGGTTACACACCACTTCGTATCCGTACTCAGTATGACTAGATACCGAACACTACTTTAGAAATCGAAACTTTGTTTTTAAATATTATTTCAATGAAGTACAAAGCTTATTGAAACAAATTCTAAATAAAAACAATTAAATATTATTCATATGCAGTTAAGTTAATGTGATGTTAACTAAATTAGTGCTCCTATTGAACCAACTAAGACGCGTTTCTAACGTTCGACATCTCATTGTTATAGTCCACTCATTGTTATAGTCGTCGAATTCATTTGTATTTTATTGTGGTTTTCTTAAAGGGACTATGTCAATAAAAAATTGGCTTCCTACTGCACTATACATGATATTATATGATAGAAATGAGCTAAACTAAGAAATCTGCATTAAATAAATACTAAATAATATAATATAGAGTGGAGTGAGATATTTGATTCAATCAAATAAGCAAAAAAGTTTGAAAAAAATAAAACCCCAAGTGGGTATCGAACTCACGATTTAGGAGCCTTACCAACTGCGCTATTCTGGTTGGTAATGAATCGTGTGGTAATTATGGTTATTCAAAATGCTCACGGTTCTGACGTCAAAATGTAAACACAAAAAGGGCCAAACAAACACGACCCTGATTATAAATTGATTTTTATCTCAGAATGCTTACACCCGTTTCCCATTATGTATACTCTGTTTTTACTGTCACTATGTGCCAGTATTAATACATTTTAGTTCAGGCTTTTTTTAAGAAAGTGCCCCCTCGGGGCCCTTTTCCATGACATAGTCCCTTTAAACACTGGATAGACACCTTCCGATTAATTTTTTTTATCCCTTTCAATTATTGTTTATCTGTTTAATTAGCAAACATATATACAAAGTGGGGAATTTGCACAGTTTGCTGAACATCTACGTCTATAATTATGATGTCAGCAGGCATGGATTTCACGGGGGGGGGGGGGAGGGGCGGGATAAAGGCAGGCACGTGCTGGTAACTGATCAACTCGTACCTTGGTCAACTCGTACTCTGTATTTAAACCGGAGATTAAAGATCCCGTAATTTTTTTTATTAAACTTCTCTGTCTCAGTAACACAAAAGGCGATACTTTGATAAATTTTTACTTAATAAATTACTTAATAAATTTCGAGTAGTATAATAAACAACTAGACGCAAAATAGCTTCAAGTTATATAGTATCATTAAACAAATACCGTTGATCAAAACGGGTACGGGTTGGCCGAAAAGGGTTCGAGTTGACTCAGGAGATGTGGGTACGAGTTAACCAAAATGCGTACGGGTTGACCAGGGTACGAGTTGACTAGGGTACGAGCTTGACTGGAAACCCATGTGCTCACTTCTGCCCTGATACCCATCTGTCATCCTATAGCTTGGTATCATATAAACATTAATAAGAAAAGGCCTATTGTGAACAGAAAGCGCCACAAGGCGCTTCTAAGCTGATCATTATCGCTCAACAAATACCACATACATAGGTAACTTGTATGTAGAGATTCATTGGTGGGGTTGGGGCACAAAAGGCATGTGCTCCCAACTGACCCCAAATCTTATGTCTTGTATATTTCTAAACCTTTAAGTGTAAATATTGTAAAGTGTCCCCCACCCCCCCCCCCACCACCACCATCGAGGCATTATATTATAGACGGCTATCGGGTTTTCAAAACACCGCTTTTGAAATATCGTATCACCCACAGGTACTTGTAACAATTATGTTTTAATGTTCCATATGTATATACACTATAGTAAGCAAAGCTATATAGTGAATTTATGGAATTTAAGTGGTGGTTTACGTGTTTTGAAGGAAATAACTTTGTGGATTCAAATGCAATGGTGGAGTCTAATGAATACACAAAAGAAATTTACCAGATCTACTCAATTTATATGCAGAAATCTACCAGAAACTGTGATTTGTGCATTCAACTGTGTGGACGTCCAAATCGACATGGTCGAAAAATACGTCGATTTTGGTGAAACTTTCATCATTTCCGAACTGTTAAACTCACATGCGCCTGTCTGTATTCGAAACGGGGTCGCCTATAGTGAGCATGCAAGTCTTTTCCATCCTAGTCGCCCGTTTTATCCATTATATTTTCTGAGGTGAGGAAAATAAGGGATCGAGGGTATTAGATACGGAAATAAGGAATAAGGCAAATAAGTGATATATCGGAGCACAATTCCGGGATTTAAAGTGGAAATACATGCATGTAGTACAATAGGTAAATACTATTGTCGCTCAAACGCGCGTAAAGTTAACGTGATTTTAACGTCAACTAATATGATTTTGCTGTTTCCGGGTAAAGCTGTTAACACGAATAGTGGGCTAGACCAGGTTGAATAAATCGCCGATCATTTATTGTTATGACCCAACTAGCGCAGAATTTTTCATACTAGCGCACCTGTGCACTTGTTTTATTTCAGTGTTCCGTTAATATCTAGATCTGTTGTTAAAGGTCAGATAGCTTACTTACATGTTTAAAAGCCGACGCCGACAATATTTCGGCGTGATCGGCGTTTCTCTTGATATTGTGAGCAGTTGGTTGGGTACATTTTGTACATGTGTATGAAAAATATAATACTAACATCCCGTGCTCATTAGTGACACAACATAAGGTTCCTTGCTTTCTTTCGCTTAGCGCTTATTATAATAGGTATCGAGAAGTTTACTGTCGCAAGTGTTTTAGAATATGTAGTGTCATTAAATGGTTGATTTGATATTATGGGGGTATTTATTACGGTGATTTTATGTCGTTGTTTGTTTATGTTTTTATCTTTCGCGCCAATGTTTATCTCAGAAAGAATTGTATAAAATTTTTGCGTATGTTTGTTATCTTCGTCGAGGCTAGTTCAACCCCTCGCGCATGCGCATAATTAGCTTCCTTTTCCCCTGTGTTCGCAAAATTGCACAAGCACGTGCAAGTTTCTCCCATAAATTCTGTTACACAAACACACACAAAGGTCCAGTTTATTACGGTACACTTTCGCAATACACGTCTTTAAAATCGTAGAGCAGTTAAACTTTCGTAAGGAAGGAATAAGTTTATTTCTTAATTGCCGAATTCAAAAGAAGGTATTTTCTGGAGTTTCCAATGCAAATTAGTATAATACGTTTATTTATTGACGGATTTAAGAAAGTTTAAATCATAAAAAAAATGTTAAAAGTGTTTTAACCTATTAATATATTTATTGTCCAAATTGCTAAGATTTGCTGTGTTTTTTGTTGATCTAAGTTTGTATCATAAAAAAAAATTGTTAAAAGTGTTTATACATTTATTGTTAAAAGTGTTTATACATTTATTGTCCGAATTGCTAAGATTTGCTTTGTTTGTTATGTTGTTAATCGAATACTGTGAATGGATACAGGTAACTGTTCATTTTAATTTTTATTGTTGCACACAATTTGTTTGACAACAGCTTGTCATTTTCAGGTTGCAAAATGCAGTTGTTCATTCGTGGCACAGAGACCCATGTGGTCCAGGTTACTGGGACTGAGACAGTTGATGATGTCAAGGTATATTGTATAAATTACTGGCTTGAGAATCATTTGATCATCCTTTTGACTCTTTTTTTCACAGTAAAATTTACAAATATCCAGGGATAAAATTTGGACTTGCATACCCACATTTTAAATGGTCAGTAAAAGAATGTGAGCATTTTTTTTCCAAGCTTAAAAAAAGGCATATAATTTCTCGTATTAAATAATTTGCGAAAACGTTCAGGACATTTATCTATTTAGTGCTATGCCGCATATCGGAATCTGTTTTTATTTATACACAGTTTATTTACACTGCTAACTTTTTTCATTTCACAGGCTTTGATTGCAGAAAAGGAAGGCTTCAATGTTGAAGACCAGGTTATCCTCTATGGAGGCAAGCCCCTAGTAAATGGCCTCCTGTCCAGCCTTGAGGACATGTCCACACTGGAGGTTAACATTAGATTGCTCGGAGGTAATTATTAAGTCAACGTATTAAAAAAATCATAGTTTTCTGGTATATGTTCTGAATATTTCTGATTTGGGGCTAGTTTCAACAGTCTTCGCGAAAGTCGTGAATTTATTACTGGCCAAGAGGACCGGTAATGCCCCAAATATTACTGGCCCGGACAAACTATAACTGGCCACTTATTTTTTGCAAGAAACATTTAAATACGATAAAAACAATATCTTTGAAGAAAACTAAAACGATATACAGTTGAGAGTGCTTATTAACTAAAGCTACTACATGTACTATCAGCATGTTAATTTTGCAAGATATATATGAATTTAATAGTATTTGTCAAAGTCCCTTCTGTGTCTTCAACACAATCGGTGAACCTCAAGTATGACGTTATGACTGTTGTGGAAACAGATACAGCAATCGCTGTCATAAAAATATTTTTGACCGAAATTTTCACCGGACACGAGGACCCGTATTGGGACAGTTTTCCCGGACCTCGCAGATTTTTATCGGCAATGGCCGACGGTCTTTCGCAGAGACTGGTTTAAAGTAGCACAAGCCAGCAAACACTGGTAAATTTTGAGCTGGGCATGCCCAGATACTCTGTGTTTATAGGCATGTTTTGTAACATTTCCTTCAGCCCAAGTAATAAAATAAGAATTTGTGCTTGCATGGCTAGACTGCTTATCTTGATTACTGTTTAATAGTTTTAATTGTTTAATATAAACAGAGGGCGCGATATCAGTCTTAGAACTAACCCACTTGCCCTAAGCCCAGGATAAGTAAAAATCTATTTGGGCAAGTAAAAATTATGTTCTGTCTGCCCGAAAGGGCAAGTACAAGAATGATGTAAAATTAATGTAATTAAAAGATTCATTTACCAAATCTACAACAATGATCAGAATTTTTTCTCGAAATGTATCAGTACCTGATTTTCTTTTCATATTATGACTACGTGAACAACATCTCTATCATTTGAACTATTTAGGAAAGCCTGACTAGGTTTTGTTTCCTAATTTCGGACAAGTTCAGGTGGATTCGGGCAAGTTAAAATTGGCTTATGTCCGAATGGGCAAGTCCTTCAAAAGAAGATTGTGAAGACTGCACGATATGACCATATGTTGAGTTGCCGTAAAGCCCAAATAAACAAAGTATACAGAGGTATATATAAGATCTCTGGTAGTAATGGAACACATTATTACATCTGCTTTGATTCATTAAAACACATGGCTGCCAATAGGAAGTGCAGTTTTCTTCACAGGGATCATCCTAGCCCAAAATTTTAGGGAGAAGTGACCTCCTTTTGCCCAATTCAGGGAGAAGTTTATCGATAACTGACACTGGGGCGTAAAGCAGCTATTTAGGCAATCAATCAATTGAATTATGTATAATTAATTAATTACATAGACTACAACCTGTAGTAATGAAAGATAAGCACAAAATAGCTTAATAAGTTTTATTGGCATTATAAACAGTATTGTCAAAAAACAAGCACTCATCTTTATGTTTATGACAATTGATACTTACACTTTATAAGGCAGTAACTGGTTTCCTTTAAAATAATGTCATGATATAAAGAGTAAATCTTACAATGTAAATTATTAACACCCTTGATGTTTCTCCTAATAACACTACATGTTATATATCGCTCAGGTAGACAAGTACCGGTATTGTACACCGCTTGGTTGTCAGCAAGCTGCACATGGAAATCGTGCAACATAATTTTCCCGCCGTTATTCGGCGTCAGAACAAAGAAACCACAGGAGAATGAAATAACGTAATGGTGTCGCGTGTTGTTCAATGCTTTTATTTGGATGACGTCATTTACTACAAAATGGGAATTGAATTATCTGTTACTTTTCACATGCGGTGCTAGTTACGATTGTGTTAATTGCGGAAATGGAAAATAATTGATCAGTGTATCTTTTTGTTTTATTTTTAAATTAATTGTCAGTTCTAAGGTCAAACATCGCAATTAAGCAAACTGCAAATATTCATAGCCTGAATAGAAGTTCTTTTACAGTACGTAAAACAGTAATAATAACTCTGAATGACTGTTAATTCTAGTGCAAACCGGTTGATCATATCGCCCAGTGTGCACTCGCTTTCTTGGTTCCCGACAGCCTTTGCTAATAACAGATTTACTTTGAAAGCAAGTAAGCGTAGTCGGGAACCGCAATTGGAATAACCTTAGCCGATTGGTTGATTGATTAACACAATGCCAGGTCAGTGATATGTAACAAACTTTCTCACGCTGTTTACAGATCGATTACGGATAATTGTAGCATCGTTATCTCCACAATCAGATAAACGATGACAGTAGTGGGCATAAGATTAGAAGAATAAGCATTAGTATTGAAAATTTTCGGCGATTTTTATTTTGCTTTGATCAGATCACAGGGCGAAGTCAGACACCATAGGGCGACGATTTCGCCCATGTCGCCCTCTAGGATAATCCCTGCTTCATATGGCTTTATTGAAAACTTTAAAAACTCGATATCTGTCTGAACACTAATCTACATTATTTCAGGTAAGGTCCACGGATCCCTTGCTCGTGCTGGTAAAGTAAAGGGACAGACCCCCAAGGTAATGAATTCCTATATTTGCTACAAGTAATACAGTAAAGTTTTATCAGGGAAGTTATTTCTTAGATAATTACAGGCTCCTCTTGCAGAAAGTTTTCTTTTGCCCTTGATAAATGTATGAGCCTACATGTTTTCATCCTCATTTCATAACATTTGGAATGAACATTGCTCCTATCAGTACAAATTTTTTTTTTTCCATTTACAGGTAAGGGGAGAATGGCCGTTGACATAATTTCATGACTAATCCCCACACAAGTTATGTGACCGGGCTGGGAATCGAACCCGCGATCCTCGGATTTGTAGTCCAGCGCTCTACCAACTGAGCTAGCCGGCCCGGCTATAACTATATGTACTCAGAAACAGTTCTATTTATGTTATAACCCAATCTCATTAAAATCAAATCCTAACATTTTTACTATCTGAAGACATCATATAACAGGTCACGTTCAAATGACCTTCCGAACAATAAAGTATCAGCCCTGCTGCGCCAAATGAAATAGCCTTTTGCACAGCAATGTTTGGCGACGGTTTTAGAAATGTGATGTATTTCCAGCTGATCCTTGGGAATAAATCATTTACAGTTGATTTACGTGACCCCGAATGCGAAGTCATCGGATCCAGTCAGGGGATAATATAGAACCGTCAGACTGGAGATGATTTTTATGAGATTGGTTTTAACCTAAAAATATTAAACTCCACATTTTGACAACTTTTTCACTTGCATTTCAAGGTTGAGAAGCAAGAGAAGAAGAAAAAGAAGACCGGCCGTGCCAAGAGACGCATGCAGTACAACAGACGCTATGTTAATGTTGTACAGGGCTTCGGGCGCAGGAAGGGACCTAACTCCAACTCCTAAATGAACTGTACATAACCTGTTGAAATAAATCCAAGTCTTTGGAAAGAAATATTTGTGATTTGTGTCTGGTTATGATATTAATGTAAAGCTTTAAATATAACAGGAAATATGACTGTTAATCCAAAGTTTTATTAATTCATTTTAGGGCCATTGTACCCTCTGTATTTAATTATTTGTATTATAATACAGAATTGTGTGATGGTGTCAATTTGACAATGTTGATTTGACTAAAATAGAGAATCAGCGGGAGTACTTTGGTTCAATAGTGCATTATTCTTGAAAGAAATATATGCAGGTGTACAAGTCTACATATGAATACAAAATTAAAAAAAAACAACACTTAGTCTAGCTTGTATTCATGGTATCAATTACGAGCCTGGACTGTGATTAAAAGTGCTTGTTCTTGCAATGATTTATAAAGTGAAGCATAACAAACCTCGAACAAATAGAGGCCAGTTTATAAGAACCTGCTGTGGAAATTCAACTAACGTGTTCAACCTGAAATTCAATGTAATGGGCGTTTGCCTGATGTTCATTTAATTATTTATGCTGCATGTTTTCTCCAAGATCAAACTAAGGCCAGAGTTCATTGATTTTTAGTTTTTATGATCTGCCGACTTTTAGCTTACCTGAGACTATTGTGGTCAGTCTGTGTCCGGTGTCCATCGTCCGTCTTCAGCATTTTACTTAAAACAACTTCTCTGAAACCACTTGGCAGATTTTAACCAAACTTGGCAGGAATTTTCCTGGGATGGTCCTTTACCAAATTCGTTCCATTTATAATTTTTTTTTGAAAACTTGGGTTGTCGTGACAACCAAAAGCTTAAAAAACTGGAAAACTTAAAAAAAAATCTTGTCAGAAACCACTGGTTGGATTTGAAAATAGTTTTCACAGAAATGCTCCTTGGGTGACCCTCTTGACCCTCTACCAAATTCCTTCAAGTAATTTTGATTAGTTAAAAAACTGTCGCCAGGGGGCGGGGCAGTTTTCCTTATATGGCTATATTGAAAACTTTAAAAATCTTCTTGTCTGAAACCACGGGCTGGATTTTAAAATAATTTCACAGAAATGTTCCTTGGGTGGCCCTCTACCAAATTCCTTGAAATTATTTTGATTCCTAAAAAACATTGCCGCCAGAGGGGGGGGGGGGGGCCAGTTTCCGTTATATGGCTATATTGAAAACTTTAAAAATCTTCTAGTCTGAAACCACAGGCTAAATTTCAAATTCATTTCACATGCATGTTCCTTGAGTGACCGCCTACCAAATTCCTGGAAATCCTCTTGATTCTTTAAAAATAATGGCAGACGGGGGGTAGGGACAGTTTTCCTTATATACGGCTATATTGAAATTTTAAACAATCTTTTTGTTCAAAGCTATTATGATGCTTTACACTCTGGTGAGCGACCTAGGGCCCTCTTGTTTGAAAATACAAAAAAAAAAATTGAAAAAAAAAAGAACTCCGGATACTATCTATCGGTGTAATCTGTGATATGCAGAGTATGGTTGAGTCAGGCAGTCAGTTTTTATGTCCCCATTGCTTTGAATAGGCTGTTATTATTTGACAAGATTACTAGAGTCTGTGGTAGTTTTACAATAGTCCGTGATACAAATAGATCAGATTTCCGAATTTATTACATGGGATCTTGTCATTTATATTATGCTAAGTAGTCAATGATAGGAAAATATCAGTGAGATAGATCCATATATCACTCACTGTGTTGGACTACCTTTTTTAAATGTAAAATAAAAATACCCAATAGCATAAAATAAAAAAATGTTTTCGGTGGGATAAACGTTATATCATCACTGGAAAGGGAGACAATTTACAAATTTTCACTCGCACAAGCGCTCGTGAAAATATTGTTTCCCTTTCCGGTGATGATATAACGCGATATCACACCGAAACCACACAAATATCCTCTCTGTTGTTCATATTTATATGTTTATCGATTTTGATGTATATTTTTTATATCATCCTGATTATACCTTGAAAAAAAAATACAGCAAAAGCAAAGTCAAACATATTCCAAACCAATGTTTTTTGTTGTCAATAATTGCTTTCAGACAAGTCATATAAACGGGAGGATTAGTTCATCAGCTGATCATGAAACAATGAAGATAATTACATATGCACAAGTAATCTGTACGCAACGTCATAAAAAAAATGGCCGACCCTATGTTCAACAAAGAGGTCACTGTCGTACTCATGGAAATATAAAATCGTTCGAAAGTGCCAAATTATGAACGGTAACATGATTATCGCAAATATCAATCACAATTCTGCAATGTAATGTAAGTCATAGTAAATCGTGTTTTAAAGCTTAATACATCGGTAGATGGTACACCCAGTATAATAACTAAATATTTTAAAGATTTTTTTTTCCACTGATGCTGTAAACTTTATGGATATTAACTGTTTTCCACTCACAACGTAAAATATATGTAAAATATAATGTTTATTTGTATGCTCCCCGAAAAATTTCGGGTCAGCATATAGTCGCCACTTTCTCCAGCCGTCCGTCCTATCGTCACACTTTTTGTCCAGATTATTTGTTAGCAACTCCTGGCCGGAATTCAACGGAACTTCATGGGAAGCTTCATTACCAAGAGGAGGTGTGCATATTACCTGGACGTTCCACTTCAGTGATTTTTCTCAGAGTTATGGGACTGAATATTTCTGAAATTAGTATATACTGCATAAATTATTGTCCGGGCTATTTTTCAGCAACTACTGGTCTGATTTCAATAAACTTTTATGGGTAGCTTCATTGCCAAGGGGAGGTGTGCATATTAGCAAGGTGTTCCGCTTCAATGATTAGTATATAGTGCACAATTTCTTGTCCGGAGTATTTTGCAGCAACTTCTGGCCGGAATTCAACGAAACTTCATGTGAAGCTTCATAACCAAGAGGAGGTGTGCATATTACCAGCATGTTCCACTTTAGTGATTTTTCTCAGAATTATGGGACTTTGAAGATTTCTGAAATCAGTATACATGTATAGTGCACAATTCTTGACTTTCATGCCCGTGCTATTTCTCAGCCGGAATTCAATAAAACTTTATGGGAACGGATTAAGCTATTGTAATGAAACTGCAAACAAAGATACCTTATAGCGAGACCTCGCTAGGGATTGCATATGGGGTGGGTGGAGTCATGGTTACTGTTACTAAAAATCGAATAACGGTTTCCGCTCAATAAATTGAGAACAAATTGAGATATTTTAATAAAACTTAATACATAGATATCTTATATCAAGACCTCACTTGGGATTGCATATGGGGTGGGTGGGGTTAAGGTCAATGTCACTGTTACTATAAATAGAAAAACAGTTTCCGCTCAATAATTTGAGAACGCATTGAGATATTTTAATGAAACTTAATACATAGATGCCTTATATCGAGGCCTCGCTTGGAATTGCATATGGGGTGGGTGGGGTCAAGGTTTTGGTTACTAAAAATAGAAAAACGGTTTCCGCTCAATAACTTGAGAATGAATTTTAATGAAACTTAATACATACATACCGTTTATCGAGACCTCTTTTGGGATTGCATATAGGGTCAAGGTCACTGTTACTAAACTAGAACAACGATTTCTGCTTAATAACTTGAGAATGCATTGAGATATTTTAATGAAACTGTATACATATATGCCTTATATCGAGACCTCGCTTGGGATTGCGTATGGGATGGGTGGGGTCAAGGTCAAGGTCACTGTTACTAAAAATGGAAAAACGGTTTCCGATCAATAACTTTAAAATGCATTGAGATATTTTAATGAAACTTAATACATAGATACCTTATATCGAGACCTCGTTTGGGATTGCATATGGGGTGGGTTAGGTCAAGGTCAAGATCACTTGCTAAAAATGTTATTGATGTGCTGATTTTAATACATTTCGTGGAATTTCCATATTTCTTGTTTTAGAAAAAAAATGCCAGCAACTCTGACAAGCATAAGAAAAGTCTAGCGCGCTGTCCTCTGACAGCGTTTGTTCTTGGAGTTATGACATATAGTATATAGTGAACAATTCCTGTCCGGACTATTTCTCCGCAACTACTGGCCAGATTTCAATGAAATTTCTTGGGAAGCTTCATTGTTAAGGAGGTGTGCATATAAGCAGGATGTTCCACTTCAATGATTTTTCTTAGAGTTATGGGACTTTGAAAATGTCTGAAATATAGTACACATTTCTATTGATGTTTATTCATTTTAATATCTTTGCCCTTCTAATTTCATTTATATTGCTTGACAAAGCGCATTGGGGAGCACCCATCAGTTTTACTAATACATGTGTATCCTTGTTGTTGCATGTTTATATAACATTATTATTATTGTCATGTATTTTTGAAAAAAAAAAGTGTTTATAATATGATTTGATTTCCGCTGTCCGACTAGACAGTTTTCTAAACATGTCCAAGAAACTATAAATAAAAGATCTTTGGTCTAGACCAAAAAACTATAAATAAAAGATCTTTGGCCTTAGCCAATAAACTATAAATAAAAGATCTTTGGCCTAAGCAGACCACAATAAAAAAGCCTGTACACGGATATTCGTATGAGAAGCAATTGTACACAGAAATTCATATTGATGTATAATGCATATTTGACCAGCGGTTTAAATTTACCCACATTGTGGACATAGTTTTAGCTCGATTTCGTATTCAAAGAATATGGCAAGTGAACTTTCCTACTTGCCCAGGCGTCTGAACTACTATTAAAGTTATGGTTCTACAATCCAATAACTTCAACTCAGTAGTGTTTTTTTTTACTGGAAACTTGGAATGTATCATTGTCAACAACTCTATCCTAATGTGTCCCTTAACTCAGTTTCATATTCTGACAGAGTTATGTCCCTTTTGAATTAGATTTTCAGGTTCAATTTTGGTTAAAAAGTCCTATAGCTTCAAAACTAAATCAAGTATTCACTTAAAACTAGGACTATATTTTGTCATCAAAACTCGAGATTTGTATTTAACAGAGTTCTACACATATTTTACTTAAGATGTTCAGGTTCAAGTTTAGGTTCAAAGTCCTATTACTTCAAAACGATTTAATATATTCTTATGAAACATGGAATATAACATTGTCATTAACTTAAGCATCAAATGCTATAATTAGCATCCCATAACTCTGTTTTGTATTTTGACAGGTTTATGCCCATTGTCAACTTAAAGATTTTCAGAGTAAAGTAAATGTTTAGAAGTAATTTTAACTACGTGACATATTCACTTGAAACTAGGAATATAACGTAGTCAGCAACTTCCACATCAGGTGCTATAATTCCCATATCAACTCAGTTTTGTAGTTAGATCGATTTATGCCACTTGTCAATTTAGAATTTCAATTTGTTGTTTTTATTTGAAAGTTGTATAACTTCGAAACTACAAAAGGCATTCACTTGAAACTTGGAATGTCCATCAAATTCTACATTACCTACCTACCTATGCCTATTTTACTTCTGGTAGAGATTTTTTACTAGGGCTCATAGTGGTGTTCTTTAAAGTGACAACCTTATAACTAAACAAGTCCATGTTTATAGGTATTTTCTCCTGTTCATTTTCAAGTAACCCACCAATCGAAATACTTCGAATAGTCGAGCGCGCAGTCCGCTGACCTTAAACAGACGAATAACAACCTGAATTATTTGGGCACATTTCAGTCGTTTTTGTGTCTGCAGAGTTCTGTAAAGACAGTGAAATAGATATTGATATAGACCATATTGATCAACATGTTCTGTTCTATTTTGCACGTACGTTAGCAGAAGTCCCTATTTACACGTTATGTTTTCACCAGATCTGCTAAGATAGACATGTAAAAGCAGACCATGTATACTGGGCTTTACGCAGTGATGTCCCTTTTCATTTACAACTCGCCTATCTACGAGAAATAATCGACTAAGTACCCATATTGACGCCACCGATTAATTCTGATCATAGTGTGTGTGTAGTACATTTTTATCGAGTGCGCCGGGATTTTCCCCCATATGGCCATCGCCCCCAGAAGACTTGTTAGTTGGGTTATGGGGGATAGTGCAAGATACAGGAGACGCCCCGTTCCAGAGGCGACCCTGTGTCTTTTAGTGCCCGGTGTGAAGCACCTAGTACACTGCACCTCGGTTTAACGTCTCATGCGAAAGACGAGTTAGTAGGTTAGGGTGTAGCGGGGGCTCGAACCTGCGACCCCTGGGTTGAGAAGCCAGTGCGTTACCACTAGACCACGGATCCGCCACTCCATGATCATAGTCCGAACTAACTTTGTTTAAGTACTTTGTCAAAGCAGGGTTTACACAATGGATTACTTTGCTGACCTTGCAATAACCAATAACAATGTATATCCATGCTTAGTCACTTTTCGTTTGAATGTAACTATATACTTGCTATGATATAGGATTTTACTTTATTGTTAAAAAGCACGCTTACACTGCGTGGGTAGACGTTTTGTTTTGTTTCTAAAATAATGGATTATTAATTATCAAGAATAGTGCCGAACAAGCGTACACGTAAGTAACGTTGTCTCTACGTAGTAAATCGTAGTTTGTTATTTTAATCTGTCAGTTTAAAACAAAATTTCTTTATGTATGCCATAACTTATAGAACCATACATTACTTTGTCTCAGAGAAAAATAAGTGTGAATACGTAGATGCATAAATACTAAATTTATAGGCAGAAATATGACAGTTTTTTTTAAGCAACAGTAAATTATTTGTATATTTGATTTAAATTTAAACTATTTTTTTTATATTTTATAATCTTAGACTCTTGTCTATGTTTTTATTTTGTTAACGAGATTGGGTAGATCTACTGAGCGGGATTTGGCATCTTTTCCTGCAAAACGTAATGCATAGTGAACATTCAGCTTTAAAATAAAAACCAATACATTAACGTTGATTGAGTTGTTATTAAATAACACCCAAAATATCCTGTATTTAACACTTAATTATTGATTTTAAGCCGGAATATTGGTCAGGTTTCAACGGTGCTTTACACTGTATGTGTCTACTGATCCGCCAAGTCTCTATATTTATTTATCTAAATATCGTCGGAATGTCCGTTTAGTTAGGTATTTGCTGAACGAAAAAGAGCTTATTAAAGGGACACGGTATTAAACCACAAGCATCAAGGTACGTAGTAATCGATGCGCGCGCATCTTAAAGTTGTCATACTGTGGAGTTAGATGTGTAAAAGTTGTACAGCGCAAAGTACGAATGTCTTACCCTAATCGATGCGCGCGCATATTAAAGTTGGCATACGGAAAAGTTAGATGTGTAAAAGTTGAATAGCGCAAAGTACGAATGTTTCACCCTCATATTCAATGATCATTGCATCTACTGCAAAAACACCGTTTTTTTCGATTGAACACGTGACACATCGATTTTAAGTTGCTATACTGCGAAGCCTTAAACTTAAGATCAAATCGTCACGTTTTTAACCGAAAAAAAAAACAACAACAGCTGTACATAGCACTTGTTACAGCGATCTTGGAAAAGAGGGGCGAAATATTCGTACTTTGTGTTATAAAAATTCTCATATATACTGTATCGTATTTCAAAATATTCCATGAAAATCATAGTTAACCGACAGTTCGCAGTATGTCAACTTTGGAATCGCAGTATGTCAACTTTTAATGCGTGCGCATCGATTGCCACTCTTAAAGCATACAAATTCAACAGACAGGTACACGAACCACACGTGCCACCACAATTATCAACCCGGACGTCTTGAGTACCATGGTATATAGCCAAATTACAGTAGAGAGAATACATGTATACACGTGTACTATAAAGTACACATGCACAAGATAAAAATATACGTACAATTATGGTGGCTGATTCGTTCTGGCGTGGTGGCGCCTTTGACGGGCGCCAACACGCCGATATGCCAGAACGACAAATATACGCGCCGATACGACAAATAAAGGTACTTGTCGTTTTGGCGCGTCGGCGTGTTGGCGCCCTTCAAACGCGCCAACACGCCAGAACGACAAGGTAAGAGCGCCAATACGACAAGTTTGTACCCGCCAGAACGACAACAAGACACATTTATAAATCTCTCGTTCTGGTGCCCATTATTTGGCGTGTTGGCGCCTCGGACAAAAAGCGCGCCGATACGAGAAATAAGGTATTTGTCGTCGTTTCGTTTTGGCGTGCATGCTTAGCGGAAGGCGCCAACACGCCAAAACGAAATGACGACAAATATCTTTATTGTCGTATCGGCGCGCTTATTTGTCGAAACGACAAATCTGAGGCGCCAACACGCCTAATAAGGACCGCCATAACGAGATATTTAAGTGTCATGTTGTCGTTCTGGCGCGTACAAAGTTGTCGTATTGTCGCCCTTATTTTATCTTTGTGGCGCGTTGGCGCGTTAGAAGTCCACCAACACGCCGTCACGCCAGAACGATAAATATACGCGCCGATACGACAAATCAGGTATTTGTCGTTCTGGCGTCTTGTCGTTTTGGCGCCCTTCAAAGGCGCCAAAACGACATGGCGGAAATCAGCCACCATAAGATCGTGCAAAGCATTGGCCACACTCTGGGTACACAGGCGATTCTAAAAAAATTATTCGCCTCTGGTACATCATGCGACATTTTGGACCACTTTTAATCACATGATCATCAAAAATGGCTGCGCCCATATGCTACAGTATTGAATTTCCGATCAACAAATGCACACGAAAATGTTGAAAATTATTGGGAATTATTATAAATAAAGTGATGGGGCTAATAATTACCCAAATAACAGTACGGTAAATACTATGTGATGCCATTCGGCTGTGGAATAATGTTATATTCAGCTCAAATTGAAGCTAACTGGAGTTTGGAAATATGCTGAGTTATCTTCAGCATCATTTCTGTGGAACACTGAAACATACATACTAGTGTTTCATAGATATGGTTCTTTCACACAATTCACTCAACACCTTGATTGTAATGTAACTAGGCCACAGGTAAAGATGTTCAAGTTTATGCAGAATGTGTAACTGTTATTAAGCTTTCTTTTTCTTAAATGTAGACTACACTACCTACCAAAATTTGCTTTTGTCAAATATACTGATTGATGAATCTGTACTGTAATATTAAAGTTGTATCCATACTTATTTAGGCCAGAGTTTTTTTTATATCTTGGTTCTCCGACATTTTTGGAAAAGTGTCCGGTTGGAGGGAAAAAAATAAAAATACAAAAACACAGAATTGAGTAAATTAATGACTAGAATTTAACAAATAGAAATGGGCATTGATATTAAAATCTTAATGCAGTATTACTTACTAAAATAATATTACACAACATTAATATTTTTTTGCATTCCATGTTACAGGTTGAAACCCTTTCACAAGGTCATTTTTATGATACCGGTTACATTTTACAAATTATAGTTTTTTTGCTTTTAGGAAAAAATCGGGCGGGCGGATCCGAGAACCAAGATATAAAAAAAACTCTCGCCTTATCAACTGTCCTCCACATTTTAACTGTAAAATAAACCTGCCATTTCGGCATGAAATTGTGTATTGAAAAGTAGCTCATATATGAGTTCAATTTTTGGATTGGCACAATGATATTAACAACACGCTCCTCAAAATATTCATCAAATGTATTATAAGAAAGCCACTCACTTTAATACTATTATGGGCACCCAGTCTTGGATGGGGATTTCAACTGATGCCAAATCCTGCTTTTTGACGCAAGCGTTTGCAATTTTCTCATTTCTGACTCGAGCAAATAATGTGCCTTGCATCATTTTGAACCACTTATTTTCAATAAGCCAACTTCAAAAGCACTAGAAAATAATAATTTTATAATACTCTTATTTTTTTTAATGAAACAAAAAATAAATCACAAAACAACTTTGGAATGAAAGAAAATACTGAAAAAATATCTACCATAAGATCAATAAAATCATTTATCCCCACTGACCATGTATTCAACTGACAGTAATTATGTCAATCCAGTTTGGGAATTAAGTTAAACTTCATACCACAAAACAAAATAATCACAGTACTTCATTTTGTGTATAAGCATTGCACATATAAGTGCAATTACCTAAATATAGTTAAATAAACCATGAAAATGTTTTGTGGCTTTTTCTAATATGACATCATGTCTGCTTGAGCAATTTTTTTGTCCAAGGGGGTGGCATTACAAAAATGCTAATAACTTTTTTATTACACGGTAAAAAGTCTTTAAATTTTCAAATACAGTGTCTTATTGATTGTAGATTATGATGAAACAAAATAAATACACATTTGCTATCATGACCATTTGTATGTGACTACCTTAAATTTGAAAAAAATAATAAATCAATTTTAGAAACATGCTATTTTACCTGACAAATAAGGCCTTTTCCTAAGCCAGTAGTAAAATGCAACGACAGTCGGTATTGTGCATATATTTTCATTATGTTTATTTGATTCTTCACAAAAACCTTGTTTTATCAGTACAAATTAACTTACAATCTGTTTCACTACTAAGTCTAGTTTCGCTTTCAGTTTGGACAGTTTGTAAACACTAGAATCCGTTTCGATATCGGATTGTAATTTCTTGAAATTATGTTTGCAAAGTAAGCCTTTTGGGTAAAAGGTCAAGATGCCTATAAAATATACAGCAACTTTTCTTCTTTTATCATAGTATCGACATAAAATGTGGTGCTATTTCGACGCGAGTCGTTTATAGTCTTATAACACAGGCGGATCACGCGTTGGGTGTATCAAGCCACGATGGCTCCATGATAGACACGAGATCTATCTTACGGAGCATTCCGGAGATAGTCGATGTATCACGATTGGCATTGGCCCGTGACTCGATCGCTTGGTATTTAATTATGCACTACTCTTAACGAAAGGAGGTTTTTATTTTGCATTTACCTGAAAATTTATTTTACGTTTAACATAAGTATATGATAATTGCATTGGCAAAACCGTTACAGCTCAACAAACGGGTTTAGTTACATTCAAATCTTTTACTCTTGGAAACAAGGAAGTATTTTCTAATGTTAAGAACTTCGTCGTTTTCTTGATATTATCATTCATTTGTTTTCATTTTAGTTACTGGTAGATAAAAACGTGTGTTGCAGCTAAATACTAATAAAAAATGTGTTCGTTTTCTTAAAATGAAATAATAGGAACAAATATATTTTTCCAGAATATTCTTAACTCTTATGTTAAACGTCGTCTATTCAATGAATACTATACCTTGAATACCACTGGTACCTAGATTTCGTAATGGATTTAAGCAAGAAAGAGATGGGATGTGTTATTTAACTTACATATTGCGAAGGCCAAGAAAAAGGCGAAACACCATAAATATTTAGCGACGATTGTTTTCCGTAAAATCCGTATTTGTTAGAGTTTAGAAATGCGTATTTCCAAAAAAAAGTTAAAACAACAACAACAACTCAATCCGACCCTACTTAACTTTTTGAGACCGTTGCCCGAAACACACAATTTATTTCTTTGGCCTAATGTGTTTTAGTCGTTTAATTATTTCCCTAATAATGTGATGTGATGCATCTAATGTGCAGGGTAGTGACTCCAACGCAAAGAATTTGTAGTTGACCGTGAGCATGCGCATTACGTGGCTGCGATTCCACCGGAAGTGGCGACGTTTGGCGGTGCTAGTGTTCGTTGCCTACCTCATAGTCAATGGACTTCTATTTGCGGGGTTGAGCTACTGGGTCGATGTCCTTTCTGGGCTTGGGGAGGTAAGTTACCTTTGGTCCGTGTTTTAAAATCGTTATATATAGACTTTTATTCCAACCAGATAACGTCGATGACATGTAGTAGTCACACTGACGTCCGTCTGTTCGTTTGGTGTAAATCAAATCAAAAGGTATTCATATAAACTTGCACCTTGGGTACTGATATGCAGTGAAGGGTAATAAGAACGTATCGCTCAAAACCCGTGTTAGCTGGACTTAAATTATTATTCTATCATTGAATAATAGGCGTATTACGTTTTTCTAAAAATATAGTACTATAATATGTACAGCAGAAATTTACCTGCCAACTAACTAATCGCTATAGTTTTTGTTTTATTTATAGACACACGAGTACTTGTTAATTTAAATTCATAGGCATACTTGATAATTAGACGTAACAAGAAGCTAAACCAATTGTATTCTAAATACCTGGACGGCATTTTACACTTTCAACAACACTTTTGGTTTTCCTAACTTAAAACATAATATTCACATCCTTAGTTAACCATTAGTCGCTTTTACAGGCAAGATATTATCCTTTTGGAAGCAGTTCTCAAAGTCCGTGTCCGTCGCCCCAAATCACGTTCACACCAGCACGCATTTCAACCGCTAGTAGAGCCGTATGCCCGGCGCCGTTAAACGACAATGACGTAGATATACAGGTAATCTTTGTTTGGTCATCGGTGCATCATTCCTTAAACAGAGGATAAACTTCTATTATTATTTTAAGTGTACCATTTATAGTCGTTGTATCATTTATAGTCGTTGGATCATTTATAGTCGAACTCGCAATTATTTCAACAACACGTCCACACATCGAATATTGTTGTATGTTTATTTACTTCTATTTTTATATCAAATAATTGAAAAAAAAAACAACCACAGATGCACGCAGTTTCTGTATTCAATTACGCAATATGCCGGTATTGTGCGATATTGGCCTGCAAATTATGAACATATTGCACGAGCACAATATCTCCGGATTCAACCTCGCCGCTCGCAGGACGGTTTATTTGTAGCTTAACGCGTAGTTATGTCAGATTTGTGACGAAAGCCATGTGGTGTGTTCTGGCTACTTTAATGTATTCCATATAGTCGTTTTGACTGTAAAAATACTAATAACCGACGTGTAGAACAACTAAAACAGTATCAGGCAGCTGTATATCAAGTCTGAAATCCGTATAAAGTGCTATGATGTGGTGTTGATTTTGTAAGTCTTTTGACCGCTTGTTTCTTCCAACCAGATAGAAGCAGTCTTAGACGGGCTCAGTGTGGGCTACCCGAATCTCATCCTAACAGTGTACGGCTGGGCAGACACGATACGGGTGGACGTTTGGAGCCCCAAACCTATCACCGTGATAGTCATGCCCCACTCACACCAAGACCCCGGTGAGTACAGGCAGAACCGAGACTTGGTAAAGGTCGCGCACATCTAATGTGTCCCGTTCAGTAAAGATAGTATGGACACGTGCCACTATGATAGCCATGTCACACTCACACCAAGACCCCGGTGAGTGTAGGCAGAGACTAGAAAGTCCATAAAATATAAGAGTAAGAGTAGTGTTTATCTATATGTAATTCTTTGATATGTCATCACGGTAGATACATTCCAAGCAGAGTCGCTGTTATAACATAGCAGGTTGGAAACCAGCAAATCCAATTCCCATAGGGTCCCATTGTAAAATAGCATAATCTCCTGGCGTCTTTCGACACTTTGCTTTGTTTACGTGTTCCGAGTCTTGTCTTTTTGGAAAGACGATTCTCTCTACTTACACAATTTAAAATAAAAAAAAGACATGTTATGCTACTTCTAAGAAAATGCATCTCGCTTGATTGTATGCACCCATAAGAAACGCAGAATGCAGTCGCGATTTCGACAAAAGCGCATGATGTCTATACATAAACTGCTGAACATCCAAATTTCAACTTATTCGGTGTCACGATAAAACAAAATGCACAGGCGACACGTCGTTCTCAGGAAATAGCCCTGTAAACCAGTATCCGTTATGTTACATTTCTCTTTTAAACGAGCTATTTGATATCATGGATATACGGCCTACTTTCGAGTGGACCACCGAGGATTCCCCACAATTTACTGGTACCTAACCTAGCACTGTTCAACCTTCACAGGGGCGTTTTTAGGGCAAAATCGAATGTACGCCCGTGCTTGTACATGAAATATATCGGAAAATAATATTAAAGGAACTATTCACATATTGGCAAATAGAGAATTCCAAAGAAAAAACAACAAAATAATATATAAAGGGGCGAAAATGACACTGCTGACAAAAATATATTTGATATATTATATCGCTTTATGAATAAACAGATGAAATAGCGAAAAGTGTAAAACGTGTCTTTAGACTGGTGGCGGAAGCCAACGGTCTTAAAGAAAATTCAAAATGTTGCTATCATGAAAAAAACTATTCTGCATCATTATTAACCTACTTGTACAACACATGCAAACTTTCATCGATCCGCTAAGTAGAAATGCCCCAGAAACGCATTTGAGAATGACACATGATAAGCCATCTGGCTTGCGCTTCAGTACTTAGATTGTATGGGGAGCGTGAACTAAAATTCGCACCTAAATCACATAAACCAGTCAAAATACCAGTTCACTTAGACTTATTTTAATGCAATGGACAGTAATAAGTAATAAGTAATAAGGTATAAAACGTGTAATATTTGCGAATAACATGATTCCATGTGCTGTGAGTTGCAAAAGGCCAGTTTCGGTACTTTTTTTTCCTTTTTTTTTTTACAGGTTTCGCTTTAAAATCGTAGAAAACGTGTCAGTTATGATATTATTCGCATTTATTCCCGTGAAAAGTAATACACGCAATAAACACAGTTACATGGGGATTTTATGTATAATTGGACCCTAAAGGGCCGTTTCTTATTGAGAGGGTAATAATTCCCAGAACAGGTATCACGGGGAACTACGTTGTTTGCAGGCTACGAGTCAGTAAACCGAAACCTGAGCGGGTCCTTTTTCTAAACAGTCGCACATTCCTTTCTGTTCTATTATCTTTTAATTATTTAAGAGAATGTATGTCATATGTGCTATAATGTGTATATCATGTTATTTATAACAATGACATTTTTTTAATGTCAATTTATTAAAAAATGTTACTTAAAACTAATGACACCCCTACCTTCGCTATTTGCATGTTGTGTGTAACCAAATATTCACCTTAGTGCCCTGGAATAAAACCACTAAATAACGAGCTACATATGTTATTTTTTACACTAACTACTACGCTTCATCAGTTATTCAGCATGGCCCGTTGCAGATTGACTTGTCTACTGGCATGTATATAGTTCCGTCTGCATTGAATATCTAGCTTGAAAAAAATATTTGTTCGTTTCTTAAAACATATTTTTACTATAATGTCGTATACTATGTGAATGAGGCGTGCCGTGGGAAAACCGGGCTGAATGCATGTGCGTAAAGTGTCGTCTAGGATCATATTGTGCAGTCTTTTCTAAACATAAATCCACTGTAGGAGGAAAGTGCCGTCCTGGATTAGGCTGATCTGACACTTAAATGCATTAGCTCGGTTTTCCCTCGAATATGGATCCAGCGGGGTTTTCCCTTGACACGCCTCGAATATGGATCCAGCGGGTTTTTTTTATACGAAAAATATGTGTTGGTAAAATAAAGACGAACAAGAAAGAACAAATCATTCAAACGCTGTGCTAATTTAGGATTGTATTGGTAAGTTACTAGATACGTGGTTTTATTTGGTGTTGTTTATATTGATTAATAGGTCGGGTAATATGTAGCGAGTTGATAAAACGCATATACAATATCATTAAGTGGACATTGAACCCATACAGGTAGGTGACATGTCGCTTCGTCTGAAAATTGAAATACGATCACAAGATTGCCGTACCTGTTTAAATTTAAACCACAATACGAAATGGCAAAGCGTTGTGTATGCCCGGGCGTACAGGAGTACGCCTGAATACGCCACTGCTTCACTGCTTCACGCAGAGATCCAACCTCCGCCCAGAGATTTAACTGTGTCCCAACATAGCTTGGTTTAAATACCTGCCGGCACGAAGTTCCACGTGACCAAAGGAAAACACTTGGCGCGAAATAAAATCGCGCACAAGCACATGATAAAAACGTGGACAACGTAAAATTCTAGCGTTGTTAGTGTTCGCTCCTTTGGTAGAGAAATGAACACTCGCTACATACATGTGTTGAGGTTGTCTCCAACGCAAAGGTATTTTTTTTCGACAAACATTCACTTGGGATTGTACAGAAAAGTAAAATGTCATTGATATCTCATTAACAGTAATTAAGTTATTGCTAAGAGTACGTGAGGGGAAAACCGGGCACGTTTTCTTGCTTTGCTCTTTAACAGAAAACATCTCTTTCTGGAGGCCATGTTTGTTGAAATTCGAGGCGAGATACATTTACATGACGGTTTACAATTAAGAAAAAATTGATGGAAATGTGACGATGTTATTGCTGAGACACGATACGTAGCCGAACAGACGGACAGACGGGCGGACGATCGGCAATTGCTATTTCTATATGAGTTTCTTTTCGTGAAGGCGGTGGGTCATTAAACGATAAGGTTATGAGAACTGAGAAATGAATATAGGTGAAACATTTTTACTTGGCATTTTGAATAAATACTGTCTTGCCATTCTCTTAAACAATGTATATTTCATTAGTTAAACTTAAGAGGTATACGGCTATTCGGATATAGTATTCGGATACCGGGTTTAGAAATTGTGTTGTGGAAACACACTGCAAACTAATGTTATACCCACATACAGGATGGCTGTCGACTATGGATGACTATTACACCCAGTCTACCAAAGGTACTTTAGACAATATAGTGGAGCAACTATCAGCCAATCCCAGTTGGACGTTAATTTGGAACGAAATAATTTTCCTTCAAAGATGGTGGACTGACGCTTCTAATGAACAAAAGAACACATTTAAACGGTAGGTAACTTTTAGCTTTTAAAGGACCTAAACGCATTATATTTTACAGTTAAAACCAATCTTGCTTCCATTGACCAAATGTTAATTTCGAAGTGCAATATTTGAAAGCCGGGCACGGCTAACCCAGTCGCTAGAGCGCTGGATTATCAATCCGGGGATCGTGAGTTCGAAATCCAGCTCGGTCACATAACTTGTGTGGGGAGTGGTCATGACAGTATTTCTACAGCCATTCTTTCCTACATGTACATCTGATTCAAGTTGGGCAGTTGTCAGCTACTGGCATAAGTATGTGCACTTAATACTGGTAAACCGCTCAGATCGGCTAAGCTTGTGCAGGAAAATGGTGAGTAGGTTAACTGACCGCCGTATATGACTGAACTACTGTTAAACATGGCGAAAAATCCAAACAAACTAAGCAGTAGTTGAATCAAATCGGGCATCATAATTGTGTAAATATACGGTGGCATAGAGGTGACATTTGTGTTTATTTGTAGTGGGTGGCCACGACTTAATATCGCGTGGCCAGGAGTAAATTACATTTACATTTACTACCCTGTATAAGACAGTACTGGGTTAGTAAGAAGCCATGTAACGAATTCATCTTATCTAGTACCGTTCTTTAATTACTATACCAACATTTTATTTATCATTTTATGTTTATTTGGAAAGAATGATTTACTGATTGGATAGTAACTGCTACTGACAGTATGAAATAGTACACGGTCAGCACGTATTATTAGCGTATTATGTTTTTAACCTTCATTTTGCCATTACTCTATCACATTTTGGAAGTTTTGTAACAATACAGTGTCACCAAACTATTAATTTTTACAGGAGATGCAAGCATTCTGTCATTTTCTAAAAAGCTATGAACTATGGTTTAGGTTATTGACCACTGGTCAGTTGGAGCTGGTGTCCGGTGGCCTAGTGATGCCGGACGAGACGCTGACCCATTATTACGCCCTACTGGACCAGCTTATGGAGGGACACATGTGGGTCAAGCAGAATTTCAGTGAGTAATATCATCAGGGGACTATATTCTTTCTACAACACTGGGTCCAAAATGGATACAGGAACAATAAAATATAAAAATAGATTTGAGAAAGAAATTGTTCACACAGTGTTGTTAATATATATTAAGTGCTGAAGCGCTTTCGACAATATGTCTTCTTCAGGGGCTAACACAGATGTGTGTTAACGAGTCGACTGTGCGAATGCAAAATTGGATAATTGGATAGATGGCTGTGGTCACAACGTGTGACGCTCCATATATTAAAGGAATGTGTGTTATAGACTGGGGTGCATTTTGTATCACTAAAATCGTACGTATATACATTTATATTATATATGTGCCATCATTGTAGACTGACATACACAGTTAAATAAAGGGAACACAATTTAGTGGGTAGTATCATCAACAGCCTCTAGTTTTGTAGGGAATGCGCCTTCATTATAGCATTAGAGATTGGCATACACAATATAAATAAAAAGAAACGAACGATGACGGAAATCTCGACATATATATTTAATACACGATGCATAAATATTTTATTTTTTTGTGTGTAAAATGATGCTTTAATACTGGTTTACGAAATGAACAAGACAGAAGCAATAGCATCAGCAATAAAACAGTTGATGCCCTGAAAAAAATCTTTGGTTTAATAACCTTTATATATTTTTATCACAAATATTTCGATTGACAGTTTCGGCTGCTTCGGTCACGGTTCCTTACCTTCGCCTTAAGCTTTGGCTAAATAACTTTCTTTTATTTAATTTGTATCACAGATATTTCGATCGATAACAACTGGTCCATTGATCCATTCGGCCACTCCGCCACGGTTCCCTACCTTCTACGAGAAGCCGGGTTGAAGAACATGGTCATTCAAAGGACACATTTCGCTGTCAAGAGGGAGTTTGCCAGGAAGAGGAGTTTTGAGTTTTACTGGCGCCAGCACTGGGGTATGATACTCACATACTCGACACGTACTGTTGTGACGTCACTGTCTGGTTCAGTTGTTTTAATATATGTTTATTTTCATGAATTTCATTAGTAGTGTGTTTCAAGTACGTTGAATTGATGTTAATAATAAAGCACGACAGAATTTCCACAATTATAAATGTTGATTTATTCCGTAGGTTTGAAATATGGGTATTATACATTTTTTGCAACAATTTAAGATACAGGTTTTTATACTACAACGTAATAATACATTTCATTACACCTTTCAAATACCATACATTGTCGCAGTAAAATGAAGTCTCTTGTCGGACGTACATTAACATAATGCATGACATATATTAATTGACTTACAAACTACTCGCTTGAGGGTCTAAATATATATCTGAATGAACATACATCATGCACACTATGAAGCCTCTAAACGGAATTTTTTTTTTTTTCTGCCCTGTTTGTATAATTGTTGATTGCTTGTAGATTCGGAAGGAAAGCACGACATGTTTTGTCACATGCTGCCATTTCTTCTGTATAACATTCCCCATTCATGTGGACCGGACAGACACGTGTGCTGCCAGTTCGACTTTCACCATCAGCACTGTTACTATGGCAACGAACACATACCCGTCGTCAAGGTTACAGAGGATAACGTCGCAAAACTGTGAGTAGCGGTGATCTTTGTTTCTTCTATATTAATATTTGAACTTAAGAATGTATGTATAATACATAAGGAAATCTAAATCAGTAAGTATTTGTACAACAGATATAAATAACGTCTGTACCATATATGTCGTCACTCCTATTGATATAAGAAACGCAAGGCAAGTATATACATGAATGTTTATAATTTGGAGTTTGTAGCAAAATGTGCATAAAATTTGTGTTTATGGTTTGTTTAAGCCAGTAGATATAGATACAGAAAAATAGTTTATAATAGTTACAGTGAAACTATTGCAAACGTATGACACAGTTATGTTTACTAAATAAATACCCTTGCACTAATTCAATCACTTCAGAGCAAAAGCTCTATGGGAGCAGCTACAGAAGAAGGCGTCCCTGTACCGCCATAACGTGGTCTTGCTGCCTCACGGGGATGACTTCCGGTACGCCACCAAGCGGGAGTGGGAAGAACAGATGTCCAACCTCCAAAAGATCATGAATTATATAAATAGTAATCTCAACATGCAGACAAAGGTAGTGTATATTATGTGAATATTGAATATACTCAACAAAGTTATAACGCACCAATTGTTGTATTTTCTTTATTTATAATACTTTCAGCTGCGCCATGGTGAACACGAAAAATTCTTTCATTTTTTTCCAATACTTTGGCATGAACAAATGCATGCATAACTAAAATAATCATAACTTACATTTCAAGCTGAAATTCGTATAAATAAGAAAAATACAACCGTTTTTATTTTATTTCCATTTGGTGCGTTATAACTTTTGTTGAGTGTATACGAAGTGCTGAAGGATTTAAGCTATTGTGGTCAGTCACCTTCCGGTGTCTGACGTCCGTTGTCCGTTGTTTGTCGTCCGTCGTGAACAATTTATTTCAAACAATTTCTTCTCTGAAACCGCTTGGTGGATTTTCACCAAACTCGTCAGGTATGTTCCTGTGATATTCTTCTCCAAACCCCATAAATTCATTGGAATATATTGAAAACTCTGTTTGCCATGGCAACAAAAAGCTAGACAAAAACTTATTCTCAGAGACTTTGTATCGGATTTTGAAATAACATGCTATTAAATTTGTATGTATAAGCCGCTTTGATTCAGTAAACTGAGGTGGACGACCCAGGGCTATCTTGACCCTCTCGTTTATTTAAACAACAAATCATGTAAATCGCCTTGACTGTTTAAAAATCTGTGTTTACAGTATTAGAATCTAACAACTAAATGTGCAACACACTAGTACTAGTTACAGCGTTACACTAACTGTTGACCACTTTGAATGTTTCGTTACAGCGTTACACTAACTGTTCACCACTTTGAATGTTTCATTACAGCGTTACACTAACTGTTCACCACTTTGAATGTTTCGTTACAGCGTTACACTAACTGTTGACCACTTTGAATGTTTCGTTACGCACAGTTAGTGTGTAACCCATAAAAATATTCTTAAATTATTGCAACATTATCCATAAAATAAAACTAATAATCGTTACATTTTACTTTTTTGTTTTTAGGAATATAAGCCAAAAAAAGTTCTGAATATTTGAACTGAACATAGATGCACACTTATACTACAAAACCGATGTCAATTAAATATTCCTTTCTGTGTTTTATAGATTACGTTTGGAACGCTTAACGATTACTTTAAAGCGGTTAAATATGCAACAACCCATAGTCCAGCTGCAGCAAAAGACACATTTCCGGTGCTGAGCGGCGATTTTCTGCCCTATTCTGACCGTAGTGACCAGTACTGGACAGGTTTCTACACCACGCGTCCATGGGTCAAGGAAGCAGTGAGACGTTTACAAAATGTCTTACGGTATAGTTTATGTCTTGTAAACCATTCCATTAACTGCCCTAAATGGACACATGTACGTTGAAGTCATTGGGACGAATGTTTAAAGTTGAAAACGTGTTACATTAATTGTTGTGATTTCACACACACATACAATATGTAGCAACTGCTCGACACATCAAAGATGTCTTAACTATATCAATAGCTTTAGTCAGTTAATACTTAAGATTTGTAAACGTTGTGGCGAGACCTGTTTAAAAGGGAATTAATAAGTCAGCCTGTGGAAACCTTGCATGGTCGTTATCACAAGACTACTGCGTTTATTAGACCTATTCAGTCTTATTTCAGATAACCAAGCGAAATGATTCAGTTGCAATCAATGTAAGGATAAAAATGATTGACCTTTTTAGAAACGATCACGAAAAAATCACTTTCTGTACTTTGTACGATTTAGGTCAGCCGAAATCCTGTTTACGTTGTCCTTGAACATGGTTTCCATCAATGCCAACATGACGTCATTATACCGGAAGCTGGAGTCGTCGCGACGCACGTTGGCACTGACCATGCATCACGACGCCGTAACGGGAACCAGCAAGAAACACGTGATGGAGGACTATCAAAAAAGGTTTATTATATCTCTTATACAAGTGTGTTCCAGTTCAATCATTAGCACACGTGCATATGTACTTGGTTTCCTGCATCAGAGTCATATGTTTTACTGCGACACTATAAGTTTTTGTTGCCTAAACTTCCTACATTGGTCTCTCTTGCTTTGTTGATACATGTGTGTACTATCGTGTAGCAGGGGAGTTTGGTGGGGAGGGGGGGGGGGGGTTGCGGATTGCCTCCTAAGGAAATTTTTGTTCTTGACTTCAATGGAATAAAACTAAAATACGTATTATGAAAATTTATATATGGCATATAGTTAGACACAAACTATGATGACGTTTGTTACGTGAATCGTCAATAGCAACATGGTCGATTTTTTAATAATGTAACATGTATACGCTATTCAGATTCCTAAGCACTTGTAGGCACGGATGCTGGATTTAAGTTAAAGGTGGCGGAAAAATTAAGTAGCTAAAAAGCTGCTATCAAACTGCTGTTGGTCCCTCTTACGTGTTAGCATAGATATAAGCAAGGTGCAACATCGACAGAAACGAACAGTTGAACGAAATAACGAAGAATGGGTTTGAATATGACAATAAATCGAATGAAGAACACATCAATGACAACACAATGCATAGTCTATGTTTTTTATATGTTGCGATTTTTAAAAGTAGAATGTTTGACAATTTTAGAGGGAGCGTACGCTGCTTTCGACTTCTGCACATACATAGTCTATAACGGTTCATTGTTCATACGCCTATCGTAATGTATATAACTATTGACTCTTAAGCATATGTGTACATTTTTATATTTAACTTGTCTCTGAATATCAATCATTTAGGAAACGTTTCGTTGATAACTTGACACGTGTGATTTTGTAGAGCTGCAGCGATAGAAAATGCATCGATAAAGCCTCAGTCACACATTCCCTATTATGGCTTCCGATAGCGTCCCGACAGCGCCACGATACAAATAAAAAAAAAGTCGGGAATGTCTGGACGCTGTCTGGAGGTGTCCTAACGCTGTCGGTACGCTGTCCTAAGACTCGGGAATTATCGGGACATGTTCGGCGTAATCGGCTAAGCACTCCCGACAGTTAAGATTTTCTCTTAACATTCGGGAGACAGCCGATTGTGTATAGTCGGAACTCTGTCAGGATAGCTTCGGCTGTATCGATTCAAATTCGGGACGGTGTCGGGACGTTATCGGGACAATGTCCTGTGGAACGGAATTAATAATGCATTACAAATTATATAGAAATATCACGTCTGGAGTATTGCGGCAGTCACTAGTTCCCGATTATGGATCCCGACAGTGTTCCGATAGCGCTACGATACAAATAATCAAACAGTCGGGAATGTCGGAACGCTGTCGGGACACTGTCGGGAAACTGTCGGATCGCATTCGGGAGAATCGGGACGCTTTCGGAACTCTGTCGAAACGCTGTCTGGACGCTGTCGGGACATATTCGATCTTTTGATCAAAAATTGAATTTCGAGCGCCGAATCTCAGAATATTGTCCCGACTTTTGACATATTTGAACGGCAGTAAAAATCGGGAATGTATGACTGTATGGAAGGGTATATCCGCCACTACATGCAAGTTACTAAGAAAAGAGGCATGTTGCTAAATGACAATTGCGTGTTGCTAATGAGAATTGCACGTTGCTAAATGACAATTGCACGTTGCTAATGACAATTGCACGTCGCTAAATGACAATTGCGTGTTGCTAATGACAATTGCACGTTGTTAAATGACAAGTGCCCGTTGCTAATGACAATTGCACGTTGCTAACGACAATTGCACGTTGCCAAATGACAATTGCACGTTGCTAATGACAATTGCACGTTGCTAATGACAAGTGCACGTTGCTAAATGACAGTTGCACGTTGCTAATGTTGCTAATGACAATTGCACGTTGGTAAATGACAATTGCACGTTGCTAATGACAATTGCACGTAGCTAATGACAATTGCACGTTGCTAAATGACAATTGCCTATTGTATTATGATATTCATAATGGAACGACATACATATCCGCCAGTTAATGACATTGTTATGTTATTTACATGCATATGCGTTCTGCTACGGGGTAACTGCATGCTTCTTAATGCCAAATTCTTGCTTCTTGCATGTAAGTGACAAGTGCTTTCAGCCTTTTTGTTTGCCTACTGCAATATTGAAATGTTTATTCATACTATTCCTTTCTGCATTCCTATGCTCATTTACTTTGTTGTTGCTGATTGTCACAAGCGATTAACTAACTAGTGGATTTTGCTCTCAGCTAATTCAGATGTTCGATAGCTTCCGGAGATGTTATTGTAGACTGCTTTTGTCATAATAACAATTTTGGTGTCCAAGCTAGTTCTGTTGAACGTACATTTCGCGTAAAATGTAATCGTTAAGAATATTTTTTTCTACAAAGAATTTTAATTACAGAACAAACATGAAACAATAAACAAAATACGACATAGAAAAGAATAATAGCGATTTAATATTGTTGAGGATTTCTATTATCAATTTTATAAAATAGTCACGAGTAACCCAAGCAGTATGTATGCATATATATGGATACACATGCATTGACAGACGGGCGGACGGACACTCGGGCGGACGTGTGTATGTGTATGTGTGTGCGTGCGTGCATGTGTGTTGATGGGTATGTGTGTGTATGTGGGTGTACGAGCGTGCGTGCATTTCGTGGGGACCCGGGGTGTGTACCAGCACCCCTGCCTAATTTACTTTTAAACTCATCACAAGTTGGGACGAATTTTGAATCATAACTTTTTCTGTTGTATTTTTTTTAAATTCTGGTGTGATGTTGTGCTGTTTGGGGGGAGGGGGCGCTAAGTACACAGTGCAGGGTGCAGTGCAAAAGGAAACTCCAGCTATCCGGTATGTTGACCACCAACCATACTAACATGCGCCGAGTAGGGAATGAACCCGGGCCGCCTAAATGAAAAGCGAGTCTACCAACAACTGAGCTAGCCGGACAGTGCTTCAAGCTATTCAGAAGTTGTAGGACGGATACGTTGTATGTCTGAAAGTCATCCGTACGGACAGACGGTCGGGCAGACAGTTAATGCGCAAACCGTCAGGACTGATACACTGAACACAAAACTTTCTTTTTTCAATTAATTCCTTAAAAAAGGTTAAAGGAAATAGATACGACATGCTTTGTGACAGACAGGCACCCGGACGTACGGAGGAAAGTACTGACAAACAAAGTATTAGCTCAACATCGCCATGCTTGTGCTCACTAAGACTAGCTTTCCTCGGCCGTTTACTGATTCGCTGAGGCGGGACGAACAACGGGACCTGCTTTCGACCAAAATAGCCAGGAGCTTAACTAGTCAACAAGTAGCTTGGAGTTAGATATCTCCCAGCGATTTTACGGACACTGCAGTAAATTCTGGTACCCGGTTACATATGAATGACATATTACAAATTGTCAAGTCGCATTTGAGTAACTTTTTGTTGCTAAGTGCTTGCTGCTTTAGCCTTGCTAAACTTTCAATCGTTTAATGCCTAAACTATCATTACTAGGTTTAATAAAATTCACATAGTAAAATGTACAAAGCAATATGAACTTGTTTGCAAAAACACTTAACGATGACACAGAGAGGATGCATTTGTCATTTACACGCAAGAATATGTGATTTAATTTCATTAACCGAGAGAAAGATGCACTAGGACGCATGGAAGTTGCAGTTAATTAGTAACGAATAACACAGTGCAATAAGAAATTATCATTTAGCAACATGTAATTGTCAGTAGGAACATGCAATTGTAATTTAGCAGCATGCAGTTGTAATTTAGCAACATGTAATTGTCATTTAGAAGCATGAATGTACTGGCGGATATACCCTGCCACATGACTGAGTCATAACTCTATTGTTAATGAATCGATTCGATTGTCGATACTAAACCAACCAATTTCGATTCGATTCTAGTTTGTATATTTATAGATAGATGATCTGGAATAAAACTGTTCATGATAATTACGGTGTTGGTGTAGATAATTTATGTTCATTTATCACGACATAATGGTTGCTGTTATATTGAACTAGCTGTGGAAAAGTATCATCAAACTGTTCTCAGTTGTATTGATATATAAGGCTCATACGTTGACATTAACCAATACAATGGCATTAATATAACAAAAAATGAAGTGATGAATAAGAAGAAAAAAAACGTGTAAATGGGAAACATGAATTGAATCGAAATACTCAATTAAATGATGTTTGAAATCGAAATCGAATTGAATCGAGCCCATGTGCATCCTTGCAGCTGTATGATTTTGGCATCCAAAAGAACATTGCTAGTACATTCATATATGCTTGCATTTTCAGTATCCAGCTAGCGTTGGGCGAACTAAACAACGTACAAGAAACGTGCATTAAAAGTATTTTACAACAGCATGGTCCGAAATATAAAACTATCAACATTGTAAGTAATTCAGTGATATAACGCTGCGTAATATGTATTTATATGTGATAATGATCACTAACGATTTTGAAATCTGAATTCTTATTTACTTTTTATCTGAATCCAAATAATTTTGTAGAATGGTTAGTTTAAAATTCACATGAACATATCGAATATTTCGTATAGGTTCAAAAACAACAACACATCTACATGTATGTAGAAATTTGCACATTCCTAACTGCATTATAATGACCTAACTTATGAAATGTGGTCCTCATTTGCAGTGACTATTGTCTTACTTATGCTCCAAATCTATATTTGCCAGACAGAGGACTCCAGTGAGAAGTTATTGGTGTTAAGAAAAGACCTGCCAATGTAAGTGAAATGACTTCTCTATCTGCTTATTTCGGGTATGTGTGCATAGCCACGTGGCCACATGGTTTTATGACGTAGTGGTAGTTATTTGCGCAAATAATATATCTTTCTCTGGTTTATTTATTTACACGGACATAATAGAAAACTTATGAGGAATTATTATTTGAACAATATTCATTGAGCATTAGAAGTTTTAGGAGACAAACCTTCCTTTATTTAAATTTCTTACAACTTATTTCCTTTTACATTTTCAGCTACTATTATTTGTGTTTTATATACTATGTAATTACAATTTGCATCATTTTACAGTGTTCTGATTGGCTGAAATGCATCATGTGACAGGCTTTTATTTTTCAATGAAGCCGGTTGCCTCTGTTAATATTCACGAGGGGCTACTTTTATTGTGTATGCAAACCACTTGGTCACTCTGAATTATATACATGTTCGTGTTAGTTTCACTTTATATAGGGATTCTCATGTTTTCGACAATTACAACAAAGCAACAGAAGTACTCTAACATACTTAATCTTTTCGCGATACAAACACTTTACATTTGTATCCATTTCAACTGATGATTTTTCATCAAAGAAACGTTATTTCCAGTATATTGTGTCCGTTATGTACGGTTTTCTTTTAGTCCTCTAATATGTGACAAAAAATTTGGAAATTGTCAATTCGTCAATCTGTGAACATGTCCCTTTAAAGTAATTATGGTTGTATCACAAACGATGAATTGAAAACCTCATCCTGCATTTAAGCTTTATGTTATAATTACAGTCGGTTATTGGTATGGAACAGCATTGGGACGAAACGACATTCCGTACCACGTGTCATGATAGATACGCGTGATGTCCACGTTACAGATATGTATGGAAGGCGCGTCGCTCAGCAATTTGACCCCGTGTGGACTGCAAATGGTCACGTGGAGGAGGGAACATTTTGGGTAGTTGTTATATGGTATACTTAAGAAATAATTCGATTTAGCGTTGCTTATCGGCCAATAAAAAACTCTTTGTCGTTTTAATGCGTGGCTATTCCTACGCATCATAACTCCAAATCGTTGTTTATTGACCGATAAATAACGATAATGCGAAAATTATTTCGATTCTCACATGATTTGACAAATATTTTTGCAATTGTAATAACTATATTCTACTATGCTCCGCTCAGAATCGGGACTACTTTGTGTGTTGTTTATTGGCTAGTTCAACAACGTTAATTTTGTTATTGTCTATAGAAAAATTAGCGAGTATCATGACAGATGGTGTTTTATAATAGTGATTCTTGATTTTGGTTTGGCTCTTGCATGGGTTGATTTGAATTTAAATATAAGAACTAAAACTATAAAACGTCATTTTGCGTAGTCAGCATTAAAAGTTATTTGAAAAGCAGTACAGCAAACTGAAAGCAGCAAATAGCACATTGTATTGACCTTTTTGTACCATTAAATCTACACGGGTTATTTATGTATTTAGTATTCATGTTATTAGAACTGTAAAATAAAAAAAACACGTTTAAATATTCCTGATAATACATTACGATTATGTTTCTTTTGTTGACAAGCAATTTTGGATTTTATTTCATTACCAATATTGATAAAAGTAACGTATGCTTGCAAAACACCCAAATAACACTTTACTACCTGCACAAACCACTTCTACCACGTGATACATGTATGTTACAGATGTCCTTTCAAGCGGAAGTACATGGTTTCTCGGTGGCCAGCTATATAGTTGACGTGGCAGCTTATAATACTGAAGATCTTGTCGTTAAGATTTATAATATAACCAGCTCAATACAAGCCGATGTTAGAAAGTAAGTTTTACTTGATGGTATAGTGCGAAAATATTAACCTGCCCAATATGAATACATTACACAGTGACTGAGTGCACTAATTTTATCTGAACCCATCAACCAAAGAATTGCGTCATAATTTTTAATTTGAGTTCAATCGACCATGTGAATTGCTAAGTTTATAAACAGGTATTACAACAGCTTTAATAGTCCAGTGGATAAGGCACTGACATTTCAACGGAGTGGGCGAAAGTTCGATCCCAGGCTTGGATCGATTTGTGTTCCATTTTTTTCTCGTGCCATATTAAAATATTTTCGCACTTCAGTATATAGCTGCAAAACATTAACCTGACACTCGTGAACTCTATTAGAGTTAAGATTGTTTGCTATACTTAAACCCTGGTTTTGTTCGTGCACGAGTTTTACGAGTTTAATTAAACTATAAAAGTTTTTAGTGGGATACACTTTCATCGATTTAACTCGAGTCCTGTACGGAAACAAATAATTTTATATTCATCTTTACGGTATTATAATATATTCATGCATAAAGGTTAGTGTTTGCGAGCAATATTAAACAATTAAGGCGTTAGTTTGGTCTAATTAAGCTTGCTATATAAGCAATACGATAAACTATTCCTTCTACAGTGACAGATATATAGCAGGTACTGAATAAAAATACTTGAGCGATATATGCAAACCAAATATTAAAGAGTTATATTACTTGTAATTGCATGCAAAAGAGCAATATTGCAGAAACACATGTTAATACCTGGTTTAAAAATAGAAAATAATGTATATGTTTATTGTAAAAATATACATTTTGTTTTACATATTTTGAACTTGTTTTCTATCAATGTTGTCATTTATTTCAGAGTAAAATCTTTTGACATCCGGACAAAAGTTGCTGTCTATTTTAATGTTTCCAATAATGTTCTGACGGCCTCATTTTCGTCGTGTGACGGACTTCTAACAGTTAGTTGTATTATTTTTGTATTAATTTCAATTTCGTCTTATTTCGGTATACTAGTGATTACATTGTGCATGACAAACCGCAATAGTTTGTAATATAAGTATGCTTGGTAAAAAAATAACAGTTTAATTTAAGATCTATGCATTGCCTGAAACGGACCTATGTTGTTAATTAGCCAAGTCGATCTATTAAATAAGAATTATGTGTAATTCCAAACGTATAAAAGCATAACTTGATATTAATATACTGGAACATTTGTTTATTTATAATTATTTATCGTATATTTCCAGTCAGTGTATTATCCGTCTCTTGGAACGACTTTTTCCGCAGATCTCAATTTTATCCACTACAGTACCGGTCACCACACCCATCCCTTCAGAGACAAAAGTGGGGCTTACATATTTCTTCCAGACGGACCAGCGAAGGTCAATTTCCTTGAGAACAAAATAAAACAATAAGCTACTGGTTCTATCTTGATTTTCTTACGCCACTGTTTGTAAATCAAACCGCTTTTTGTAATGTTTTTTTCAAGGTCGACTTCGTTTATATGCAAATATGTGTATTTAATCTTCGGCAACATAATGCGATACTCTGAATTGTATTCATGTTTGTTAGTTTAATCTGGGACATCCAACGAGAATGCAAAAACAGTCCTTGATAAATACAGAAAACCGACTTTCATTAGCTTGCAACTCCATGTCTATGCAAATCTTATTTAAAACCTCTATTCAGATGCCTTTCAGACAGTCCACACAGGCTAATCCAGGACGGCACTTTCCGCTTTTATGGTATTTTCTGTTTCAAGGAAGTCTTTTCTAAACATAAATCCACTGTAGGCGTAAAGTGTCGTCCCGGATCAGCCTGTGCGGACTGCAGAAGCTTATCCGGGACGATACTTTACGCACATGCATTAAACCCGGTTTTCCCACGACGCGACTCATTTATTGATGACCTACGCCTAATCGCACTTTACAGTATTAACTGATATAATGCAAAAGAAAAGGAATACATTTTGTATCTTATACTTTGCAATTTTGCAATTGTGTACTTTTCTGTAACTTATAATATTCATTTCAGTATATCAATGAGCAGCCTACTGTGATATTGACTGAAGGACACTTGTTTACACGAGTGCGCTCTGTGTACAAGTCATTCACCCTGGTTGCCACCATCTACCACACAGCTAACGGTAACGACTGAATTAATCCAATCATTCACCACTCATTTCCACGCCATAAGTCAAATGAAGCCATAAAACATGTTTTACTCGCGTTTGTTATTTTACATATCAGTCTGTCTGAGCTACTATATGTTAGTTGACACATAGCAGTTGTACGGCATCAGTCTATCTGATGCCTAAGAATTCGTACTTCTCTCCAATCGGTCACTGTTCATTGCAATGAAATACGTCAAATGAAGCCATAAATCATGCATGTTCACATTTGGCAAAACCTTTTCAGTGATAGTCTTTGATCTTTATACTGCCATGTGTCAAACAGGTTCCGCTAAGATTCTCGTTATAACGCAGTAATTGTTTAAGCAAGTTAAAAGGTCGTTTTAATACCTCATTGTCAAATATACTTAATTGTTGCATATGTCGTATGTAATGAATGAGCAAAATTTGTCGTACATGTATAGCAAACAGCAAACAACAAAATGTAATTGAGTTAAACGCAAATGCTTGTTTTTGGTTGAAAAGTTGAAAACCTTAAACATAATTAATATGATTGAAACGTTACTTTTAGTGACTGTGATTTTGTAGATGACATTGTGAAAACATATTTTTTATTTTAATTTGCAAGATTATTATATTTCACGTACGATCCATAGAGGATATTTGTTGGCTAAGTTAGATTTTTGATTCGCGAATGACCATAGAAATTTAGATTAGAAAAAATATTTTTTGCTATGATCACGAGTGAATCAAAATCAATATTCTACCGAAACAACACATCTGTTTATTTTATGCTGAAAATTGTGTTATTTTGGTATTTTGCCGACTTCCCGGTGAAAAAAGTTTTTCCATTATCTAAGTGGAAAACTAATGTTCACTGTTTTAAAACAGTGAATTACCAATTTTATTTCACTGATATTTCCCTAAAAACCACCGGAAAGCATACACAAATATTAATGCATTACCCTGTTGAACTGTCGTAAGATTTGACAATGCATTGCATATGCAGTAATACATTTTATTTTCATTTAACTATTTTGGTTAACATCAGCCGAGTTCTCTAACGGCATTCATCTGGAAACGGAAGTCGATATTAACTCCGACATATGGAACAACAAAGAGCTGGGCCTGCGACTAGAGACCAATGTATACGACGCGTCACATAGCTTCTGCACTGATGCCAATGGGTTTCAGGTACGTATTGAAAGTACATGTAAGCCAAAAATATATGATGTATAGGTGGTATTACTTAAGACCGTATGATGAGTTTTTTTTGCAGTATTAAATTCATTCTAGTATACAATCAGTGGCATTAAACTGGCATTTACACGTAGAGGTTTAGTAGGTGTGAGAGATTTTTCTCACATATTAACCTTCTTTCTCTTATGTTTAAATATTTTGCGGGATTATTAACCGTATCTGGTATTTTTCGATGCCATATAGTAATCATTTTATTGATGGGTACTATATAGTAAAGTAAAAACAATATGGCATTAAGTGCTGACGTTTGCCTCCTACAAGCGGCCATGCTTTTCAGTTTTAGGTATAACATTTTAATTTTCTCGATGGTTTGCCTGGTAATACTTGACTATAATCGACAAACCTAACTCTGCATTGTGTGATGTTCCATTGCATTGTGAAATCTGTCAGCACAGATATAACATTACGTTTGTATTCGGAACCCGCAGATACAGCGCAGAAAAACGCGACAGAAGTTGACAATTCAAGGCAACTTTTACCCCATCACGACATTGGCCCAGCTCAATGACCACTCCACAGTTGCTAGTCTTCACACCACACACGGTCATGCTGTAGCAAGTCTCGCTTCCGGTTTGTATACAACCTTACTGTTTCTGTTTCCGGTAAAAATACAACTGGCAATATATTGTTTTCTGCCATGTTAAATAAGAACGATACATGTATAAATAAGACAAAATTCAAATGGTGTAATGTACACAGTCCTCGTGACATTTCTTAGCAAGTGCTATAGACGTTCCCACAAACTAATGTGCATCTAGTATTTTATCTAATCAGCTGTTTTTAATATCATAGTTAACGGAAATGAGAATGTAGTAAAGCCAAAAATAGAAAACGTCATCTAATATTGTACTATCTAGTTTCACCACTTAAGTTCTCACACCTATTGCTTCAGGATTACTTTCCATTTATCGAGCTTTAAAGGGACCTGTTCACATATTTGCGAATGGACAATTTCCAAACTTCGTATCACAGATGAATAAAAACTATAATGATTTGCATATGGTGACATTTATGAAAACGACTGCAACTGGCGAAGAGTTTAAAATATCATTGGAATCATAGTGATATTATTTGAAACAAACCTATAATGATTTGCATATTATGTCATTTGTGAAAACGACTGCAACTGGAGAAGGGTTAAAAATACCTTTGGTATCATAGTGCAATGATTGGAAATGAACATATAATAATTTGCATATAATGTCATTTATGAAAACGACTGCAGCTGGAGAAGAATTTAAAATATCATTGGAATAATAGTGCAATGATTTGAAACAAACCTATAATAATGTGCATATTATGTTATTTATGAAAGCGACTGCAGCTGGGGAAGAGTTTAAAATACCATTGGCATCAAAGTGCAATGATTTTAAATAAACCTTTAATAATTTGGATATGATGTCATTTGTTGAAACGTCCATAGTTGGAGATGAGTATAAATTATCATAGGCATCATAGTGCAATGATTGGAAATAAACTTATAATAATTGGCATATGATGTCATTTGTGAAACGTCCATAGCTGGAGATGAGTTTACAATACCATTGACATAAACTGGAAATGTCTATGATGCTCCAGGTTGGCTGGAGGTGCTGCTGGATCGCCGACTGGTCCAGCACGACTGGAGGGGCCTGGGGGAAGGCGTCACAGACAACGTGCCGACTAGGAGCACCTTCGTTCTGACATTTGAAGAGTATTATGGGACTAATATGGTAAAGCCAACAATAATATTATATACAATGTATTTCGGGGGGAAGGCGTCACTGACAACGTGCCGACTAGGAGCACCTTTTTTCTGACATTTGAAGAGTATTCTAGGACTGATATGGTGAAGCCAACAATTAATATTATACATGTACATAATTTATTTCGGGGAGGGGGGCGTCACTGACAACGTACTGATTAGGAGCACCTTCGTTCTGGCATTTGAAGAGTATTCTAGGACTGATATTGTAAAGCCTACAATAAATATTATATACAATGCATTTATGGGGGAAGGCGTCACTGACAACTTACTGATTAGGAGAACCTTCGTTCTGGCATTTGAAGAGTATTCTAGGACTGATATGGTAAAGCCAATAATAAATAATAAACATAATATATTTCTGGGGAAGGCCTCACTGACAATGTGCCGACTAAGAGCACCTTCTTTCTAACATTTGAAGAGTAATCTGGGACTGATATTGTAAAGCGAACATGAAATAATAAACATTATTTATTTTTAAAAGCAATAACATTCAAACAATATCGTGGCTTGTACCTTTACGGAACGTTTATAAAAAACAGTACATATAAAAGTCAAACATTTATGTAATATCATATGCAGTGAGGATTTCTAAATTTTAGAAATAGTGAAACGTGTTTTGTTATACAAAGAAATACCTTGTGTACAAATCCTTGCAGCACATACGTAAAATCTCTTAATCGAAAACTGTAGTCAGTATGTCAGTATTTTTAAATAAATAAAGTAGATGCTACTTTGACAATGTTTCTTCTCATCAAACGCTGGGATGTTTTGTATCATACTGTATAATATACACTAGTTGTTTGTGTTTTCAGCGTGATGACTCTCTATGCCTTCTGTCACAACGTACCACTCGCATATCGTATCAACTGAATAATCCATCAAGGTTGTTCAAACTAAATGACATGAATAACCACGAAATAATCACGGAACATAAAGAAATAGATATATATAATTTCGCAAATTTGAATGCATTACCGTGTGATTATCATATTGTGAATATAAAAACTATAATTGACTCGATGTCGTTATCAAAGATTGTGGTATTGACAATACATAGACCTGCTTCTACATGTCAATTGAATGAACATCAAGAAGATCACATTTGCACACATAAGGTAAGCATTTATCATACAAATGAGGGGTGCCGTGGGAAACCCAGGCTTAATGCAAGTGCGTTAAGTGTCGTCCCGAATTAGCCTGTGCGGACTGCACAGGCTAATCCAGGACGGCACTTTCCGCTTTTATGGTATTTTCTGTTTCAAGGATGTCTTTTCTAAACATAAATCTACCGTAGGCGGAAAGTGTCGCCCGGATTTTCGTGTGCGGACTGCACAGGCTAATCCGGGACGACACTTAACGCACATGCATTAAGCCCTATTTTTCCAAGAAACGCCTAAATTGTTAACTGTTAATTGTACATGTGACTGCATACACGTGCAATGTTTGGAATATAAGTAATACAAGTGCATGAAATTATTACATGATATCAAATTTGTATACATTAACAAGAGTTCACTTACAGTTTAACATTAACATACATGAAAGCATAAATTCGTATATTATTGAAGAAAATAATAAAATCATTTAAGCGTAAGCGTTTGGTTTACGCATGCAGTTCGCAATTCTTTTGATTTGAAATTGTATTCGTCGTTTTATCTATGACAGAAAAACACATCGATCTCTTAACAGAAATGCTCTCCCACAAACATTAGAATTTAATAGCCAACTTGTTTGGGGAGAATCTGTGGATCACAAATGACTGCTGCTCGAAAAATTCAATTTGTCACGTTGACATTTCGGGTGTAAATAATGAAGTACGAGTGAAATATCAATAAAATCAACTGTGCTTTAACTCTTCTACAATACGGAATAATTGAAGAGCTGTCAATTTTTTTTTTCCAGGTCAGTGCAACCTGGGGAGAATTTCTCCCGTTCGCGAAAGAAATATGGGAGACCTCATTGAACGGAATAGAGAAAAGACGTCAAATTGAACAGGAAGAACAAATCCGTGTGCCAGCATTTAACATTAAGTCTTATTTAATAACGTTTTAATATGACCATATTTCCTCTGTTTCTCTTTTCCAAGTGCCGGTATATTGGGAAAGACCTAGGATCAAAAAAGGTACAGGGTGCTGCTCAAAAGGGGCAGGGTCAAAAGCTCTCAAAAATCATTGGCACTTTCTAATAAATTGGTAAATCCAAGACTTTTTTATCAAATAAATGCTGCTAATTAAGGTTGATAAACTTGTCTATTCATTTGGCATTTACTGTTTTCAAAAATATATGGAATTTCAACAGGTATTTAAACATTTCTGTTTTATTAACTTAGAGGAGCAGCACTGGGGGGGGGGGGGGGGGGACCAAAAAGGGGCAGGATGCAGCACCCTGCTTAATCACTCTAGATCTTTCCCTCAATATCTAACATTAAGACATTGGAAATAACGCTATTTTTCTTTAGTCGAACACTTTTCTAGTTCTTGGGGATGACCGTCCTGCGCTTGTAACAACTGCTGGTCGGCTGTGAATACGCATTGCTCTCTTGGTATCTGGGTCGTCTGGTTCAATTAGGTCTATAGGAAGTTCGCCTTCCGCGGTCTTTATGTTTCTGTCTGCACCGTGCTCTAGCAAAAGCCTGTTGTATTAATTATGAAACATCACACATGTTTTGTCTTCCCGTGTTCAAATTAGTATATTGTTGTTTCAGTTGTCAAATGTTTGAAATCTACTCCCAAGTGCATTCAATTGTAAATTAGTAAACTTGATTTTACTTAATAAAATCATCACTAAATATTTACTTCTTTTGCATTTCCGTATTAAATCAAACCGAATTTAGGACAAAACATGTAAAAGAGATTTCTTATTATAATTACCTACCAGGTTTTGTAATTTCAACGTGACTGAAAAATGTAGTCTTTGTCCTTCATCCGCTTGCAATATATATGAAAACCTTGCACAATACAACACCATTATCACTCACTTACTTAACAATGTCCGAATGTCCATTTGCGCACGCAGCATGTAAAGGGGTCCAGAAGTCTTCGTCTTGCTTGTTGATATCTGCTCCGTGTGAAATAAGGAGCCTCACTGCGGCCTCGTTCCCGTCCAGGACAGCCTGGTGTAGAGGTGTCAGACCTAAAGAACAAGACAAAAACCATATACACTCCTCTAAAATAGATAAATATACTACGTACACGGTACGGCTTATAGCGGATCCGTGGTCTAGTAGTAACATACTCGCTTCACAACCAGATGTTGTCGATTAGAGAACCCGAACCCATAATTCGTCTTCGAATGCGACGGTTCTAGTGTACTAGGTGCTTCGCTCTAAAATACCCCCACCCCCTCCACCCACAAGTAAGTCTTCCGGGAGAGATGACGATGTGGGAGAGAACCGCTGTGCAGTCGATTTGAAATCACCACGCACAACAACAGCTGACACGTCCCATAGGCAACAGGCTGGGGACTCACTTAACTACAGGCTATAGTGGGCTGTTGTATTGAATGCCAAACGGGGTGAATTGAATGTTTGCGCAAGTATGCGTTCCTTTTAGAAATAAATAATGCATGCAATATACAAATAAATTTGAAATAAAAAAATTAACTTAATGTGTTGATACTGCGTGTCTGTAACAAATAAAAATATGAAATACTGTTATTTGCTATGTGGGAGGAGACATCGATACAATCTGGTTTTATTAGACGCAAAACACGTTGTTACTGCATAAAATGTATCGACGCATTTTTAAGCACGTTTAACGCCTGAAGTAACCGCAAACACAAAACTGGACATTTACAAAATCTCAGAGTCGGGACAAAACTGCTTTCAGCTCTTTTTGCACGCAGTCGTTTGGCCAGACTGGCACGCATTTAAATATTTCCGAACAGGCTCAGGTAAAGGAGCCAAATGTATACGGGGCTTTCCTTATACTTTCAATTTCAAGAGCCAATGACTCTTGGCGTGAAATTTTCGAGAGTCAAAATCAAATTCCTCAAGAGTCAGATATAAACCTTCAAGAGTCAATGCTTTGTGGGTAGTTTCCATTCGTTTGCATTCTTTTTATTAATATTTGTTTTAATTTATTATTTTTATTTTATAATTTAATACTAGTATTTAGTTTTTTAATTTATGGATTATTAGTGTTTTATCAATTTATTATTATTTTCTTTATAATTTATTTAATTATACTATAGCAACAGATGACAAGCGTCAACAGCTGTCGACAAGAATATAATAAGTTTAAGTGTTTACAATCAAATAGTAGAATAAAGTCAAATCATGCATAGTGTGACACTATATTATTCATGACGTGAGCCTGTCTTATAGACGCTCTCTGTCATCTTCAACATCTGTGAATATTATACCGTAGGTATATCGGTATATAGCATATTTATTCATAAATACACTTCTACCCAGTTTAATTGTTCTATAATCACCTACCAACGTCGTTGATGGCGCTTATATCCACTTGTAAACTGGCCCGCTTCAGCATCAGGTCCAGCGCCGTGACATCATTTTCTTTGATGTTGTCGAGAAACACCAACTCGTCAGGAAATCGAACCCTCTTTCTCTTCGTAGTCGCAGCAGCAGCGGGGTTCTGCTTGACGTACATACTTATCCGTCGACTCATTTGGCTTACGTTTTAGGTGAGACCAGGTAAAGAAATTGTTGTGGTTCCGGTAACCCGACTGACCTTATTTTTCTGATGACACTAAAACATTTTATTTACCATTCAGAAAAAAATCATGTTAATAAGCATAACTGCAGTACAAATCAGTGAAATGGAGCCTAATTTCGATTTGATACTGCACTTTAACTAGAAAAAAAGTAATAAATGCAGTGATCAACCTAGTCAAATTTGTGCACACCCCTTGAAATGGTTTTGTAAAATACAACTTGCAATTTTTCCGACCTACGTACCCTAATTTGTTTCTGGCATGTTATATGAACCAAACATTTATTGTGTTTGGTCTAACTGAACATTACGAAATGATGTAATGAATATAGTGTCCGCATGGCTATCCGATCGGGAGGTCGTGAGTTCGATCTCTACTCGGGTAGCGTTCGAATGATCTTTCTCATAAGACACGAAGTGCTGGTTCTACCCAGAAAACGGGCTCGTGCGTGTTTCTCAAAAGACACGAAGTGCTGGTTCTACCCAGAAAACGGGCTCATGCGTGTTTCTCAAAAGACACGAAGTGCTGGTTCTACCCAGAAAACGGGCTCGTGCGTGTTTCTCAAAAGACACGAAGTGCTGGTTCTACCCAGAAAACGGACTCGTGCGTGTTTCTCAAAAGACACGAAGTGCTGGTTCTACCCAGAAAACGGGCTCGTGCGTGTTTCTCAAAAGACACGAAGTGCTGGTTCTACCCAGAAAACGGACTCGTGCGTGTTTCTCAAAAGACACGACGTGCTGGTTCTACCCAGAGAACGGACTCGTGCGTGTTTCAATAAGGTCTAGGCTTTCAACACAATCGAGCTAAAATAAATATGTTTAAACTAACTGATAATTTATAATAAGTTTGCATGGTAATCGGTTGGTACATCTTTACAAGTCTATCTACACTGACATATACATAGTAATTAAATAGATAGCTAATTAACGAAAACAATAATTACCAATGCGACGAAAGTTCCAGCGAATTCGCTTTGGGGTCGTTTCTGACAATTGTTTAGTTCACGATCTTAATTGCTGTAAATCGGTATTTCTAATGCGAACAATAATTAAACCATTCAGGCGCACAAAAACACAGAACCCTTATTACTATCTGGGCGTGTGACGAACATAAAATGATAAACCAAACTTCCTTAGTTAAATTCTTGAGAATACAATTAAAACAGTAAATTAAGTTACACTGCATCCGCTTACATGGTAAAATATTTCCTTTAATTAAATGTCCAAACCATCCAAATCATATGTAATGCGTATTATACTAAATATAAAACTAAAATATGCACGTGAGTTTATTTTCTCACTTTAAAACACCAACACTAAATCTGCCTTCAAAGTTTACAATTCGTCACTAACTTTATCCGCAATGCGTATTATACTAAATATAATCAGTTGATCAAATTCACAAATGTATATTCACGCTTTACCAACTGTTTTCGAGCACCATCCTTAGTACAGCTTTAATTTACGAATAAACTTCCTTTAATAGTATACGACCAATGATATATACTTCACAAGTGGCCTGTGAATATGTACATGTTGCGGTGTGAAACGATTAAGTTTAACTTGCTGTTCAGATGTTGTCAAACATGTACTTGATTGTTGATGCGGAAAACGGTGGGATAAATTTTCACGGAAAACAACGTGAATTGTGTTCAACACGTTAGCTTGCATAAAAGTATCGTTATTTTCATTTTTAGTGAACATGGGGTATAAATGAATTCTGAGTGGTTTCAAATTTGCGACTGACTACAATTTACAAAATAACTTTCTGTTAATCACATAGTATACTTGATTTAATTTTCTCTTTCAAATTATCAATAAATGGCAGAATAAACGTATACTAATTAATAAATACAGTTACAGTAGTATAACTGAGTATGTTAAGTATAAATTATACAAAACTATAACTTTATATATATTCTTAGAACTTGTGTTAATACTATGCAAAATGAAAACAAACGTTAAACAGTAGGATCGACTTCTAACGCTTACATAATTATGAGGCATGCCGTGGGAAACACGGGCTTAATGCATGTGCGTTTAAAAAGTAGGATCGACTTCTAACGTTTACATAATTATGAGGCATGCCGTGGGAAACCCGGGCTTAATGCATGTGCGTTAAGTGTCGTCCCGGATCAGCCTGTGCAGTCCGCACAGGCTAATGCTAATCCCAGACGACACTTTCCGCTTAGAATTGATTTATGTTTAGAAGAGACTTCCTTGAAACAGAAAATATTATAAAAGCGGAAAGTGCCGTCCTGGATTATGCTGGGTTTCCTATGACACGCCTCATATTATTAAAACGGTTATGTCTCACACATCTAGAGTGACTGACCAATTAATGAGAATTCATTCAAATCATGAAAAAAACTCGTATAATAATTATTCAGATGCAAGTTTGGAATGAACTGTTCCAGTACAGTATGTTAATCGTTAATTTGGAAATAAATGTTGAGCTCACCCATCTTTTCAATATTGCCTCAGTACAGACAGTTTGAACCACAGTTCAAATGTATTACTTAATGTTCCCCAACCGGGGAATATGAGTTAACTGGATCAAATTAAATAGAGGATATTTGTTGGTTTCGGTACTATATCGATTTAAATTTACGAGTGAAATAGAAATTGATATTTTAACGAGCAGCGCAGCCACGAGTGAATAAATATATTTTATATGATCACGAGTGAATCAAAAATCTATATTCTACCTAAACCAAACACAAGTTCTTTTTATTTTATGCTTAAAAATGTATTATTTTGTATTTTTTTCTGACTTCCCAGTAAAAAAAAGTAGTTCCATTATTAAAGTGGTAATTTTCACTGTCACAACTGCAGTGAATTGATAATTTTATTTCACTGATATTTCTCTATTAACAACCGGAAAGCATACAATAATAGTCGTGTATTTTTTTTAAAACTTGTCAGCAATTACGTATGAGATAAATTATCAGTAATCTCACTCATAACCATAACTATGAGTTCACAGCAGCAATATCAGAGCTTTTCCCTTTACTTGATTGAAAGTGGTATTATTTTCAAGTATTTTAATAAACAAATATGCATGTATAGGATTGGCATTTGCATATTGTTTTCGAGGGTATACTACCTTTTCGGATATACTTTTCTATTTAATATTTGTATTACACATGGAGCAATGTCATTGTACATGCAGTATGTAAATATTTAATATTTGAAATTGCATCTTTATTTGTAGTATGCTGCATATAATATTGTGTAAGCAATGTTTGCAACACATTCTTAAAAATACATACAATTTTATTTGTTTGGATCCTCCTTCTTTCGGTAAAAGATGCTGTAGATACGATGAGGGTTTGATCTCAATGCTAATCGTGATGTTGAGAAAATATTCACTTTATCTCCAATTCCTGTAGGCCTAGTCCTTCTATAAAACCTTAATATATTGCTATGTTTGCCTTTGATCCCTATGTTAATGGAATACTATTTGGCGAGACAAACTACTTGAATATTGTAAATATCTTTGCCGGAAGAATTGTAACGTTTTTAAAAAAATATTATTTTATCAATATTTTGTCGCGCACATTTCTATATCATTTCTTTATCAGATATGAAGTATCAGTGTACTCTTCTATACATTTAAGAAAATACGTTTTGTCTAAGAGTTACACCGAAGTTTAGTCGTTTCTTTTCTTGTTTGTTTGTTATTTCAAAAGAAACCCATATTTTGAATAATTTGGGAACCTGCTCGTCTTGATATGTTTCTCATCAATACGTCGAGAAATTGCGTGGTTTATGCAGAAAAGGGAGTTTAATACAAACGTATGTCCAATTCTGAATTATTAAGATCATAATAGAGTAACACATATAAAATAAATAATTTTCCGAAAACACTAGACACGTTCCTTAGTCCTTGTCTGCTTTATCTTCCCATACTAGTATCGCATACGCAACTGACCACGTACATACTTCAGTCCTTGCCTGCTTTATCTTCCCATACTAGTATCGCATACGCAACTGACCACGTACATACTTCAGTCCTTGTCTGCTTTATCTTCCCATACTAGTATCGCATACGCAACTGACCACGTACATACTTCAAGGCACCTTTTCACAAACGATTAACTACATGATCAAGATCAGTCTTAGCTGATCTTGATCTAGCTCAAATGAGTGGATTCTCAAAATATTTAATTTTCGAAATAACTTTCTTTCTAGATCTAATAACCTGATTTGTTTAGGTTTTGGTTAAAATCTTATCAGATTGTAAATGTATGCCGAGAGGAGTTCAGAATTATGTATAATATACAGTATATTTACGAACAAATAAAATTGATCCAGATTTTTATTGAAAGCATTTTTTTTAGCCAGATCCTGAAATATATGTCTCATTTTGATATTGAACCCGAAAACAGGCTTACCCCGGTAACTTTTTTTGTGAACACGGGGCCAGGTCGGCTGTACAAGAATTAATAGACTTACCGGTAATCTCAAGTCAACAGAATTATGTCTATTGTTTGGGTTTTCACATTCACCGGTTAAAGTGCTTTGTTTGTCCTAATATCATTTTACATGTTATGAATACGCACGCGTTTTGTTTATATTCCGCATAAACCGACTGAATTTGAAACCTCAAAGATTAGGGTTGAAACCACAAACGCGTAAACATCATAACTAATTACAAGGGCATAGCGAGAATAGCTGAACAATAACATTTTAATTTACAGTGAATTAACTGAGGCATTGTTAAGTACTATTGCCTTGTTTCTATAAACAGTTGACACAAGTATATTATTTTGTTATAAAAACAGTGGTCATCAAGAACACTTTCGCGGGCGCGGGAAAATTATTATTAGCAGTTCAAAATGGATTTTAAATAACTATACAAGACAAACAGTCATGCGCATGCATTGACAAACGTTGCGTTGCGTAGCGAATTTTCATTGAAGTGTGCTATTGTGTAGGTGTGAGCTCGAATCCTACTCGAAGCTCGTGTCCACAAAGTGATGTTAGTCTTTAAATGTATGTTTTTTCTTAAAGATTCCATCAATATATTGTTACTACATGAATGATATATTGGGAAAATAGGAAACTAACATGTTGTATTATGTGTATAATTATGCACAATGCCGTCTATACGCCCCTTGAAAACTAATATTCTCTAAAACTGTGGCAATAATTTGGGCGCATTAGTCGTGTAATAACACGTTCATGTTGTATCTACATTGTAGCATGCGAAGCATTAACCAAACAAATGATGTTGTATTCTGATGATTAGATTTGTTTATACGTCCTGTTCCATTATCAGCATCGTTTATAAATCCGCGTAACATAACGTAAATCCCCGATACAGGAGGGAGAGAGCATTCTTGTATTTATCTGTTGCAGTTAGCCACTGCAGATGTGCATAGTTATGCATTCTTATCACATAATTCTCTTACAAATTAAACTCGTAACATGCTGTATGTCAATGAATGCTTTATTCCACGTTGTTTATTGTATGCAACTATTTTATATATCAAGGTTGCATGATATTATTTATCAGTGGCAGATACGAAGGAAAATAAAATGCCCTTTGGTAAGGGCTGGACATTTGTATCTCTCGGATCAAAGCAAAATGTTTATGTATAATCAGTACGATGCGCGTATAAATACCAACATTGTAATGCAGAAAAGATTTTTCAAAACAACGCTAAAATGTTATCACACATACGCTATGAACAACTACTGTGTAGTTATTTAATACTAGACGTTACTGGCATTGTGCCCAAGGACATTAGTACTCATATTTGAATCTTTCCTTCAGCCCCGAACATGTTATTTTAATATACCAGAATACGCTCGTTACATAACTAATTTCGTTTTGTTCGTAAGCATTTAACAATATTCAATCGTTTTATTATATTTGAAGTAGCGAAGAACACAATAGTATTGGTTGCTAGTAACAATGATACCATAACATGAAATAGATTTACAGGTAAGTCCTCCAACAAATGAAGTACACATATAGTGTTTAACTTATTGCGAGTCACTGACCCCAACAGTCTTTATAACGCTCTCCTGCCACTGAACTCCTTATGCGGTAACATATGGGCATTCGCTAAAAACCACAATGTGTCGCTTTAAACTGCATTTTGATATGCTGTTGCTGAAATTTAAGACGTTTGATAGGTTTAAAACATTGCCTTGAAAACTCCGTGAAGTGCACGTCATGCGATAGTCTACAAAGACAATATCGTTCAAGGTCTATCGAATACTATTGTCACTAAAAACTCACTCTGTCAGATAAATGTTACACGTGTCATAAATTTTCATTGTAAGATTTAAAATGTTGACTACTTGAATTTCAAAGTAATCTGTAACATGCTTTAATAACAACAAGATTGATTATAAGCATTAAACACGAATGAATAAATGAATGAATGAATGAATGCAAAAAAACACGAATAAACGAAGAATGAATATGTTGTCTGAACAAACGTTTGAACGAACGAAAAATAACCAATCTAGCGAAAAATAACGGAAATGTATGAATAAAATACGGCTGAAATAATATAAATAATTATTTTAATATTAAATCGAAGATCTTATATTAAATCTATAACTTATTATAAAAAATGTAAGGTACGCAATCAAGATTTTTCTGAATATTACCACACGTTTCGAAATAATAACAAAATATCTTCGAGATTTTCCCCAAAATGTTGCTTTTAGTTGTTTGTTAGACAAATGCGCATTTTCCCTAAAATAATGCGTCTTCATTTCCTGTTGATTGGTATAAAAACACAGATTTGATATCTTTTAAGTTTTGCATTAGATTTCTTTTATGAAATTCGGTTATGAGTTTGTTTGATAAACCACTTAAACAATCTCAGATGCACAGAACGATATACATGTAAGTCACTAGCCAGGAAGGAAATTGCAGCAAACATTTCACATATGTATTGCCGTACGAAAATAAACAAATGTTCTTAAACAGTTAAAAATAAAATCCTTTTTTTTTCTCACAGAACTGTTAAGCGGTTTTCAATATGGCTTTAAATTTCGTGTGATTCAAGGAAGAAAATACAGAATTAAAATGTAGTCAACACCGAATATATATATAACGAAATACGTAGAACATATAAGATCGATTCACCTTCGCCTTATATAAACGAATACATATTTCTGATGTCAAGTAAAAATGCTAAAACACTTCAAAATACTGCAAAATATTTGGTAGAAGCTTTTAAATGAAGATTTGAATAAAAAACCTACAACAACAACATTCGTTTAGCTGCTCCATAAATAAGTATGTTTTGATAAGAATGTTTTATTACACAATTACACTGTCAATCTATATCACCTATTTAGTTTGACAAGGGCCAATCTGCACCTTTTACACATGTTAGATTAGCCCTTGCAGTCCTAAGATGGCGAATTATGTTTCATTGATTTCCGTACGTTTCATTTTATTTGTATGGTCCTTTGAATGATTTATTGTCTTTACCATATTGTTTTATCTATATATGTAAATGACCAAAGGGAAAATGCCTACTTGCCTTTGAACTTTGAATCCAAAATGAACAAATCATGTAGAGCTAGCAGGTTTTTATTAAGATTAACTACTCTAACTGTTAATTGATTCCCTCATCTGGCAGTGAAGTTATCGTATATGGCTGCCACTTAGGTTTTGTGCCTGTTGCAAACATCGGCGTACACATAATAGTTATGACATGTTTATAGATATTGATGGACAAAACTTGTTGTCGACACAATACAATACAATGCAATGCAATACAAGTGATGCATATACCCGTTTAACGAAGTTACGATTAAGAAAGCACTTTAATACAAAAGAGTGTGCTGAGAATACATTTTACTGGTGTATGCACTCTACACATTAATTGTCATTGTGACGTCAGTGGTTGATGCATCCCTTTCAGGGGCGTAGCTTAGGTTCAAAAGATGTATAGGCACAATAGGCGGAATCTACAAAATGACGCTGCAAGCGATAATTTGGGCCAGGAGTGTTTTTCGTATGTGGCAACAAACTACAACTTCGGCTAAACCCGATTCTACAAAGTAATTGTAAAATAAGCGTGTATTTCATGAAATTTATTTCATTTTGACGTAATCGACTCGTTAAATACTGAAGTATCAACACAACCAAGAAAGATCCCCTCACCCCCAACCCCCTCTTATTATTATTACTTTTATTTTTGGCATATTTAAATTTTTCATCTCTGAAAAAATGTATAGGTACGTGCCTTCAGTGCCTAAAGGAAGCTACGCCCCTGCCTTTCCAAACTTTTTACTATACCGTCACTGGGCTACGCATGTCTACACAGAAATGTGCACCATGACGTCACTGATATCTACTGAGTCAATAGTTTTGTGTCGTCACTTGCCTATGTATCTCTGTGTCGTCAATGGCTTATGCATATCTACCCAGTAATAGGCACTGTGACGTCACTGTCCAACTCGTCCTCTGATTGGTTGTTGCTATCTGGCTGAATGTCACTAAGCATTACACGTATTGTTTCCATGTCTGAAGAATCCACGAGATCTAATGGCCGCTCACCTTCTTCTGTTAGTATGTTCTTGTCTGCACCGCTCTCTAACAGAAATCTGGAATATAGATCTACAATGTAATAGGCCTCTCATACGGTGGCATAAACGTGACATGTGAGAAAAAATAATTTATCAAGTGGCCATGACTAAGTATCTTGTGGCCACGAGTTATTAAGTCGTGGCCACAAGTTAATAAATCGTGGCCACGAGTTAAATCGGGTTTAATGCATGTGCGTAAAATGTCGTCTCGGATCAGACTGTGCAGTCCGCACAGGTTATTCCTGGGAAGTCACTTCTAAACAAAAATCCACTGTAGGCAGAAAGTGTCGTCCTGGATTAGCCTGTGCAGTCCGCGCGTGCTAATCCGGGACGACACTTTACGCACATGCATTAGGCCCGAATAGACAGAGAAGTGAGCGCAATAAATTTTCTTATAGTGACGGGTGGCGTAATTGGAAATGTAGGTTACACTGCAACGACAACAAACTAAAAAACTAGACCAAGGCTATTTTACATTATTATTTGACTTATGTATGATAATCTTGGATTGGAAATTATTGTATGCATTATGTGTACGAGTAATAATATATGTTGAACACTGTCGACTGCTTTAGGTCAAACTGATTATGATTTTGTGCAATACAACTCGATACACATGTAATAGTATTAAAATGGTTAAAGCAATAACCATGTGTCTATTCTTCGCTTTTCTACTTTGATTTGGTTTTAAGATCATTTTTCAAACTACTCACTGTACAATATCCGCATGTCCCTCCGCGCACGCAGCGTGTAAGGGCGTCCAGGAATCCTCGTCCTGCTTGTTGATGTCCGCCCCATGGGCAACCAGGAGTCTCACCGCGGCCTCGTTCCCGTCTAAGACCGCCTGATGCAGAGGTGTCAAGCCTATAAACCCAGATAAAACATCATTACAAACGTTAAACATTATAATATAATTATATTATATTTTATTCTGCACGAGCATTGTTCGCCTTCACGTAATAGCCTGCTGCAACGGGATCAGACCCGAAGAACCAGATTTCACAAATTGATACATATATGATTATTATCTGATAATGAGTATTATAATGTCTTCTTTGACATTCATGATAGCCTAATGTAACGAAATCTTACATAATAATACATTAAAAAACCTAAAGACATACACGGAAAGCCTTTAGTCTATGTTTGGACGGATTCGTAGCCTAATTTAACTTTATGAATGTCAACCTCCCACAGTCAAATGCAACTGAGTCAAATCGATGGAACCAAACTACAAAATTTAACAGAAATCCACCCAGTAGCCGATGAGAGTCTAAGTATGGCTTAATGTCCATCGAAGATAGTCTTATTCAATGTAATGGTGTGTTCGACTAATCTCACTGATACAGTTTAGTTCATGCTTTATTTTTATAGCAAAAACGCCTCAAATCAGCTTCACTTTAGTTTAAACCTATTTATTTTAGCTCGATTGGATCGAAAGCCTTAGGCTTATTGAGACACTCTCGTGTCCGTTTCCTGGGTAGAACCAGTACTTGGTGTCTTTGGGGGAGATCTCAAGAACGCTCCCAGAGTGGGGATCGAACCCGGGACCTCCCGATCGCTAGGCGGACACCATATCCACTACGCCACCGCGACCTCTAGTTCAGCTTCACTTTCTCCGAGGACAGTTTAGTGCAATAATAAAAAACCCAAATTTAATAGTCACTAAGAATGCCAAAAACTCCACGTATTTAGATATCGACACGTTAAAGAATGAAAAATACATCGCATCTTCTACATCAGACACCAATCTCAATGGCATAAATATGTCCTTCATTCTCATATTTCAACTCACATAGTCTACTTTACCTGTAATAATGGCTATATTATATGACTGAAATTCTTTATATCCATTATGACACCCAAACCTTGGATTTCTTTCTCTATACTTATCAACAATATTAAACTATAGCTATATAACTAGTGTTCTGTCTTAATAATAATTATAATAATTCATGAATGTCTCATCTATATATGTCACACAAAATAGATACTAAGTGAAACACACGTTACATATATAGGCGCTGTTGGAAAGCTTCACTCTAAATAGAGTTATAAGAGACTGAATTCATGTGGTAAAAACTTACGTATCTAAATACTGCATCAATGACTAATGTTTACGTGTCAACAGAGGCCACAGTGAATGCAGAAGTTGTATTTTAAATGTTTATTGTTATTGTAATTACATTCTAATATGAAAAATAATTTAAAGTATGACAGTTATTGCATATTCTATAATAAGTATAAATAAAAATGTGATTTTAAATAAAGTGTCCATTGTAATTACGTGTGCTTATTTTTAAGATATACCTTCTTCATATCATAAGCACATTAAGTACCTTTAAAACTAGATAGGAGTGTACAATATTCGTCAACATTGCCTAGAAATTAGATTTGTTTACCTTATAGATAACACTATTTCCCATTGAAAGCTTGTGCCTTGTGGTTTCGTCACCATCAATATCGTATGAGAAATATCTTCGTTAACCATTTGCCTTTGTCATCAATATGGTATTATATGTTCTTAATTCAATTCCATATGTAACGGAGTAACATTGTAATGGAGGAAATGGCTTATGGAAACACATAAATGTGATATACAGTAGATCCGTTTCCTTTTTAAACCTCCCTAAATAACAAGACGTCCAAAGATGCATAACCAAAACAAAATTACTATAAATATCTATTAATCTGTAAGCCTTTTGTGTAGCAACTTTGTTTTTTTCCCAGTTCGTTAATGAAATTTCTTTTAAATGTGTTTGTCAATCCACTTTTTCCTACTGTCCTAGCATTTTGAATTAGTAAAGTATGAAATGTTAAGAGGTTAATATATTAATAAGAAGTAAATGCCAAATAACCGTTGGTCCCGGTTCATCTAAGTTGACAAACATATTTAGGAGGTGTCGAGTATTTGTCTGTGTAAATTTAAACTTCGGTTTATTAGCGAAAAATATCTCCTTTATGAATAGGAATGTTGTTGATGCCAATGCTGTCGCATAAAGATAAAATATGTTTCATTATGGAGATGTCATACAATTATATATACGATTTTGGCAAGACATAGAGTAAAAATCTAGCATATTAGAAATGAATATATTTATTATAAAGGCAACATACTGAAGTATGAAAACATGTATTTACTCTTTATTGTCTCGAACATATTCAACACACATTTATCCACCTTACCAGTTAAATGGGAAGCTAGCTAGCTGTTAAAAGTATACATTCATTTAAGATTGGTTCCAAAATCTAAATATATATTTAATGGTTTTCATTTCTATGCTTTAGAAGTATTATATCAGATATACAATCACACTAATTAGTTTCAAGAACATCCCGAACGTACCTGCATCATTTATCCCGCTAATGTCCACCTGTAGACTGGCTCGTCGTAGCATGAGACCCAGGGCGTTAACGTCATTCTCTTTGATATTGTCCAGAAACACCAGCTCATCAGAGAAGCGTACACCTTTGGCCTTCTTGCCTTCGGGGTTCTGTTTGGCATACAAACTCGCCCTTCGACTCATTGTTTCGTTTTGACCGGTATTTTCACGTCGGCACTCAATAACACAATTAATCAACGCTTAGAAACAATTGACAGCTGTCCATGGTGTTGGAAGCCTCTGGTACATATCTCGTGAAATCCACACGCTGTTGGAAATTTAAATACTAAAAGCTGATCTACAATGATCAATTAACACTATCTAAATATAATGAACATAAAAGAAACTTACACCATCGAAATATGTACACCTAAGATAAACATTTATAGGCTGTTTTAGTTTGTATTTTACCTCTAAGGTTTTGTTTATTAGGGAAAACACAAAACTTATAAATATTTTTTTTTTTCACAAGTAACTTACTCGCACTTAAGTCAATTTGCAGTATATTTAAGCAAAACAGCCATGGTAAAATGGTTTGCATGATATAACATTACTATATAATGAAAAAATATAACAGTGTTAACCTTTCATATTAATTCCATATTAATTCCATATTAATTCCATATGAATTCCATATTAATTTCGTTTTAGTCATTAACCTTAATTTACGCATGCTTGTGTTTAATCAACTTATTAATATTCTTAAGATAAAATCCAAGAAACCTTGTCGAATAATACGCACACATTCGTAAATAATCAATACACTCTCCGATAAATCCAGTCAAAACCTGCGGCAACACTTGTACTGTTTATGCCCAAGCGCCTTTTAACAACTGCGGCGTATTTCAAGATCCACGTGTTCTGGCAATAGGCCCAATTTTCAAGAAAACTCGAGCAATTTGTACCAAGCACAACAGCATCTGTTAAATATGTTATAAACAAGATTCTCTACAAGATTCCTTTCAGTTACGCATAACACTATTTTTTCATCTCTATTAAACATGTTACTCCGTTTCTCATTAAGCGCGTCTACTGTAACTCACGCTTCATAATTACGACGAAGCTCTGAAACAAGCGTGTTTGGTATACCCCATGTTATTTGAATTGACATTGTAATTAACACATGGTTGGGAATAAAACCGATACCAGTTAGGATGAAAACATCTTTCGTTCGATGTTTAATTTTAAAGTGATAACATTTATATTTCTTTAGTTTCTTTTGATTTAGGTAAACATTTTACAATATAACAATTTTAATGTTTTGTTTATTATTAATCCAAAATTAAGTATAAAGTACATGTAAATTTTCATTTAAATAGTACTTAAATTGTTAATATTCCGCATGCATATCAATGTAGAGCGTTGACTAATTTTAAAAAGCCATGCTCCACAATGCATATTATTTATTTATACCACAAATGCTAATTTGTTCAAGCTGCTTTAAAACAACAATTCACCACAAAACAAAGAACTTCACTCTCCATGTAAAGTACTCCAAAATACAAGTTAATAAAATATAGCCCTCAACTATTTTGCAAATGTATTTGTCGCGTGCTTTTTTGCCGCATAACTTCACACAGTATCATGGTGTACAAATACTATAATTATTCATCGTTGCCCCGCGTGAAACTTAAGTCGGATGAAAATAATACTAATTTACTGTTTTCTTGATTTCTTAAACGCGTTAATATTTCAATAATTGCCTGGAGCGACAGATATTAGTGTAATAAAATTAATAGCAAACAATACAAATTATATGTTTATTAGCTACCACTTTTTTACAAATACCATTTTAAACTTCTATTACATACTTGTGACATTGTTCATATGTTATTCAACGTTTAATAAAGAATTCATCACCAATATATTATTTTAAACACATCGTTAACCTTTGAAGGTGATCCTTGTAATTGTTTCAAAATCCGGCTGTAAAATATTCAGGTATTAAACAATGATTAGTTAACACAATTCACCCGCGTTTGCAGTAGAGCTCTCCAACATCATGCACTAACATATGAAACGGGAAACATTTGATAGCCACTTGGGAGAAATCAATAAAACTTCTCTCCAATCGCGGAGCGAGTGAAGTTTGCTTCTTATCCTAATACGAGTTATACTTTGATGAAAGAAATAATAGTGAAAAACTGTACATGTTGGTTAATAACCACGCCCGCAAAACAGCTAAATACCTAGTCAATGCTATGCTGTCGAGGAGAAAAAATATATATACCTTGTGATTTTATATTGGTTTGTGCTTTTCTCTCTATTTTTCTCACTGTATATTTGTAAATTATCTTTTTCATAATACTTGATCTTTGTATCAATTGTTTAGTATATATGAATATCCCGTTCCATTGATCAATTTATATTTGTAGGTGACTTATAGGCCCATGGGGCCGGGTGTTTGATTGCAAAATACTATCATAGCATTTTGCAATCAAACACCCGGCCCCATGGGCCTATATGACATATAACATAATCTTATAACCATTTTGCTGTTCCATGTAACACATGTCACTTTAATAAAGTATTTACTTACTTACTTACTTACCTAATACCTTTTATCTGAACGGCTACTCCATGTCAATTATTTTCAGTTTTTATTTCATTACTTTAACCAACGCAAATGCACATTATTTCCGCCGTATTTAAAAAAAGCTTTTGAACTCGATACAATAACAAATTAATTATCCGTGTGTGTAAATATGTGCTTATCAATTCACGCCTGTTGACACAATTCTTTACTCAATGTTTATTTTTTAAGTCTTAATCTGAAATAAACTAAACACAGACTTATGAAAAAGAACACTACCGGTAATCGGACCAAGATAAATTGGTCGGCCTAATTATAGTAACAAAACATACACAACCGAAGTTGAGCGGTCACAGTGACTGGTAAATTTTCATTCAATATCTCTGTTTTCGACATGGTGCTATCGAGGTATTCGTGGCGCAACTGGTAACGCGTGAGTCGGATTTGTATACTACTGATAATGTATTTTTGCTGCCCTGAGTTTGCATCCCGGTCGAATAACATTCATGTCAGCATATTTTCTATTGCAATTTTATAAGATATCTATAAATTTTACTTTACCATTAAACATTTGGATATTGTCTGTATTTTAGAAGTTTGATAGAGTGTTGATATTTTTGTTTTAATCCAGTAAACGTTGTTTTGACATTAATTTTATCCTAACACTACTAATTTGAGCAACAGAAATTTAAATATCTTTAATCCAACAACTTTTTGTGCGATGGAAAAATATCTTAATTAGAAAATATAGCGCTAGTACATTGCAAAGAAATACTGAAGCATATGGTGGGATTCGAACTCGCACAATTTGTATCATACTGCTTGTAACCAATAGGATGATACGCTACCACTGCACTAACAATGGTTATAACAATAAGAACCAATGGCGGAAAAGACTTATCCGCACCAAATCGATATTCAGGACAGGTAAATGTTTATTTACAGTCACTATTTTAGGCTGGCCATATTAAGTTGGTCGAACTATAGTATTACAATACGAACGCGTGTTCCTATTACAGATAGCACAGCTTGCAGTGTATCGAGGTAAATAATAAATATAACTTGAACAAAGCATCATGACTTAAGTATTTACAATGTCATTCATTGACTAAGATCATACAATTAAGAAATCACACAAAGCGTGTCATCACACAAAGCGTGTCATTATACAGGGCTTGTTTGGGCCAGTTTTATAGCCGTTATTGTGTCATATTCCCAATGACAAAAAAGTATATATTTTCCCCAATTCGGTCCCCATATTCCTAATTGATGGTAAGGCTTTGATATGTTTGGAAATAAGAGATGTTCAGTGTATAAATAAAGACTGTTGACGTGTAATAACTGTTTTACGCATCCGTTTTTGTTCATAACATTTTATTTTATGCAATTATCTATATTTTTTCAAATTTTAGTAATCAAACATTAATAATTTTCCCCAGTTTAAGGAGAATTGACGCTTTTTGGTATATATATATTTCATGGGTATATGTCATATTCCCAACTGGTGTAAAAACCCTGTTATGTGCATATTTTATACACTTTCCCACTCGATTTTTTATATTGTCAATAATGTATATAGGGATCAAACTGGTTTTGTTTCATTGCGATACATAGAGGAAAACACACGTCTCTTGTATGACATAATGTCCTATACTGAAACCAATAAAATACCCGGATTAATATTGATGATTTACTTCGAAAAAGCCTTCGATTCCTTATCATTTGATTGCATTGAAAAAACTTTAGACTTATTTTATTTTGGACCAAGCTTTAAACGATGGATATCGATTTTTTTAAGAAATACACAGACATCGGTTCAGTTAAACGGATTTTTGTCCGAAAGCTACACAGTAGGCCGCGGTTGTAAGCAAGGTGACCCGATTTCACCTTATATTTTCATTTTATGTGCGGAAATTTTAGCAATTAAGATTAAGCATTGTAAAAACATAAAAGGCATATGTATTAACGGTATAGAATACAAAATATCTCAGTTTGCAGATGATACCTCTTTGTTGTTGGATGGTTCCGAAAACTCCTTAAACGCTGCTCTAGACCTTTTTTGATGTTGACCTTAATCTTATGGTTGATTTAAATTGTTCTGACAAATTTATTAAAACAATTAATATAATAAGTCAATGGAAAAAAACGAAAACTTACACCAATTGGTAGAATTACCGTTATTAAATCGCTTATATTACCTTTGTTCACCCATTGTTTTTTTTCAATACCCACACCAAAGAAAGATATTCTTGATAAACTGAACAAAATATTGTTTGACTTTGTTTGGGATAATGCACCTTATAAAATTAAAAGTTCAACCCTTACACAAAGCTATGAGAAGCGTGGATTACAAATGATATATATTTATGCATACTGTAAACAAATGAAGCTCTCTTGGATAAAAAAATTATATACATGTTATGACAGTAAGTGTGTAATTCTTATAAGGTCCATTTTTGATGTATGTAAACATTTTAACACTGGAAAACAATATATTGCCATAGTTAAAAAATGTTTTAAAAATGATTTTTGGTTTGAAGTATTTTCGTATTACGAACAACTTCTGGATGTGTTAGAAAATCATAATCATGTCTACAACGATAAATTCCCATTACTCGAGAAAGAGATATTTTGACTGCCAAAATCATCGCAACCTTTTCGACACGTGATCAAGCGAAAAGTCACTGTCAGGTCATGTGACCGCGCTGACATTTTGAATGTCATATAAGGGCAAGTAACTGTTCAGTTGTTTTAACCGCATTATGAAAATATTACCTCCCTTGTAAAAACGTAATATAGTCGTGGAGTCACTATTCTGTGCTTAAACAAGCAAATATCTTCAAAGTTATCTGTAAGAAAAACAGTTTGCAAGCATTTCTGAAGATAAAAGAATATTTCGACATTCTTCAATCTTGATGGGCATAATTAAGCACGTGTTTACCTTTTTTTACTCAATTTTGTTCGGTATTATTAAATAAATATCATATGGCAGCGTGTGTGACATAGATATTGTCAACCCTCGGTACCACTCGGCATTCGGCTTCGGGTGACATTCTGCCCTCGGGTTGACAATATCAATGTTACACACGCTGCCATATGATATTTATATAATATAGATCATGACATTTGTGCTGCTGGTTCCGCGAAATTTATTTTTTTGACAAACAATTTTTCTCTATTACTAGTTAATGTCAATGTTGTGGTAATCAAGCAATTATCGGGCTGTGGGATGTGCAAGGCAAGCGTAAATCACGCATGATTGCAGCCATTGCAGATGTTGGGGACATACCATGTGACATGTTTTATTTGACTGTTCTAATTATATATTGCTTCGTATAAAAGTCGTGTCGTTGCATTACTCTTCACACCAGCATCACAGCATCACCCTGTGTTTTATTGTGTGAAATATCTCGCTCGTTTGCAGAAAATGCTGATAAATGTGTTGTCCTTTTTCTTGGCCGGATGGGCCGGTGCTCAAGGCACAGCTGGTGTGTTTTCTTTGCATTCAAATTTTTTTTTTGCCAATTAATAGCGAATGCTGCATTGAAGGGGGGTCACAGTGACGGCAGTACGAGTAGGTACAAACAAAAGCAAGATACTTTGCTATTTATTTTAAATATCTTTTAGAGTAGCAGCTTTGTAAAATTGGAATGTTTATGAATAACTATACATTCATAGAAAATTTAATACACGTTTCAATTCTACAAAACTGTGCACGTCAATGAGACTCTTTTGCTACACAATATCAATCCATCCATATGCCCCTTTAATAAACTTGGTAATGAAATCAAGGTAAGTTTCTGGAGATGGTTATTCTTCTTTGTTCATCGATGCTTGTCATTGCCAAGATTATTGCTCATGTTAGTAAGATAACTATGTTGATTTTGTTTGAGTAACGTGGAAACATGTACCTTTTAAGCACAGGCACTTATTGCTATGACGATACTTTGTAAAAATGTCATTTTTAATGAAAAATAATCCAGAAATGTTGAAAAAAAAACTGGTCAGAAAAAAAATTACTATTCAAGTGTAATATATGTATTGGATTATGAAAAAAGCAACAACATATGAGACGTGTCGTGGATAACCCGGGCTTAATGCATGTGCCTAAAGTGTCGTCCTGTGCAGTCCCCTCGGGCTGATCCGGGACGACGTACACTTTCCGCTTTTATGGTATTTTCTGTTTCAAGGAAGTCTAACATAAATCCGCTGTAGGCGCAAAGTGTCGTACCGGATTAAACTATTGCTTTAAGTATATTGTTAGATAACTGCATGGTTTACCTAAAATATTGCGTCCTTAAATGATGTTGATTTGTTTGATAAACACATGGTTTATAATAATGAGAGTCTCTGTTTTTAAAGATAGCATTTACGATCACGAGCCCATTTATGAAATTCGGTAACTTGTTTGTTTGATACAACACGTAAACTGACAACCGGGAAAGAAAATGCAAGAAACTTTTCATATGTTTATTGCCATATGCAAAAAGACACAGTGTGATCTTAACTATGAAAAAAATCGTATTTTATTATTTTCTTTATTTATAGCGGTTTTCAAAACAGAATTACACTGACTCTGATTAGTCGCAGTTATAGTAGTTGAACATTCTACTATATGAACAAAACCGATAGCTGGTTTTATATCAGTTAATTTAATACCCAAATCAGGCAGCATTTTGTATACCAGTCATCTGTGTCAAAAACATAAATACTCACAAAATATATAGAAATCAACATGGTGCATTTCGCGATATTGACAATATTATCATTGCAATACCAGTGATGGTTCTGTACGTGTATACCCGTTTCACGAATGATTATTAATAAAGCACTTATCACAAGAGTTTTCTCGCACAATGCACAATACTTGACTGTCGATTTCATCTCTTTCCATTAAATGGAACTGTGGCTTATTTGTCTAGTGAATGGCAAATTGATATCAGCAATTGATGCATTGTATTTTTCACAATGATGTCACTGACATATATATGGATACCCAGTAACTGACTAGTGATCTAGTACTCTGCAGAGTGATGTCACTGACTCATGAATCGCTGCCCAGTACTAGGCAATGCGACGTCACTGTCCAATTCGTCCTCTGATTGGTTGTTGCTGTCTGGTTGAATGTCACTAAGCATTACACGTATTGTTTCCATGTCTGACGGATCCACGAGATCTAACGGCCGCTCACCTTCTTCTGTGAGTATGTTCGTGTCCGCACCGTTCTCTAACAGAAATCTGGAACAAACAAGGTTATACAAAGTGTACATATTACGAAAAAACTTGGTTTACATGCTATAAATTTGTAATGCTATTTTTTCATACTATTGTTTGCACGACTACGTTTTGAATTTGAATACAAAATTAGTGAATATGACCATTTTGTGATCTGTACTAAATTTTATCGACCGTTTGCACAGAAATCAGGATCGTGAACATACATTTTAATACATGTATTTAAACAACTAAGAACAATATTGTTATCATGAGCTTACATGTAGCGTTTATTAGGTTTGAGCTTTAAGAATACGATAAAGCATAATAATTTATTATGTGGTAACACACACAGGGATGTGAGCGCAGTAAACATCCTTCTTGCGACGATGACGTTATTAGATAATATACGCAGTTTAAAATACAACGATAACAAGTTCAGATGCACGTATTGAGTAGACCTTATAATTAACTGATATCATATCCAAGTTTATTATGCATGATCACTAGGCTTGTGCTTTTACAAATGTGTTTGAAACGCCGAACACTGATGACTGCATTAGTTCAATATGGTTATGTGAAATTCAATTTAATAACATGTTGAACACTTGTCGTGTACCAATATAATGTATGTGAAACTCCAGCTGAATTATCAGGAAAGAAACCCTTATTAACATTAACTCACTGTACAATATCCGCATGTCCCTCCGCGCACGCAGCGTGTAAGGGTGTCCAGGAATCCTCGTCCTGCTTGTTGATGTCCGCCCCATGGGCAACCAATAGTCTCACCGCGGCCTCGTTCCGGTCCAGGACCGCCTGATGCAGAGGTGTCAAGCCTATAAACCCAGATAACACATCATTACAAACGTTAAACGTTACGTATCTTATATTGAGCTTTATTGTGGATTCTTTGTCAGTCAAGACATCCTGTTGCAACGGCGTCCTATTTATAGAACAACAAAAGCACCATGTCTCCTAGCGGTCTCATTCAGGCCAAAAAAAACCTATTTGTTCCATCGTAAATTTTTATTTCTAAATTGTTCATTTAATTTTCATTCATATTATATTAATAATACGTACGCATTAACTTATTTTGGCAAGTTCATTATACGTACGTTTATTTTCTCTTCAGTATTAAAAAAGACTCAGATGTTGTAATATTAAAGCTTATAATAATGGTAAATACAATAATCACGAAAACAAAATCGCCAACGAAGTATTTCTGAGATCTAAGCTTATATGAATGCCGCATTGTAATGAGATTTGTTAATCGTATTGTTAACCCTATTCTCCATTTTTTGCTTGTCAGTTATGCTTTCCTCCCCCACTATTGTAAGTGTAATATATTTATTACTTATTTGCAATGATCCATATTGTGCTACAGTTTCTTACTTGAATTTCAAATGTTACAGGGTAACCATGATATGTAGTAAATATACTATAAATTAAACTTAAAAGGCTAATTTGGAAATATGCTATACAATGTCAGTATTATTATTATATTACTGTCTTTTTATGACACTACAAGACGACCAAAAGCGAGTCACTAATAACCCTTTACTAGAAATATCCAAAGCAAAAACGTTAAAGGGTTTTGTGTCGTAAAACCCTTAACCCCGTTCTTTAGTAACATGCCGTTTAACAATTTATTTGCCTTCCTGAAGTTACGAAGTACGAAGTAAACTTATCACTTTAAGAGGTCAATGGCACTAATAAAACATCAAATTCGATGTTAATAGCAGTGAATTATTAATTATTCATTTATTGACGAAACTTTACTAATTTATATATCGTCGCGGACGAGCCTGTGCAGTCCACACAGATTAATTCAGGTCGGCACTTTCCGCCTTCAGTGGATTTATGTTAAGAAGAGACTTCCTTAAAACAGAAAATACCATAAAAGCGGAAAGTGTCTTCCTATATTGCCTGTGCGGACTGCACAGGCTGATAAAGGACGACACTTTACGCACACGCATTTAGCCCGATTATCCCACGACACGCCCTTACAATTATAATTATTTTATTATAGCAACACACTTATTTACAATAACAGTTATTAGTATGATAGGCAAAGTTTGGAAGGTCAACATCTTCAACTGTTTCTGTCCCGATCATTATCAACATATATCTACCCATTTAACTGGTACGCTTATTTACAATAACAGTTACTAGTATGATAGGCAAAGTTCAGAAGGTCAACATCTTCAACTGTTTCTCTCCCGATCATTATCAACAGATATCTACCCACTTTACCAGTTAAATGGGGGAAAAAAAGCTGACTGATCGAACGTATGAAACCGTTTAAGCTTGGTTTGGAAATCTAAATACATATTTAATGTACTTAATTTCCACCTAAACTTCTGAAGTATTATCTCAGGGATACAATCCATCTCTTCAGTTTCAAAAATCTCCATCGCGTACCTGCGTCATTTATCCCGCTAATGTCCACCTGTAGACTGGCCCGTCGTAGCATGAGACCCAGGGCGTTAACGTCATTCTCTTTGATATTGTCCAGAAACACCAGCTCATCAGAGAAGCGTACACCTTTGGCCTTCTTGCCTTCGGGGTTCTGTTTGGCATACAAACTCGCCCTTCGACTCATTGTCACGTTTTGACCGGTATTTTTCACGTCGGCACTCAATAACACAATTAATCAACGCTTAGAAACAATTGACAGCTGTCCATGGTGTTGGAAGCCTCTGGTACATGTCTCGTGAAATCCACACGCTGTTGGAAATTTAAATACTAAAAGCTGATCTATAATGATCAATTAACACTTTCTAAATATAATGAACAAAAAAGAAACTTACACCATCGAAATATGTACACCTAAGATAATCATTTATAGGCTGTTTTAGTTTGTATTTTACCTCATAGGTTTTGTTTATTAGGGAAACACAAAAATTATAAATATTTTTTTCACAAGTAACTTACTCGCACTTAAGTCAATTTGCAGTATATTTAAGCAAAACAGCCATGGTAAATGGTTTGCATGATATAACATTACTATATAAATGAAAAAATAAAACAATGTTAACCTTTCATATTAATTCCATATTAATTTCGTTTTAGTCATTAACCTTCATTGACACATGCTTGTGTTTAATCAACTTATTAATATTCTTAAGATAAAATCCAAGAAACCTTGTCGAATAATACGCACACATTCGCAAATAATCAATACACTCTCCGATAAATACAGTCAAAACCTGCGGCAACACTTGTACTGTTTATGCCCAAGCACCTTTTAACAACTGCAGCGTATTTCAAGATCCACGTGTTCTGGCAATAGGCCCAATTTTCAAGAAAACTCGAGCAATTTGTACACAGCACAACAGCACCTGTTGTTATAAACAAGATTCTCTACAAGATTCCTTCAGTTACGCATAACACTTTTTTTTTTCATCTAAATTAAACATGTTACTCCGTTTCTCATTAAGCGCGTCTACTGTAACTCACGCTTCATAATTACGACGATGCTCTGAAAAAAGCGTGTTTGGTATACCCCATGTTATATGACTTGACATTGTAATTAACACATGGTTGGGAATAAAACCGATACCAGTTAGGATGAAAACATCTTTCGTTGGATTTTTAATTTTAAAGTGATTAAACATTTATATTTCTTTAGTTTCTTTTGATTTAGGTAAACATTTTACAATAACAATTTTAATGTTTTGTTTATTATTAATCCAAAATTAAGTATAAAGTACATGTAAATTTTCATTTAAATAGTACATAAATTGTTAATATTCCGCATGCATATCAATGTAGAGCGTTGACTAATTTTAAAAAGCCATGCTCCACAATGCATATTATTTATTTATACCACAAATGCTAATTTGTTCAAGCTGCTTTAAAACAACAATTCACCACAAAACAAAGAACTTCACTCTCCATGTATAGTACTCCAAAATACAAGTTAATAAAATATAGCCCTCAACTATTTTGCAAATGTATTTGTCGCGTGCTTTTTTGCCGCATAACTTCACACAGTATCATGGTGTACAAATACTATAATTATTCATCGTTGCCCCGCGTGAAACTTAAGTCGGATGAAAATAATACTAATTTACTGTTTTCTTGATTTCTTAAACGCGTTAATATTTCAATAATTACCTGGAGCGACAGATATTAGTGTAATAAAATTAATAGCAAACAATACAAATTATATGTTTATTAGCTACCACTTTTTTACAAATACCATTTTAAACTTCTATTACATACTTGTGACATTGTTCATATGTTATTCAACGTTTAATAAAGAATTCATCACCAACATATTATTTTAAACACATCGTTAACCTTTGAAGGTGATCCTTGTAATTGTTTCAAACTCCGGCTTTAAAATATTCAGGTATTAAACAATGATTAGTTAACACAATTCACCCGCGTTTGCAGTAGAGCTCTCCAACATCACGCACTAACATATGAAACGGGAAACAATTGATAGCCACTTGGGAGAAATCAATAAAACTTCTCTCCAATCGAGGAGCGAGTGAGGTTTGCTTCTTATCCTAATACGAGTTATACTTTGATGAAAGAAATATTAGTGAAAAACTGTACATGTTGGTTAATAACCACGCCCGCAAAACAGCTAAATACCTAGTCAATGCTATGCTGTCGAGGAGAAAAAAAATATATACCTTGTGATTTTATATTGGTTTGTGCTTTTCTCTCTATTTTTCTCACTGTATATTTGTAAATTATCTTTTTCATAATACTTGATCTTTGTATCAATTGTTTAGTATATATGAATATCCCGTTCCATTGATCAATTTATATTTGTAGGTGACTTATAGGCCCATGGGGCCGGGTGTTTGATTGCAAAATACTATCATGGCATTTTGCAATCAAACACCCGGCCCCATGGGCCTATATGACATATAACATAATGTTATAACCATTTTGCTGTTCCATGTAACACATGTCACTTTAATAAAGTATTTACTTACTTACTTACTTACCTAATACCTTTTATCTGAACGGCTACTCCATGTCAATTATTTTCAGTTTCTATTTCATTACTTTAACCAACGCAAATGCACATTATTTCCGCCGTATTTAAAAAAAGCTTTTGAACTCGATAAAATAACAAATTAATTATCCGTGTGTGTAAATATGTGCTTATCAATTCACGCCTGTTGACACAATTCTTTACTCAGTGTTTATTTTTTAAGTCTTAATCTGAAATAAACTAAACACAGACTTATGAAAAAGAACACTACCGGTAATCGGACCAAGATAAATTGGTCGGCCTAATTATAGTAACAAAACATACACAACCGAAGTTGAGCGGTCACAGTGACTGGTAAATTTTCATTCAATATCTCTGTTTTCGACATGGTGCTATCGAGGTATTCGTGGCGCAACTGGTAACGTGTGAGTCGGATTTGTATACTACTGATAATGTATTTTTGCTGCCCTGAGTTTGCATCCCGGTCGAATAACATTCATGTCAGCATATTTTCTATTGCAATTTCATAAGATATCTATACATTTTACTTTACCATTAAACATTTGGATATTGTCTGTATTTTAGAAGTTTGATAGAGTGTTGATATTTTTGTTTTAATCCAGTAAACGTTGTTTTGACATTAATTTTATCCTAACACTACTAATTAGACCAACAGAAATTTAAAAATCTTTAATCCAACAACTTTTTGTGCGATGGAAAAATATCTTAATTAGAAAATATAGCACTAGTACATTGCAAAGAAATACTGAAGCATATGGTGGGATTCGAACTCGCACAATGTGTATCATACTGCTTGTAACCAATAGGATGATACGCTACCACTGCACTAACAATGGTTATAACAATAATAACCAATGGCGGAAAAGACTTATCCGCACCAAATCGATATTCAGGACAGGTAAATGTTTATTTACAGTCACTATTTTAGGCTGGCCATATTAAGTTGGTCGAACTATAGTATACGAACGCGTGTTCCTATTACAGATAGCACAGCTTGCAGTGTATCGAATTACAGTAGTGTAACATAACCTGCAACAACGAGTTATAACTATGCAAAAAAGGTGTAAGCAGATGTGCACTTAGGCAATACACATTTAATTCTATGTTTTAGCGTCCCCATGATTTTTCAAAAGCTACCAACCAGGCAGGAAAAAACAAACAATGTGCCGATAAAAAAAAATAATTTTTTTTTCACAACTTATTCGTGGAAGTGGTACAAGCTAATGCAAATGTTTACATGCAAAACTATTTCATATCATCTTCATATTGGGAACCTACTTTAACATAGTATTTTAACAGTAAATTGATTAGTTGCACACTCTTTTTTTTACAAATATTTGTAAAAACACATGAAATCTGAAAACGTCTATAAAGCTGTAGGTAAGTTGCTGACAAATAAGAATTTTGTAATAACATCAACTTATTTCAAGTGATACACATAGCCAAAATGCAGATGCCCACCAAACATATTCATTCAAAACTCAAATATAACTTGAACTAAGCATCATGACTTAAGTATTTACAATGTCATTCATTGACTGAGATCATACAATTAAGAAATCACACAAAGCGTGTCATCAACAAAGCGTGTCATTATACAGGGCTTTTTGGGGCCAGTTTTATAGCCGTTATTGTGTCATATTCCCAATGGCAAATATATATATTTTTCCCCAATTCAGTCCCCATATTCCTAATTGATGGTAAGGCTTTGATATGTTTGGAAATAAGAGATGTTCAGTGTATAAATAAAGACTGTTGACGTGTAATAACTGTTGTACGCATTTGTTTTTGTTCAGAACATTTTATTGTATGCAAAACTTATCTATAATTTTTCAAATTTTACTAATCAAACAATCATATTTTTCACCAGTTTAAGGAGAATTGACGCTTTTTGGTATATATATATTTGATGGGTATATGTCATATTCCCAAATGGTGTAAAAAACCCTGTTATAGGCATATTTTATACACTTTCCCACTCGATTTTTACATTGTCAATAATGTATCTAGGGATCAAACTGGTTTTGTTTCAGGGCGATACATAGAGGAAAACGCACGTCTCTTGTATGACATAATGTCCTATACTGAAACCAATCAGATACCGGGATTAATATTGATGATTGACTTCGAAAAAGCGTTCGATTCCTTATCATTTGATTGCATTTAAAAAACTTTAGACTAATTTAATTTTGGACCAAACTTTAAACGATGGATATCGATTTTTTGTAAGAAATACACAGACATCGGTTCAGTTAAACGGATTTTTGTCCGAAAGCTTCACAGTAGGCCGCGGTTGTAAGCAAGGTGACCCGATTTCACCTTATATTTTCATTTTATGTGCGGAAATTTTAGCAATTAAGCATTGTAAAAACATAAAAGGCATATGTATTAAAGGTATAAAATACAAAATATTTCAGTTTGCAGATGATACCACTTTGTTGTTGGATGGTTCCGAAAACTCCTTAAATGCTGCTCTAGACCTTCTCCAGGATTTCGCATATTTTTTCTGGCTTAAAAGTAAATTTTGATAAAACTAATGTAATTTGGATCGGATCCTTGAAGTACAGCACCCGCTCGATCAAAACAAAATATAAACTAACATGGGAAACAACCAGATTTAAACTATTGGAATCATTTTTGATGTTGACCTTAATCTTATGGTTGATTAAAAATATTCTGACAAATTTATTAAAACAATTAATATAATAAGTCAATGGAAAAAACGAAAACTTACACCAATTGGTAGAATTACCGTTATTAAATCGCTTATATTACCTTTGTTCAACCATTGTTTTTTTCAATACCCACACCAAAGAAAGATATTCTTGATAAACTGAAAAAAATATTGTTTGACTTTGTATGGGATAAAGCACCTTATAAAATTAAAAGTTCAACCCTTACACAAAGCTATGAGAAAGGTGGATTACAAATGATAGATATTTATACATACTGTAAAAAAATGAAGCTCTCTTGGATAAGAAAATTATATACATGCTATGATAGTAAGTGTGTAATTCTTATAAGGTCCATTTTGATGTATGTAAACATTTTAACACTGGAAAACAATATATTGCCATAGTTAAAAAATGTTTTTAAAATGATTTTTGGTTTGAAGTATTTTCGTGTTACGAACAACTTCTGGATGTGTTAGAAATTGCGGATGTTAATAGTGTTCTTAACATGCCCTTTTTCTACAATGCCAATTCCAAAATTGGAAATGAACCTTTATTTTTGAACGCACTGTACGACAGAGGTATTAGATTTGTGAGAGATTTAGTTATTGACTCAAACACCTTCTTAACAAAATATCAAATAGATACTATTACGGGAAAATCCTTGAACTTTCTTTATTATGAAGGACTTGTAAAATCAATAAAGAACTTTTTTAAGAAATGCAATGTACAGTTTAATACAAATGACGTTCAAACATTCTATGCAAAATATTTTATAAGCCATGAAAGCAAAGATAGATCAATTTATGATTATTTGATTCAAAACGGCATTGAACCTATGTGTAAAAACAAATGGAACAATTTTGTCATTACTGATGAGGAATGGAAATGTATTTTTAAAACAGTATTTGACATAACAAGAGATAGCGACATACAATGGTTCCAGATTATAATTATTTACAATATACTAGGTACAAATTCCCTTATGTACAAAATGAAATTGTTAAATAATAATCTGTGTACTTTTTGTCACAAATTTGAAGAAACGATTGTTCATCGTTTTTGGTCTTGTGAAAATGTAAAATGCTTGATTAAGGAAGTAAACAAAACCTTGTTAAATAATAGGAATATAAATAGAATGACAGAAGTAGACTTCAGAACATTTATGTTAGGTAGCACTAAGAAACATAAACAAAATCTTAACATACTGTGTCTCGAAGTTAAGAGATACATTTTCACTTGTGAAAAGATAAAATAATACCAAATTACATTGGTCTTGTAAATAGTCTAACCTTAGCCTACACCATATACAAGTCACTTACACATTCAGAAAAAGAAACAAATTACTGGTCGCTGATAAGAGCAATATGCGAACCAAATACCTCTGTGAAGTAAGAACATAATATTAAAGGAAAACAATTCTATATAAGTACCGGGTATTCAAGAATAGGAACAAGTGATATTTCCTCTCTGTTTTTTTGGTAAACTTTTGCAGCTAAATGTACCCTATGCTTTTTCATACTTATGTTGTCTATGTATCTTTTCCATGCAAAAATGTAACCTACTTAATACCGAAAAATAACCATGCACGCTAAAATATAAGAATATTGGCCTTTTCGTATGCATTATCGTATTACTTTTATTTGTTTAGCTATTTAATACAATACATTGAACATTTTCAAACATACAATTCCATTGTTTGCATGTATTGTATGTTTGTATGACTGTATGTTTTTTTGTAAATGCATATATATGAGGGAAATAAAGAAAGGTTACACAAATAAAAATAAAAATAAATAAATAATGTTTGTTTTTTCGTTTAGGCATCCGAAAATCTACCAGCCCGAGGACGTTAAACATGAAACCGAATGTGTATGTCCTGATACAGGAAACATAACCGGGACTCATGCTACACGAAACGTGCACCAAACAGTGATACATTCGGACAGTTAATGTTTGAGAACATGTTGCATTTATAAACTAAACAATCGCTCGCTAATCTCTCTGTCGTAATTGCATACGTGCATAATAAAATATGGTGCTTTTTAGGATAAAACACTAATCAAAACAGTTTCCGCACATGTTAAACTTAATGGTCGGAAGACATTTTTTTACCAAAAAAAATTAAGTACAGTTAATCAAAAAATGGGTTAAATAACTGTCCATATCAATTCAAAGTTTTTGTCATGAATCCCAAAAAGAAAAAGACATTTTATATAAGCTGGCGAAATAATTCCGAATTTAATTCATAATAATTGATAATCCTTATTTAAGAATCCTTCAGTTTGAAGAGCAGAAATATTTATAAAATATGATTCAAAAGTAGCATAAAATAATATAACGATATGTTCTTAAAGGGTATAGTATGATCTAGTATGTGTGTAGTGTGTGCCGTACGGACCTAGCCCTATATTTGATAGGTAAGTAAATTATAAGTGAAAATCCACAAGTTAAACATATATCAGTTTTGAATATTTATTTAGCAAGTTCAATTGGCATTCCTTATTTTCAAACTTACCATAGACACCGAATGCCTTTTTTTTTTAAAGATATATCTTGTTTAGTATTATTCACAGCCTATTTCCGAAAGTTGTTAGACTGGAAGCAGGAGCAAGTACAATTTTGACTAAGCGACCAGTCAACTTTACAGTGAGCAGCAATTAATTTCATGATATTTCGTAATAATACGTATCAAAAGTGTTGGCGAAAATAGGTCAATAGTGTATAGGTCAATATAACACTCAGTTTGACTCTGCGACGTTAAGCAAGTGTTCGTAAACATGAAATATAATAACGCTTCTTCCATATTAAAGTCATCACATATAGACGCCAAGCTCATATGTGGCGCCAATGAATAACCGCATGTATTATCTACAACGATAAATTCCCATTACTCGAGAAAGAGATATTTTGACTGCCAAAATCATCGCAACCTTTTCGACACGTGATCAAGCGAAAACTCGCTGTCAGGTCATGTGACCGCGCTGACATTTTGAATGTCATATAAGGGCAAGTAACTGTTTAGTTGTTTTAGCCGCATTATGATATATTACCTCCCTTGTAGAAACGTAATATAGTCGTGGAGTCAATATTCTGTGTTTAAACAAGCGATTATCTTCAAAGTTATCTGTAAGAAAAACAGTTTGCAAGCATTTCTGAAGATAAAAGAATATTTAGGCATTCTTCAATCTTGATGGGCATAATTAAGCACGTGTTTACCGTTTTTTACTCAATTTTGTTCGGTATTATTAAATAAATATCATATGGCAGCGTGTGTGACATAGATATTGTCAACCCTCGGTACCACTCGGCATTCGGCTTCGGGTGACATTCTGCCCTTCGGTTGATAAAATCAATGTCACACACGCTGCCATATGATATTTATATAATATAGATCATGACATTTGTGCTGCTGGTTCCGCGAAATTAATTTTTTTGACAAACAATTTTTCTATACTACTAGTTAATGCCAATGTTGTGTTAATCGTGCAATTATCGGGCTGTGGGATGTGCAAGGCAAGCGTAAATCACGCATGATTGCAGCCATTGCAGATGTTGGGGGCATACCATGTGACATGTTTTATTTGACTGTTCTAATGATATATTGCTTCGTATAAAAGTCGTGTCGTTGCATTACTCTTCACACCAGCATCACAGCATCACCCTGTGTTTTATTGTGTGAAATATCTCGCTCGTTTGAAGAAAATGCTGATAAATGTGTTGTCCTTTTTCTTGGCCGGATGGGCCGGTGCTCAAGGCACAGCTGGTATGTTTTCTTTGCAATCAAATTTTTTTTTTTTGGCAATTAATTGCGAATGCTGCATTGAAGGGGGGTCACATTGACGGCATAACGAGTAGGTACAAACAAAAACAAGATACCGTGCTATTTATTTTAAATATCTTTTAGAGTAGCAGCTTTGTAAAATTGGAATTGTTATGAAAAACTATACATTCATAGAAAATTTAATACACGTTTCAATTCTACAAAACTGTGCACGTCAATGAGACTCTTTTGCTACACAATATCAATCCATCCTTATGCCCCTTTAATAAACTTGGTAATGAAGTCAAGATAAGTTTCTGGAGATGGTTATTCTTCTTTGTTCATCGATGCTTGTCATTGCCAAGATTATTGCTCATGCTAGTAAGATAACTATGTTGATTTTGTTTGAGTAACGTGGAAACATGTACCTTTTAAGCACAGGCACTTATTGCTATGACGATACTTTGTAAAAATGTCATTTTTAATGAAAAATAATCCAGAAATGTTGAAAAAAACTGGTCAGAAAAAAAACACTTTTCAAGAGTAATATATGTATTGGATTGTGAAAAAAACAACAACATATGAGACGTGTCGTGGATAACCCGGGCTTAATGCATGTGCGTAAAGTGTCGTCCCGGATTAGCCTGTGCAGTCCCCTCGGGCTGATCCGGGACGACGTACACTTTCCGCTTTTATGGTATTTTCTGTTTCAAGGAAGTCTAACATAAATCCGCTGTAGGCGCAAAGTGTCGTACCGGATTCAACTATTACTTTAAGTATATTGTTAGATAACTGCATGGTTTACCTACAATATTGCGTCCTTAAATGATGTTGATTTGTTTGATACACACATGGTTTATAATAATGAGAGTCTCTGTTTTCAAAGATAGCATTTACGATCACGAGCTCATTTATGAAATTCGGTAACTTGTTTGTTTGATAAAACACGTAAACGGACAACCGGGAAAGAAAATGCAAGAAACATTTCATATGTTTATTGCCCTATGCAAAAAGACACAGTGTGATCTTAACTATGAAAAAATCGTGTTTTATTATTTTCTTTATTTATAGCGGTTTTCAAAACATAATTACATTGACTCTGATTAGTCGCAGTGAAAAGGCTATAAAAATGAACATTCTACTATATGAACAAAACCGATAGCTGGTTTTATATCAGTTAATTTAATACCAAAATCAGGCAGCATTTTGTTTACCAATCATCTGTGTCAAAAACATAAATACTCACAAAATATATAGAAATCAACATGGTGCATTTCACGATATTGACAATATTATCATTGCAATACCAGTGATGGTTCTGTACGTGTATACCCGTTTCAGGAATGATTATGAATAAAGCACTTATCACAAGAGTTTTCTCGCACAATGCACAATACTTGACTGTCGATTTCATCTCTTTCCATTAATTGGAACTGTGGCTTATTTGTCTAGTGAATGGCAAATTGATATCAGCAATTGATGCATTGTATTTTTCACAATGATGTCACTGACATATATATATGGATACCCAGTAACTGACTAGTGATCTAGTACTCTGCAGAGTGATGTCACTGAGTCATGAATCGCTGCCCAGTACTAGGCAATGTGACGTCACTGTCCAATTCGTCCTCTGATTGGTTGTTGCTGTCTGGTTGAATGTCACTAAGCATTACACGTATTGTTTCCATGTCTGACGGATCCACGAGATCTAACGGCCGCTCGCCTTCTTCTGTGAGTATGTTCGTGTCCGCACCGTTCTCTAACAGAAATCTGGAACAAACAAGGTTATACAAAGTGTACATATTACGAAAAAACTTGGTTTACATGCTATAAATTTGTAATGCTATTTTTTCATACTATTGTTTGCACGACTACGTTTTGAATTTGAATACAAAATTAGTGAATATGACCATTTTGTGATCTGTACTAAATTTTATCGACCGTTTGCACAGAAATCAGGATCGTGAACATACATTTTAATACATGTATTTAAACAACTAAGAACAATATTGTTATCATGAGCTTACATGTAGCGTTTATTAGGTTTGAGCTTTAAGAATACGCTAAAGCATAATAATTTATTATGTGGTAACACACACAGGGATGTGAGCGCAGTAAACATCCTTCTTGCGACGATGACGTTATTAGATAATAATACAACGATACAGTTTAAAATACAACGATAACAAGTTCAGATGCACGTATTGAGTAGACCTTATAATTAACTGATATCATATCCAAGTTTATTATGCATGATCACTAGGCTTGTGCTTTTACAAATGTGTTTGAAACGCCGAACACTGATGACTGCATTAGTTCAATATGGTTATGTGAAATTCAATTTAATAACATGTTGAACACTTGTCGTGTACCAATATAATGTATGTGAAACTCCAGCGAATTATCAGGGAAGAAACTCTTATTAACATTAACTCACTGTACAATATCCGCATGTCCCTCCGCGCACGCAGCGTGTAAGGGTGTCCAGGAATCCTCGTCCTGCTTGTTGATGTCCGCCCCATGGGCAACCAATAGTCTCACCGCGGCCTCGTTCCCGTCTAGGACCGCCTGATGCAGAGGTGTCAAGCCTATAAACCCAGATAACACATCATTACAAACGTTAAACGTTACGTATCTTATATTGAGCTTTATTGTGGATTCTTTGTCAGTCAAGACATCCTGTTGCAACGGCGTCCTATTTATAGAACAACAAAAGCACCATGTCTCCAAGCGGTCTCATTCAGGCCAAAAAAAAACCTATTTGTTCCATGGTAAATTTTTATTTCTAAATTGTTCATTTAATTTTCATTCATATTATATTAATAATACGTACGCATTAACTTATTTTGGCAAGTTCATTATACGTACGTTTATTTTCTCTTCAGTATTAAAAAAGACTCAGATGTTGTAATATTAAAGCTTATAATAATGGTAAATACAATAATCACGAAAACAAAATCGCCAACGAAGTATTTCTGAGATCTAAGCTTATATGAATGCCGCATTGTAATGAGATTTGTTAATCGTATTGTTAACCATATTCTCCATTTTTTGCTTGTCAGTTATGCTTTCCTCCCCCACTATTGTAAGTGTAATATATTTATTACTTATTTGCAATGATCCATATTGTGCTACAGTTTCTTACTTGAATTTCAAATGTTACAGGGTAACCATGATATGTAGTAAATATACTATAAATTAAACTTAAAAGGCTAATTTGGAAATATGCTATACAATGTCAGTATAATTATTATATTACTGTCTTTTTATGACACTACAAGACGACCAAAAGCGAGTCACTAATAACCCTTTACTAGAAATATCCAAAGCAAAAACGTTAAAGGGTTTTGTGTCGTAAAACCCTTAACCCCGTTCTATAGTAACATGCCGTTTAACAATTTATTTGCCTTCCTGAAGTTACGAAGTACGAAGTAAACTTATCACTTTAAGAGGTCAATGGCACTAATAAAACATCAAATTCGATGTTAATAGCAGTTAATTATTAATTATTAATTGATTGACGAAACTTTACTAATTTATATATCGTCGCGGACGAGCCTGTGCAGTCCGCACAGATTAATTCAGGTCGGCACTTTCCGCCTTCAGTGGATTTATGTTAAGAAGAGACTTCCTTAAAACAGAAAATACCATAAAAGCGGAAAGTGTCTTCCTATATTGCCTGCGCGGACTGCACAGGCTGATAAAGGACGACACTTTACGCACACGCATTCAGCCCGATTATCCCACGACACGCCCTTAAAATTATAATTATTTTATTATAGCAACACACTTATTTACAATAACAGTTATTAGTATGATAGGCAAAGTTTGGAAGGTCAACATCTTCAACTGTTTCTGTCCCGATCATTATCAACATATATCTACCCATTTAACTGGTACGCTTATTTACAATAACAGTTACTAGTATGATAGGCAAAGTTCAGAAGGTCAACATCTTCAACTGTTTCTCTCCCGATCATTATCAACAGATATCTACCCACTTTACCAGTTAAATGGGGAAAAAAAAAGCTGACTGATCGAACGTATGAAACCGTTTAAGCTTGGTTTGGAAATCTAAATACATATTTAATGAACTTAATTTCCACCTAAACTTCTGAAGTATTATCTCAGGGATACAATCAAACTCTTCAGTTTCAAAAATCTCCATCGCGTACCTGCGTCATTTATCCCGCTAATGTCCACCTGTAGACTGGCCCGTCGCAGCATGAGACCCAGGGCGTTAACGTCATTCTCTTTGATATTGTCCAGAAACACCAGCTCATCAGAGAAGCGTACACCTTTGGCCTTCTTGTCTTCGGGGTTCTGTTTGGCATACAGGCTCGCCCTTCTGCTCATTGTCACGTTTTACGAACGGTATTTTGGAGCACAGATATATATAGTCTTTCAAGGGTCCATAATTAATAACGGCTTAGAAACCATGGTGTTGGAACTCTCCGATGTATACCATGTATTTTCACGCTATGTGATAATATAACATACTATAAACAATGTCCTGGAAACATAACATATCAATAAACGTGATTCGTGTAATAAATAAAACAAACCATACACCAACGACAGCTCGTGCATTGAAAATCAATTGACTTCCGGAGATCATAATATGCACGCATTAAAAACAAATTATCTAAACATAGAAATATTAATATTTTGAAATTGCGTTTCTGACTTTATAATACTGTATGCAAGATTAAAACAACGTGATTATAAAGGTTTAGTAATTCAATCAAATAACACCAATTTGAACCGCCGTTTCTATTCTTTTCACGGGTATCATTGTTAGAATGGGTGCTTAATTCTTTCATTAATTTGCTTTGATTTCTAAACGCACTGAGATGCTGTGGATAGAATAGCAACGTTGTTTTTCGATATCAATTTCGTTACTAACTTCAATCAATACATATTGTTTACCAATAATTAATTATCCAACATAAATCTCAAGATAAAATCCAAGGACGTTAACCAAATAACACATACAGCCGCATACAATCAATACACTATCCGATAAATTCCAGTCCAAAGACGCGGCAACACTTGCATTGTTTATGCTTGGACGCCTTTTAAGAACTGCTGACTATTTCCATTTTAACAACTGCTGACTATTTCCTTTTTAACAACTGCTGATTATTTCCCTTTTAACAACTGCTGACTATTTCCCTTTTAACAACTGCTGACTGTTTCCCTTTCAACAACTGCTGACTATTTAACAACTGCTTACTACTTCCCATTTAACAACTGCTGACTATTTCCATTTTAACAACTGCTGACTATTTCCCTTTTAACAACTGCTGACTATTTCCCTTTTAACAACTGCTGACTATTTCCCTTTTAACAACTGCTGACTATTTCCCTTTTAACAACTGCTGAATATTAAACAACTGCTGACTATTTAACAACTGCTGAATATTTCCCTTTTAACAACTGCTGACTATTTCCCTTTTAACAACTGCTGACTATTTCCCTTTTAACAACTGCTGACTATTTCCCTTTTAACAACTGCTGACAATTTAACAACTGCTGACTATTCCCTTTTAACAACTGCTGACTATTTAACAACTGCCGACTATTTAACAACTGCTGACTATTTGCCTTTTAACAACTGCTGACTATTTGCCTTTTAACAACTGCTGACTGTTTGCCTTTTAACAACTGCTGACTATTTCCCTTTTAATAACTGCTGACTATTTCCATTTTAACAACTGCTGACTATTTCCCTTTTAACAACTGCTGACTATTTAACAACTGCTGACTATTTCCCTTTTAACAAATGCTGACTATTTAACAACTGCTGACTATTTCCCTTTTAACAACTGCTGACTATTTGCCTTTTAACAACTGCTGACTATTTGCCTTTTAACAACTGCTGACTATTTCCCTTTGAACAACTGCTGACTATTTCCCTTTTAACAACTGCTGACTATTTCCCTTTTAACAACTGCTGACTATTTCCCGTTTAACAACTGCTGACTTTTTCTCTTTTAACAACTGCTGACTATTTCCCTTTTAACAACTGCTGACTATTTCCCTTTTAACAAGTGCTGACTATTTCCCTTTTAACAACAGCTGACTGTTTCCCTTTTAACAACTGCTGGCTATTTCCCTTTTAGCAACTGCTGACTGTTTCCCTTTTAACAACTGCTGACTATTTCCCTTTTAACAACTGCTGACTGTTTTCCTTTTAACAACTGCTGACTATTTAACAACTGCTGACTATTTAACAACAGGTGACTATTTCCCTTTTAACAACTGCTGACTATTTACCTTTTAACAACTACTGACTATTTCCCTTTTAACAACTGCTGAATATTAAACAACTGCTGACTATTTAACAACTGCTGACTATTTCCCTTTTAACAACTGCTGACTATTTCCCTTTTAACAACTGCTGACTATTTCCCATTTAACAACTACTGACTATTTTCCTTTTAACAACTGCTGACTATTTAACAACTGCTGACTATTCCCTTTTAACAACTGCTGACTATTTAACAACTGCCGACTATTTAACAACTGCTGACTATTTGCCTTTTAACAACTGATGACTATTTGCCTTTTAACAACTGCTGACTATTGGCCTTTTAACAACTGCTGACTATTTGCTTTTAACAACTGCTGACTATTTGCCTTTTAACAACTGCTGACTATTTCCCTTTTAACAACTGCTGACTATTTCCCTTTTAAAAACTGCTGACTATTTCCCTTTTAACAACTGCTGACTATTTAAAAACTGCTGACTATTCCCTTTAACAACTGCTGACTATTTAACAACTGCCGACTATTTAACAACTGCTGACTATTTGCCTTTTAGCAACTGCTGACTATTTGCCTTTTAACAACTGCTGACTATTTGCCTTTAAACAACAGCTGACAATTTGCCTTTTAACAACTGCTGACTATTTCCCTTTTAACAACTGCTGACTATTTTCCTTTTAACAACTGCTGACTATTTCCCGTTGAACAACTGCTGACTATTTCCCTTTTAACAACTGCTGAATATTTAACAACTGCTGACTATTTACCTTTTAACAACTGCTGACTCTTTCCTTTTTAACAACTGCTGACTATTTCCCTTTTAACAACTGCTGACTATTTCCCTTTCAACAACTGCTGACTATTTCGCTTTTAACAACTTCTGACTATTTCCCTTTTAACAACTGCTGACTATTTAACAACTGCTGACAATTTCCCTTTTAACAACTGCTGACTATTTCCCTTTTAACAACTGCTGACTATTTCCCTTTTAACAACTGCTGTCTATTTCCCTTTTAACAACTGCTGACTGTTTAACAACTGCTGACTATTTGCCTTTAAACAACTGCTGACTATTTAACAACTGCTGACTATTTCCCTTTTAACTACTGCTGACTACTTAACAACTGCCGACTATTTAACAACTGCTGACAAATTGCCTTTTAACAACTGCTGACTATTTGCCTTTTAACAACTGCTGACTATTTGCCTTTTAACAACTGCTGACTATTTCCCTTTTAACAACTGCTGACTATTTCCCGTTTAACAACTGCTGACTATTTGCCTTTTAACAACTGCTGAATATTTAACAACTGCTGACTATTTACCTTTTAACAACTGCTGACTCTTTCCTTTTTAACAACTGCTGACTATTGCCCTTTTAACAACTGCTGACTATTTCCCTTTTAACAACTGCTGACTATTTCGCTTTTAACAACTGCTGACTATTTCCCTTTTAACAACTGCTGACTATTTAACAACTGCTGACAATTTCCCTTTTAACAACTGCTGACTATTTCCCTTTTAACAACTGCTGACTATTTCCCTTTTAACAACTGCTGACTATTTCCCTTTTAACAAGTGCTGACTATTTCCCTTTTAACAACTGCTGACTGTTTCCCGTTTAACAACTGCTGACTATTTCCCTTTTAGCAACTGCTGACTGTTTCCCTTTTAACAACTGTTGACTATTTCCCTTTTAACAACTGCTGACTGTTTCCCTTTTAACAACTGCTGACTATTTAACAACTGCTGACTATTTAACAACAGGTGACTATTTCCCTTTTAACAACTGCTGACTATTTCCCTTTTAACAACTGCTGACTATTTCCCTTTTAACAACTGCTGACTATTTCCCTTTTAACAACTGCTGACTATTTCCCTTTTAACAACTGCTGACTGTTTCCCTTTTAACAACTGCTGACTTTTTCCCGATTAACAACTGTTGACTATTTCCCTTTTAACAACTGCTGACTTTTTCCTTTTTAACAACTGCTGACTATTTCCCTTTTAACAACTGCTGACTATTTCCCTTTTAACAACTGTTCACTGCTCCCGATTAACAACTGCTGACTACTTCCCGATTCACGTGCTCTGGCAGTAGGCCCAATTTGCAAGAAAACTCGAGCAATCTGTACCCGGCACAACAGCATCTGTTAAATTTCATATAAACAAGATTCTCTTCAAGATGCCCTTGTTTTGCACCAAACGCAATTGTTTTTCATCGTATTTTTCACTAAATACGTTTAGATTGAACGTCCAAGTGATTCAGTTCATAGTTAACCATTATGTGTTTTAATTTGCACATATATATACATGTAGTTCAGTACGTGTTTTAATTAGCATATATATACATATATATATATATATATATATATATATATATATATATATATATATATATATATATATATATATATATATATATATATATATATATATATATATATATATATATATATATATATATATATATATATATATATATATATATATATATATATATCTGTATGTCGGTACGTGTTTTAATTAACATATATATCTGTATTTCAGTATATGATTATTAAGCATTTGCATTTAATTTAGGTGTACTCTTACACTGTTTAAGTATGTACTTATTGTACCAGATATATATCGTTGAACAACACCGAATAACACTAAATAATTTAATCCAGTTTGCTAAACTATGTATCTTGTTCGTACATAACACATATGTTAATTTGTCCCATGTACAAAAAAAAATACAAATCATGAAACAAGAACTTCATTCAATATTTAAAGTACTTTCATGTACTGGCTTAAACGTAAACCCGTTAACTCCTTTGCTTATGTAGTTTTCGCAATAAATACAAACACACACATGTTGATTTGGTAAGTTCAACTACATATTAATAACAATGCATGCCTATATGTACAATAGTAATAGGCCCGCAAATCACACAAAAGATACAGAAGACGCATATTACATTCAAGGAACAGATAACTCAAAAAGGGTATTCTTTCTGTATGACATAGCTTGTTAAAGATATTTACATACACCTAACAGATTCTTCACATTTTTTGATGACATAACATTATATAGTTGGACACGAGATGTTTCCTAAATGTTTCATTCTCAAATGTCTATAGTTATCACAGCGAAGTAAGAAGTGGTACTCGGATTCTACAACATTCATATTACAACAACGGCATAATCTTTGTTCACGCACAACACCATACAATCTATTTCTAAATGATGCGACGATAGTCTGAAACGAGCTAAATGTTTACAAACGAACTCTGTTTTGAATATGCAATAATGATATAGTTTAGGCATTGATTGAATGGTTGCAAGCCATTCCTTTACAAAAGTGTCTCTAAGCTTAAACTTTATAATAGGACAATAGTTTATTTCCAGAACAAAGTTTTGACGAATATTGTTGAAATCTAAATGATCGCTGATACTCTTAATTCTTTTAGACCTGCATGCATTATTACAAGAGATACAAAGGTCAGAATATATTTTATACATAGGTAAATATATATTTTTTCATAATTTTTAACCAAAAACGGATAGCTCTTTCTTTACAAAGAACAGAAACGGGAAAACGACCAAATTCACCAAAAACAGCATAATTTGGAGTCTGCTGTTTGACTCCGAGAAGGTGTTTTAAAAATCGAACATGTAATTTGTCAACATCTTTTATATTATAAACACCCCACATTTCGGAACCACCTAACAATATTGGAACAATCATAGCATCAAATAATGATAATTTGGTTTTGATATCCAGGTGTACTCTATCAAAAATTGATAAAAAGCTGCAATAGGCTTTTAGTGCCTGGTCATTTAACATTTTAACATAGTTTTTCATGTTGCCAGTATATGTAAAATTAATACCAAGGTAAGTGAAATTATCAACGATTTCATTTTTTTCTCCATTAATACAAATATTTATATCTGAATATACAATTGTTTTACGCTTTTCAAATATACATACTTTCGTTTTATTCACATTTATTTTCAAGCCCCATTTTTCTGAGTATTGATAAATAGCATCAAGTTGGACTTGTAAACTTAATTGATTTGTCGTGAATAATACAATGTCATCAGCAAATAAAATCATATACATAGATGAGAGCTTAATATCTTTTCTGGATAACTCATCAATATTCATGTTATTGAATACATCATTAATAAATAGTATAAATAATAAAGGCGATAGTGGCTCCCCTTGTTTTAGGCATAGGTCCAAAAACGAAATAAAAACAACATTATATGTATACAAGCAGCATAACACTACTGACAAAGACATATATTGTAAATCTGTGTAGTTTATGAAATGGACAAAATTATAAAGCGTTTGTATTGCGTTTCATCTGTATTTTGATAAGTACGTGTATTACTTACATGGCGTTAAAAATTCACTATCATGATTGTCAGTCACAGTGGCCGAGCGGTTAGCGCCACTGGTTTTTGATCCAGGCGGACGTAGGTTCTAGTCCCAGCGAAGGCAAATCTTTTAATTATATATTTTTCTTCGTATAATATTTGTGTTTGGTTAGTCCAACCGCTTTAGTGTATGCAGTTAAGACATAAAATGAATTTTTTCTAAAATACGAAAATCTGTGAACACGTCCCTTTAAGCAAGATTTTGACTCACTTACTAACTGGTAAATAGACAGACGAACGAAAATAACAGTTCTTATCAATATACTAATTTATTATTCATATTATTTATAACAACGCGATATTACCATTGCATATTAATTGTCTTTAGTTATATGTCTATACAATTTATTGCCACTACATGCCATTTAAAGTATAATTGCTGGCTAATGTTTCTGAAACATGTTTCATTTTGTTGTTTTAAATTTTGTTTATTAAATAAATTAGTATTCAGTGTTAACACAGATCACGCTTATTTGCAGACGAACTCTCCAACTTCACATTACTAACTATAAAAACGATATAATTCGGGAAACGTTTGATAACAACTGTAAACCACTTTGGGGAAACCAATATAAATTCACTCTAATAGTAGTCTCTGTGAAATCTGGTTCTTATAATTATACCTTTTATCTGATCGGCAACTCCAATGCAATTATTTTCAATTTGGATTTTTGGACGTTAATCAAACAAATTACACACTATCCATACATTATTTCAAAGAGCTTTAAAAAAAAAAAGCTACGTTTAACAGTTTATCCGTTTGTGTAAACATTTGCCTTATCAACTTGCGCCCGTTGACCCAAGTCCGTATGCAATATTTGTTTAGTCTAAAATGTGCAATAAACTAGCACTGGCTAATGGCAACAGAACACTGGTAGTACTATACTTAAACATTTGTTCTTGTTACAGATATCGGCACGTGCAGTGCATTGACTTACAAACGTGTTTCTTAAAGGGACTCGTTCAAACATTGTTGTCTTTAAAAATGTCATTAAATGTCTAAACTGGAACAACAAAAGCATCTTAACTAAAGAATTCAAATATAATAACAAAAAAAAAACATCAACAAGGGAAACAAACGTGCTGCCACCGGGGATCGATCCTATGATCTCCAGATCTAAAGTCCGACGCGCAAACTGTTTGGCTAATCTGTTTTACATATAAATGTTGCGTTTTTTTAATCATAATTTTATGTATATTGTATATAAATGTCCCTGCAATTTTTACTTTATGTTAGTGATTCCCGTGTTTCCAACAATTCCAAAGAAAACATCAGAAGCACTTCAAAATATTCAGTCGTTTCGCATTACAAACGCTTTATAATTTTATCCATTTCAACTTATAATAACTCATTAATGAAACGTTATTTTCAATATGTGTCTATGTCAGTAGTGCCTGTTCGCTTCTCCATATACAGTTTTCTTTTATTTTTTGAATCTGGACATTTTGGAAAGTGTCAAATCGTCAATTTCTGAATAGGTCACTTTAATATGATACAATGCAGTATAACTATGCAAACCAATATCTGCACTTGTGCACGACACACGGAACAAAAACATAATATATTACGACAGTTTAGAGATAAACATGTACATGTACCTGCATAAGATAGTGAAAAACACGGGAATACACATTTATAAAAAAATGCTTCGCTCAAGAATTGAACACTCCTGTTTTGCCTTTGCTTGCCCCTTTTCTATATATGCGTATATAAAAATGCATTATTATCAACACTATATGCGGATAAAGTAGTTTTTTCTCATAAGCAACTTGAATGCAATTTATCAAAAAGATTGCGCTAGTGTCAAAAACTTTAATCCTGAGTTTGGATCATGGGGTAAATATCTACAAGTCCTGGTTTTAGAAGAATAAACACACAACGATACTAAAATACCTTTCCCAGGCTTCTTTACTGACCAATTTATATTCAGGCGTTTACGATCAAAGGTGTACACTAATGCTCTTAAAGTTTTCCTTTAAAAGTTAACGGAATTTTGCAAACTCAATTAAATGGCAGAAAACAACCCTCACAATAATGCAGGAAAATATTTTTTTTTCTATTAAATATCCAAATCCGTGAAATGATTGACCCCATGAACTAATTTGTTTTATCTCAACTTAACACTGATCGTTAAAGAAAACGTTAATTTTCATCAAATAACAATATAAATTTAAATGTGGAAACGCGAGTACTTTAGTTAATTTATTCCCTTTATTAAGTGCGAATTTATCATATACATGATTTACTTTAGGAAATTATTTCCATTATCATGTTTATTTTAATTTACATCGTAAGCGCATTCCGTACACTAGTTGTAATCACAGGCATGAATAAATAAAATCCGATTTCAGTTATCTGCCCGGAGATACTGGCGCAGTGCCTAAATCCGCCACTTGCCTAAATCCGCCACCCCATCCGAATAAGCGTTTCTCTACCGGCGATTTCTATTTTGTTGATCTCGATCAATCAGATACTGTCAATTAACAACGCTGACGAGTTTTCATCTTGATTTGTGCAATTATGAATATTTAATCCAATTATTTTGTACATAAGCCATAAATGAAAACAAACTGCATGCGGGGAATCTATTTCATACTGCGCATGCGAAATTTTGAAGCCCCGCATGGTGTCCATGATAAAATTAAATTATCGTGTTTTAATATTATGTTCATGTGAGCATGTGCAGCATAAAATTAACCATTATTCATTGGCATTACATACAATAAAATGTGGAAAAAACTGCTTATTACGAGCGCAAATGTCTCGCTACTCAAACCCCCCATTATTTGTCCCACGTGCACGCAGAGCCTCAGTTTTAGAGCTATTTTTATAAACACAAACGAGTATTTGAAGAAATTGGAACATTGTATTGACAACAGACATCGAGCTGCTTAATAAAGAAAATTAAATAGGAACAATAGTCAAAAGTGGAATAAGCAGGTCACGGTTCCTGATCTACGATTTTCACCACGCAACTTCGGATCACCGTGTTTTATATTAAACACAATAAAATTAAGCTTAAATAAACAAAAGTGGAAGTTGTGTCAATTGAAGTCAATAGAAAATGCTTTGAAAAGATAATTCATCAAAGAATATTATTATCGAGCAATTTGAACAGTTCAAAGAGGGGTGGCGGATATAAGCACTCCGACGCTCATTCTTTACACTGTATAGGCATTCAATCTCAATAATTATTTTTCATTTGCCAAGTATTTGAAATGTAACCAAAACTCGCCAGCGAATGCACATTCAACCTAACTTGATTTATGTGAATTTTTATGTCAATCGGTAAACAACTTTTGAAAATATTGTACAAATACCTCCCAAATGTGGCGGATTTAGGCACTGCGCCAATATACATTTACGTCAAAAATTTGAAATTAAGTTGGCCTAGATACATTTCAAATGAACAACGCTCAAGTGTGCTTGCGATTTGTTCGATAGGCTATAATAATTATCTCGTGAACTTCAAAGCACAGTTTTCAATGCCATCAAGTAATTGCATTTTCTCTTACATTACCTTTTTAAACCTTTTATTCTCTGTTCACATTGAGGTGTAATGACAGAGTATTTGAAGCATGATTGGCGAACATTACAATTATGTAGACTATTACTCAAATCTTGTATTCAAATTCGAAAATAAATACGGAATGGTTGGGTCGATTTAACATTGAATAATTTAATTACAAAATGTCTTCGTCAAAGTCCAATTGTTGATATGGTATTTAATCTCTCTTTCTCGATTTTGTATTTTAATTGTGTTTTTATTGCCAACTACAGAAAAGATCTTTACTACCACACACGAATCGATGCATCTAATTTTTAGCTCGACTATGCGAATAATAGGAAAACTGTCCTACTCGTCCCGGCGTAGGCGTCGGCGTTAGCGTCCTCGTCTGATCTTGGCTAAAGTTTATATTCAAAGTCTTGTAACTTCCAAATCTACATAAGATATTCACTTGTAACTTGTAACATTTTTCATCAACTCCAACACCAGGTTCAACATTCCCCATAATTCAGTTTTGAATTTTAACAGAGTTATGCCCCTTGATAACCAATTGGGAGAAACGAGAAACACTTGATAACTACTAGGGATAAATCAATAAAACCTCTCCAATAGCAGATTAGTGTTAATTACGCTTCTTATTCTAATACCTGTTATTCGAACGGCTACTCTGTGTCAATTAATTTCATTTTGGATTTCGGTACGTGAATCCAAGCAATTGTACATTATTTCCACAATATTTCAACAGCTTTGGAACTCGAAAGAATAACAGCTTATCCGCGTGTGTGTGTGTTTGTCAATTCACGCCTGTTGACACAAATCCTTACACAATGTTTGTTTAGTATTGTTAAGTAAAATAAACTAAACGCTGACTGATAAAAAAGGAACATTTGTGTTTGTAATAGATAGCGCAGATTGCAGTGTATTGAATTACGATAGCGTTCACTATTTGTACTTGTATGGTGTGATAAGCAGTTTGTGCTGCTGTGCACTGTGTAACATAAACTAATCCGCGCATGTTAGTTAATATCTGCATGAAACAGTAAAATCCGACTACAAAAGATTAACCAATTTGCATTTTGCATTAAAATTTAAAAACAAAATCATTCACTGACCATTTCCATTCCAGTAGTAATTTTTGAATAGATTCATAATAAAAGAAATCATATAACTTTATTTAGAATAAAATTGCTGCTTGACACAGCTGCCAGACAATGGCTTTCTTTAAATTACTGCTTGAAAGACTTTTCATTCTAGCAATTTATATGTAATTTATCAACAACTGATTGCATGATCTTGAGACTGTATCATAGGACAATAATCCAAAGCACCCAGTTTTATAGGAGTTCAGTTAGACCCGAATACATTTTCAGGAATAGCTAGTGTTTGTTTTTTTGAGGTAAAAAGTATACGCATTTTTTGTCTTTGAAAGTTTTCTTTTCAATTTCAATGTTAAATTAAAACTGCAAAAGAAAATAAAAAATCATTAAATTAAAAGTAAACTGCACAATTATGCAGCTACACTGATTTCTGCTAATTAAATATTCCCATTCAATTTTGCACTTGATATGCGGCATAAACTATTTGTTTTCTTTCGGTGTATTTGTACATGCGTCAATTTATTCGTAATGGCAAATTAAACGTTGGATTGTATCGCTGTCTAATCTACAAAAACAATAAAAATTTAAATGTGACAACGAGAGTAATTAATTTAGTTTATACTAACCGTTTATTATCATATGAATTAATTACTCCAGGAAATTACGTCCGTTTTTCATGCTTAAATGTTTACCTAAAATAAAACGAGTAAACTAAAAAACTGTACTCACCAAAATGAATTAACAACTTCCAACAACATTTATCTGCTTGTACAGTTAAATTCACAGTTAAATTCACATCGATCCCTTGAAATTATTTTGACATACCTTTCAACTGGACAACGCTCAAAAGTAATTTGTCATGTGCGGTTTGTTCGATTAAGCTATATTCATTACTTCAAGGCCTTTTTGTCAATGCCGTCGTGAAATTACTGTTTCGTTTGCATTACTTTCTAAACCCTTTTATTCTCTGCCAGTATTGAGTTGAAATGTCAAATTATTTGAAGCCTGATATGTGAACATTACAATTATGTAGACAGGTACTTAAATCTTGCATTCCAATTAGAAAATAACTACGTAATGGTTGTGACGATTGAAAATTGAAGGAATAATTTCATAAAATGTCTGGGTCAATTTCCAATTTTTGATACTGATTGTGATTTAATCTTTCTCGATTTTTTTTATTGTAATTCTGGTTGTTGTCAACTTCTGAAACCATCTTTACTTAGCACATACATGAATAAATATAATAGTATGTAATAGATCTTAGCTACAATTTGAAGAAAACACAATGTGCCACATTAAAAAAGGCAAACACTAGTGTACTAGTATTCATATAAAAGCAAAGCGTTTGTATATTGACGCGGCTGCATTTCAAACAATAACGTTCAATGACCTTTATACCTGCGTTATTTTCTCATGCATAGTCAATTAATGCATTTCTGTAGCGCCATGCACACTTAACTACAAGCAGTTACTTTATTACTTGTAGTCGAAGTATTACATATGTAATGATTCAAATTGAATATTCGATCTGCTGCATTAACTCGTTTTTCGGCGGAAGGGGGATAACGCCCACCTAATCAGCCAATATAGTTATTCAAAATCGTTTCGATAAAGGAAAAACTATCTGAATACAAAAAAAGCGAAAATAAGGTTTACTTTATAACTTAAATGTAAATTGACGTTTCTGCTTATCACCATAACGTTACAAACGATACGTATACATATGTAGGTATGAAAAAAAGCTAATGATATGATTGTTGAGTACAGAAAGTAACAAATATACATAGATATACTTAGATATATTAATAACATATTGTAATAAAATATAAAAAAAAACTTTAAAATGTAGGAAACCGTTTTAAACGTTTGTTTATTGAAGTAATAATTTTCAATTCAGATTTATGTATCGGCTAGTAAACAACGATTTGGAGTACTGATGCCTATGAATTAAACCACGAGTGAGTTAGCCCGAGTGGTTTCATAATTTTATATTGCATCAGGACGACAAATCGGTGTTAAGAAGCCAATAAACAACGATAATGAGAAACCTATTTCCATTATAACATGACCTGACAACATTTTCTGCAGTTCTTATGCGAACTAATTTTACTGTTTTGGAACTATATTTTTGGGTTATTTATTGGTAATTTAATGACGGTGAATTTTGTTCTTTGTCTACAATTAACTCTGTGCGTGTCATCTTAGAATATTGTATACAATTAATGCACGCCATAAAACATTACTCTTTCACGCGAAAACAAATTTTGTCTTACCAAAGTTTAACAAAGTATTAAAAACAAAAAGTTCCAATTGTAGAACCCAGAAAGATCGCCAAAATCACACCGAGAATGCACTATAGCGTTTCAATTTCGCTCCAACATTTAATAATAATTATGTTGTTTATTAATCCGCCAATGTGGATTGTCTGATCAACCAGTAACTGACCATGGAGAAGAATAACCGGCCATCGAGTCCGGACCTAGAAATAAGGTCAGTCCTTAAGGTCACGTTGATAACAGGCTCGGTAAATTAATTTGCAACAGACGCCTTGAATTGGCCCAGTCGTTTGCAACGAGTGAAACCTTACGTTTCACAACAAATCGCGACCGTTTGAAGATAATAATTTTAAAAAAGAGTGAACAACGATATGAAACGCTTTGTGTTTACATACATCTGGCAGACTGTTGAAACATAATCAAAACACGTTGCCCAAATCTTTGCGTAACTACAATTCATGCGAGTATAAAGTAAAGGGCATTTAGTTCTAATGCGGTTGTCTGTGACTGTCACTCTCTCACTCACTTTTCACTCTAATTCACTCACTCTCTCTTACTCACTAACCAACTCTGACCCACTGACTGACTGACTGACTGACTGACTAACTGACTGACTGACTGACTGACTGACTGACTGACTGACTGACTGACTGACTGACTGACTCGCTCGCTCGCTCACTCACTCACTCACTCACTCACTCACTCACATACTGACTTTTTACTCTAATTCACTCACTCTCTCTTACTCACTAACCAACTCTCACCCACTGACTGACTGACTGACTGAATAAAATGACTGACTGACTGACTGACTGACTGACAAGACAGACTCACTCACTCACTCACTCACTCACTCACTCACTCACTCACTCACTCACTCACTCACTCACTCACTCACTCACTCACTCACTCACTCACTCACTCACTCACTCACTCACTCACTCACTCACTCACTCACTCACTCACTCACTCACTCACTCACTCACTCACTCACTCACTCACTCACTCACTCACTCACTCACTCACTCACTCACTCACTCACTCACTCACTCACTCACTCACTCACTCACTCACTCACTCACTCACTCACTCACTCACTCACTCACTCACTCACTCACTCACTCACTCACTCACTCACTCACTCACTCACTCACTCACTCACTCACTCACTCACTCACTCACTCACTCACTCACTCACTCACTCACTCACTCACTCACTCACTCACTCACTCACTCACTCATTCACTCACTCACTCACTCACTCACTCACTCACTCACTCACTCACTCACTCTCTCACTCACTCACTCACTCACTCACTCTGACAGCTCTTGTTTTTTTTAATTGCAAAGACGTCTTCATTTATGACATTAGTAAGATATATAACTTTTACCCTTCCTACATTTCAGTAAGCACTACTTGTTTTGTCTTGTTTTCCACCAAGACAACTTTCATCTTTCCGATTGAAAAATAATATTGTATGCAGTTTACTTCAGACACATTTAATACTATATATCCATATCAGAGAATAATGTCATTCTATCAGTCATTTAATGGCACGTCCTCTGTTATTGCCGTGCCATAAAAGGCAAACAAACGTGTCCATTTTTAGCAGGAAGATTGCAAGATCTCATAAATCCCTCCGACTGAGGAAGTTTGTGAAATTTTTAAAAATAAAGTATCACAGAAGAAATCTGAATGATTAATACGATTGATTTGATCGCGCATATAAAGTATAATGACAAAGTCCAACACACCAACCTGAAGAGGTACACACTTTTTTTCTCGAAAATGCTAAACGACCGTTCATATCATTGATCACTGAATTTATGATATTAACAATTTAATTAAAGCATTATAATTTATACCAATGAGTAAATAATACGTCAACATGGTCAAGCTAAAACGGTTAAACTATGGAACGGCGTTACTTCACAGGCTCCCCTGAAACCAATGCAGTCAACTTGGACGCATTTGACTGTAACACTCTCAATGAGAAACGAGTAAATGCATCAGGTCGATTATGATGCATTTACTCGTTTCTCACTGAAAGGGGGACAACGTCCATATAGCAAGTCAATACAGTTATTCAAGTTATTTGTTTCTTTAAACGCAAGAGAAAAGCTAAATGCAAAAGCGAAAATAAAATATATTTAAAGAGACATTTCCTTCAAACCATTACACAGTTACGAACATAGAAATTACGTGTCTTAGACTACACAGTTGTACAAAAAGATACTTAGATACAGTAATACAAATTGTAATAATAATAAACAAAATGTAAGCAAACTAAGATATAGGACCGCCTATGGTACACAATTAATGCGATTTTTTCACTAAATACAAGTTAAAGTTATGTATTGTTTTGACTTTATATACATGCTAATGCTTTACACTCTATATATTTTAATTTGCTTTGTATGGTTAATGCCCTTTTGAGCATGAAATGTATATCTCAAATCGCAAAGACAATGTTTAAATGTATTAAAAACGTTTATCAACTATGCATGTGCCTCTATAATCAGCTCGAAAATGAAAGTACTTAAACAAGACATGAAACGTAGGTCTTGAACTGGATACATGGTTATATTAATTTAATGAGTTGGAACCGTTCCGTATTTATATCGTTATCTATTTAAAATGACCAACATGTAACCAAGCATCTTTGTATACGAAAATTATAATTATTGTGTATGAGTATATTTCCATTGTTACAATGAATACGTATATATGTTTGCATAAACTAAGCCTTATTAACTATTTTTCGCGATGCTACATGTATCTTCATTCCTATTTTTACAACCAGGCACAACGCGTATTCAAATAAGAAAATTACTGTAACAGTAACTTAATACAAAATTATAAATACATGTTTGTATAGGAAAATTACAATTATTGTGTATGCATATATTTCCATTGTTACAATTGATTCGTATATATATTTGCATTAACTAAGCACCAGTAATTATTTTTCGCGATGCAAGGTGTAGCTTCTTTCCTATTTACAACCAGGCGCAACGCATATTCAACTGAGAAAATTACTGTAACAGAAATTTGATATAATAGTATTAATACATTACCTTGGAACGCGAAAACACAATTTCTTACCACAGCTCAACAACAATTTCCAAACAAAACGTTATAGTTTTAAACTCCCAAAAAGATCGCTGAAGTCACATCGATGATGCAGTAGCGTTGCAATATCGCTCCTGTGTTTTTAATTCCACCTCTGCGTCAGGTCTACGCGTAACTGACCACTAAAATATTTAAATGCGTGCCAGTTTAGCCTTAAGACTTCTGGCAAAAGGAGCTGAATGAAGTTTGTCTTGACTCCGTGTTTTTGAAAATGTCCAGTTTTGTGTTGTGCAGTTACTTTAGGTGTGAAAAGTGTTGAAATGAAATGCATTGATACATTTTATGATGTAACAATGTGTTTCGCGTTCAATTCAAACATATGTTAGTGGTGTCTCCTCCCTCATGGCAAATAAGATTATTTCAGTATATTTTCATCTACTACAGCTGCTACAAACATAGAATAACCTACACGTTTGTTTACTGTTATATTTTAAATGTAATTAATATGCGTTAAATAATGTAGAACTGCGCAAAGATTAAATTCATTAAGTTTGACCCGCAATATAGCGACCTATATAGCCTGCACTGATGCGCTTCCCAACTGGCCATCACGTACAGACCGGGGATGAGGTCAGACCTTCAGGTCACGCTGATAACGCGCTAGTAAATTTCATAGCTACTCAGTTATTTGCCACAGACACCGAAAAGCTAACGTTTCACAACAAATCGCGACCGTTTGAAGATAAAATGTGTAAACAAGAGTTAACAATGTTATGAAACATCTGGTAGACTGTTTAAACATAATCAAAATAAGATGTCGCAATGTTTGCGTAACTACAATTTATGTCAGTTTAAAGTAAAGGGCATTCGGTTGGATTGTCGTATATTCAGTGCGGAATATGTTAAGGAACATTCAATTACTGTCACATGGTTAATTTAATGACTGACCCAACCAACAAATTGCCAAATCAACCAACCAATAGACCGCCTGTCTGTCTGTCTGCCTGCCTGCCTGCCTGCCTGCCTGCCTGCCTGCCTGCCTGCCTGCCTGCCTGTCTGTCTGTCTGTCTGTCTGTCTGTCTTGTCTGTCTGTCTGTCTTGTCTGCCTGCCTGCCTGCCTGCCTGCCTGTCTGTCTGTCCGTCCGTTCTTCCGCCCGCCAACCAGCACGTCCGACAGCCTGACCGACCGTCCGTTCGTCCGTACGTCTGTCTGTCTGCTGTACTTCTGTCTGTCAGACTGTTTGTCTGTCTGTCTTTCGGTCTGTCTTTCTGTCTGTCTATCTGTCTGACGGACTGACTGACTGACTGTTCGCGCGCTCGCGCGCTCACTCACTCACTCACTCACTCACTCACTCACTCACTCACTCACTCACTCACTCACTCACTCACTCACTCACTCACTCACCCACTCACTCACTCACTCACTCACTCACTCACTCACTCACTCACTCACTCACTCACTCACTCACTCACTCACTCACTCACTCACTCACTCACTCACTCACTCACTCACTCACTCACTCACTCACTCACTCACTCACTCACTCACTCACTCACTCACTCACTCTCTCACTCTTTCACTCACTCACTCACTCACTCACTCACTCACTCACTCACTCACTCACTCACTCACTCACTCACTCACTCACTCACTCACTCACTCACTCACTCACTCACTCACTCACTCACTCACTCACTCACTCACTCACTCACTACCTCACTCACTATCTCATTATCTCACTATCTCACTCACTCACATTCATTCTCTTCTCTTGATTACCACCAGGTATATTAATCAGTTGTTTTATAGCACGCCCTTTGTGATTGCCTGCCATAAAAGCAAACACACGTTTCCATTTGTAGCAGGACGATTGCAAAATCTCGTAAATTCCGCTGTCTAAGAGAGTTTGTCAAATATCGAGAAAACATATTACAAAAAATGTCTGAAGTTCAAAGACACAAGCGCTACACACTAACCACAAAGAGGTACACATTTGCGGTTTGTGTTGTAATACGGTAACTGTCACGCTGCGCAATTTTTTTATAGAAAAGTGAACAGGTGAACTTTCGCTTATTTATGCATTGTTCCCCCCAAAAGTTTAACACGAATCACAACATCTATCACTTTGAGCAATAGTACAATACAAAATGTTTGTTGTGTTAAAACAATAACTGATTATGTACCAAAACAATTTCAATAAATCATTACATCAATGATTAAATAAAAATTTGTAAAGAAGAAGCCGTCAAATTATGGAACGACGTCGCTTCGCAGACCGGAGTGACATTAAATTTTGACCCCGTTGAAAATTGACCCCAAGGGTACTTTTTTAACGAATGAATGATCTATTTTCAACGTTGAAAACTGACCCTACCCGTTATATAATGACCCATCCACGCGTGAAAATTTGACCCTCGTTGAAAACTGATCAACGATAACCAGGTCTTATTTCCACTGATTCCAATCATCTTATGTAATTTGCATATTACCATGCAGACCAAAGAATAACAATTCTGTATTTTTCAGGAATGCAAGCAATAATTAACGTTTAGTTATACCTTCGAGTGCGCTACTAGCTAATAACGATAATTATTTGCCAATTCAAGGGCCATACCTCTGCAGGTCAGATATAAAAAGTAAAACACAGCTACACATTTTAAGATGCTTATTAACGTCTATATGTACACAAAATCAGTGACTATAAGTTATGTGTAATGTATAGATAAGATGTCTGAAAACTTATTAATTACGGTATGCCGTACTGCAGTGTTGCGCTTATGATTAGCTTTCATTTTAATGCAATAATAAATATATAACTTCGCACTGGCGTTGTTATTCAGTCAATTTACTATCATACATTTGTATAGACAGAACAAAAACAAAACTTCAACATACTAATATAGCATGGTGTCAGCTACCACTACTTTTGTTTGTTTGTTTGGAATTTTCGCCGTATTCAACAGTATTTCAGTCATATAACGGCGGTCAGTTAACCTACTTACACTTTTCCTGGGTAAGCTGGTTTATCAGTACTAAGTGCACATACTTATGCCAGTAACTGACAACTGCCCTACTTGAATCAGAGGTAGGGGGAGAATGGCCGTAGAAATAATTTCATGACCAATGCCCACACAAGTTATGTGGCCGGGCTGGGAATCGAACCCGCGATCCTCGGATCTGTAGTCCAGCGCTCTACCAACTGAGCTAGCCGGCCCACGTATACCACTACCACTACCACCACCACCACCACAACAACAACAACAACAACAACAACAACAACTACTACTACTACTACTACTACTACTACTACTACTACTACTACTACTACTACTACTACAACAACTACTACTACGACTACTACTACTACATGTACTACTATTACTACTTGTGTCACATACGTGACCCATGCTTGTCTGCCAAAGGTTAAGGTCACTGCAATTGCAAAACTAGTTCTTCCACACGAACACAGTCAACTAGTTTGGCTGAAGCGGTGGTTAAAATAGTCAAACGCATCATTGTCAAGGCAAAAGAAGCCAAGAGTGATTGCATTTTTTTAAGTTTATAAATATTCCACAATCACAATTGCTGCAGGTAGTCATAATCAACATAATCATTCCAATTAAAACTGGAGAAACGCATACCTAGAACAATCAAATTTTGTGAAAAGCAAAGTTGGTAAAACAAAGTTGCCTGCAAATATTATCCCCATACACAATGACAGGTCATGTAACAGTTAAACACCGGATGGAGCTATATACCACATAAATCGCCAGTTACTCATGAAAACATACAACATAATTTTACAGACATTCAGGACTTTGCCCCCTATTTCACATAAGAATAAATGAATTCACCAGAGCCTAGCAAATCAAAGCGCTGAAGGCACCGCAGTTGTTCGCTATTGCGTAACACTGGGCACATCATGGACAGTCTGGGAATTAGATAGGGATGATATACGTCACCTTAAATACAGTTGTAAATGTTTAAACGAAATATTCATTTACGTATTTACTATAACATTTGTTCAATATTATAAATATGACTTGAACATTGCTAAGCGATATATACTATTCAAAAAGGCAAGTATAAATACAATATTGCCTCGTAAACACGTACATGTACATCAAATGTTGAAATAAATATATCATCATTGTGTAATTATATTTTTTTCTTAATCATGCCATTTTGAATTGTTTCATATGTGTAGCTGATAAATTTAGATTCATTGTAAATCGTACACCACTAATTAAAAAGTAATCAGGTGTAAAAACTAGATGAAGTCACTTTCAGCAGCTTAAAACTCTGTACGAGTGCACTTTATTTAAAGCCTTTCAAAATTCTATTCAAAATGAAAAAAAAATGACGGGCAAGACACCTATTGAGACAAATTATTCGACTGATTTTCATTTGCATGCTTTCTTTGGGCTACAAACATTTAATTTATTAATTTAATGACATTCCTATTTGACATTCCGACATTAAATATTCATTACTAACACACATAATCTGGATATACATGCACACTTATAGTGAAAAAGATAATTATGAGTTTCATAACCGGACACTATCTATGGAAAACAGATGATTACGCTGTCGAAAATCAAAAGCTGTGGAGTTGAACAAAACTCAATATTAACCTTAAAAACAAACAAGGTGATGAATAATGGAGAGTAAGTTGGTTCCTTGTTCCTAGTTCCTGTTTCCTGATTCGAATAAGGAAACAGGAACTGGTTCCTTATTCCTTATTCAAGCTAAACATATTTGATATAAGCTTTTTATGCCCCCCCCCTTCGAAGAAGGCGGCATATAGCAGTCGTACTGTCCGTCTGTGCGTCTGTCCGTCTATCCGAAGCATTCTTGTCTTTGCTATAACTTTGTCATTTATTGATGGATTTTGAAATAACTTGGCACAAATGTCAACCATCATAAGGCGACTTGTCGCGTGTAACACCCGTCTCCCTACCTCAAAGGTCAAGGTCACACTTAGAGGTCAAAGGTCAAAGTGGAGTTTTGAGACAAAAATTCTTGTATTTCCTATAACTTGGCCATTTATTGATGGATTTTGAAATAACTTGGCACAAATGGTAACCATCATAAGACGACGTGTCGCGTGTAACACCCATCTCCCTACCTCAAATCTAAAGGTCACACTTAGAGGTCAAAGGTCAAAGTGGAGTTTTCAGACAAAAGTGGAATGAGGGGGCATCTGTGCCCTATGGACTAGTTCCTTATTCCTTATTTAAACCGAATAAGCAACTGTTGCTTTGTAACTAAATGACCTAATAGTACCCTATTAATACGAAAGATACATCTAATTGACAAGTAGAATTTTAAAGTAACTCGAATACATTTACTTTATGTATTACGATAAATGT